>CM038677.1:312354748-312886373 GCA_021605205.1 Aegilops longissima
AACAAGGAGGAAAGGTGCCTAGAATCGGGTAAATGGTGAAAGCATCCGTTGGCATATGAGAAGCGATGCGGCCGAGCCGTGCGGCCATGGCGGAACAGGCGTGCAAGATCGGCAAGAACACTTTCGTGGACTATCACGACGAACCAAGCTTCCAAATGAGATCTAGGGTTTAAAGACGACCTTACCGGATGAGCAGGAAACACGGAGGAGCGCGGAGACTCTGGTCCGATCCGGTTGATGCAGCGGGCCGGCGGGAAGCGTTGGTCGAAGGTTGAAGGTGACGGCAAGAGCTTCACGGACGGCAGGTCGCGAGGAAGAAGAAGAGAGAAAGGAGAAGAAGAGAATGACCCGGCCGGTCTATTTATAAGGGGCCGGAGTAATCAATGGGCGCGAGAATTGAGGAGCCAAAAGCGGCGGAAGGTGCAGCGGTCGCCTCGATTCCCGGGATAGCCTTAATGAAGGGAATCTTACTGTTTAGATTTTTGTCCAAAATGACGTCAGGGAGCCCTGACACGAAGAGCAGAGGATGATGTCACGGCGGGTCAAGTCAGTGGCGGTTTTCAAGGAAGATCAAGGGTTGCTGAAGGCGTGGAAGATTAACTGAACGGTTCAAGTCAATCTGGGGCCTAATGTTGAGGATATAGCTACGGTGTGAACGCCCGAGAATCGGTTTACCTAAATGTGGGATCGAGCCCATATGGAGCTGGAGCCCGAAGGAATTAAGATCCATACATGTAAACCGCCCTAATCGTAACTTGTGTTGTAAGACAAGAAAGGAGAGACCAAACCGGACTCCTATATGAGCGGATTGGGATTACAGTAAGCCGGACGGCGTTAACCCGTGTATATAAGGGGCGACCGGCGGCGAGTTAAGGACAGAGATTCGAGGCCAAGGCAAAGCTATTGCTCCTTAGTCGCGAATCATATCAATCATACCACAAGCGGGCGTAGGTTTTTACCTTCATTGAAGGGGCGAACGATATAATTCCCGTGTCTTGTGTCCGCATTAACCCCTCTAGGTAACCCGTACGATGGCCCTGCGACTAAGTCCTTTCATGAGGACATCTGCCGTGACAATTCCACGACACACTGCATCAGGTTAACTTGACAAGGCTATCAAAACGATTTTGGGCCTTGTGGCAAGGAAGGTTGGGAGCTGGGGTATGAGATACCTTCCCGACCGACAGGAGTCGTATAGAGATACGATTAGCAAGGAGTTGCTTACCGGATAGGTATGTTGGCTAGCAGTGATGCTAAAGCTCACAAGTCACATGCGCTAGTCGGATCCTGAATCACTGAGAGTTTCCGGAGGGATGCTAACTTAAGTGGGAGTATTTCTGTTTAAGGCTAGAATTACTCTACATAAACACATTGCTTAGTGATTGCATATTTTCTGTTGTAGATCAGTGGCACCACCTGCTCATCCCAACTTTGCATTGAAATCAATTCTGGAAAAGGATAAACTGAATGGAACAAACTTTACCACCTGGTATAGAAATCTGAGAATTGTTCTCAAGCATGATAAAAAGGAACATGTTCTACAGGATCCACTTCTAGAGGAACCTGCCGATAATGCTAGTTCCACAGCTAAGAATGCCTACCAGAAACTCATTGATGAATCAACGTAGATCAGCTGTCCGATGCTGGCTTGTATGGAGCCCGATTTGCAATAGAATTTTGAAAATGTTGAGGCTTACGATATGATCGAGAGTCTCAAGAGCATGTTTCAGACACAGGATAGGACCGAAAGGTTCAACGTCTGGCGATCCTTGATGGATTGCAAGCTGAAGGAAGGTGATCCATTGAGCCCACATGTGATCAAGATGATCGGATATGTGCAAGCTTTGGATCGTTTGGGCTTCCCGCTCTTGGATGAGCTGGCTACTGATGCAGCTTTGGGTTCTCTTCCGCCCAGCTGTGGGACGTTCATCTCGAACTATCATATGCATGGCATGGATAAAAAGCTCACTGAATTGCATGGGATGCTCAAAGTAGCAGAGCAGGATATTAAGAAAGGCACGCATCAAGTGTTGATGGTGCAGAAATCGGCTTTCAAGAAGAGCTGGTCCAAGAAGAAGGCTAAGGCAAAGGGCACGGAGACAGTAAGCTCCGCCGCGGCGCCGAAGTCTGGACCGGACTCGAATACCATTTCTATCATTGCAAGGAAACTGGTCATTGGAAGAGGAACTGTAGCAAGTGGCTTGCAGAGCATGGCAAGAAGGCCGGGAATGCTGCTTCAAGCAAAGGTACACTTGCTGCATATGTTATAGACATTTACCTTGCCGACATACCTAGTAGCTCTTGGGTATTTGATACCGGATCGGTTGTTCATATTGGTAACTCGATGCAGGGGCTGGTAAAAACTAGGCGTGTGGCACAAGGGGAGATTGACATCAGGGTCGGCAACAAAGCAAGAGTTGCTGCGTTGGAGGTCGGCACGATGCAGCTCCACTTCCTTCTGGATTCATCATGGAATTGAATAAGTGTTATTACATTCCTGCACTTAGTCGGAACATTATTTCTGCCTCATGTTTGATGAGTCAGGGTTATGAATTCAATTTAAAGGACAATGGTTGTTCGATATTTTTGAATGGTATGTTCCACGGCTATGCACCCATTGTTGATGGGTTATTTATATTGAATCTAGAATAGGAACCTGTCTATAATGTGAATGTCAAGAGGCATAAGCCTAATGAGATAAATCTGACATACTTCTGGCATTGCCGGCTTGGACACATTAGTCTGAAACGCATGAACAAGCTCCATGATGATGGGCTCCTAACTTCGTCCGACTTCGGGTCGTTCGAGACATGTGAATCATGCTTGCTCGGCAAGATGACTAAGTCTCCTTTCGCAAAGAGTTGCGAGAGGGCGACTGAGCTATTGGAACTTATACATAGTGATGTGTGTGGTCCAATGAGCACAACCGCTAGAGGTGGCTATCAGTAATTCGTGACTTTTACCGACGACTTGAGTAGATATGGATATATCTATTTGATGAGGTACAAGTCGGAGACTTTTGAAAAGTTCAAAGAGTTTCAGAACGAGGTTGAGAATCAACTCAGCAAGACTATAAAGCTTCTGCGATGTGATCGTGGAGGTGAGTACATGAGCCAGGAGTTTGATGATCATCTGAAAAGTCGAGGTATAGAACCTCAGCTCACACCTCCGGGTACGCCATAGAGAAATGGCGTGTCGGAACGGAGGAACAGGACCTTGTTGGACATGGTCCGGTCTATGATGAGCAAATTGGATTTACCCTTGTCATTTTGGGGATACGCTCTAGAAACTGCAGCTTTCACACTTAATAGGGCACCTTCAAAATCCATAGACAAGGCACCACATGAGATGTGGACCGGGAAGAGTCCCAGTTTTTCTTTTCTAAAGATTTGGGGTTGTGAAGCATTTGTCAAGCGACTTATGTCAGACAAGCTTACACCCAAGTCGGATAAATGCATATTCGTGGGATATCCGAGGGAAACCTTGGGATATAGCTTCTACAACCGGGAAGAGAACAAAGTGTTTGTTGCTCGGAACAGGGTTTTCCTTGAGAAAGGGTTTCTCAGTTGGGAGGCCAGTGGGAGGACAGTTCGACTCGAAGAAATTCGAGGACCACTCGGGGATGACTCGGCTGGTGATGAGATCATACCAGAGTCAGTCAGGGAACCTGTAGTGGAAGCGGCACCGGGACCACGGAGGTCGGAAAGATTGCGCAGAGTGCATGATGTATTGTTGCTAAGCGGCGATCCGCCACGTGTATGCGAAGCGATGGTGAGCCCAGATTTCGAGGCATGGCTGGAGGCCATGAGATCCAAGTTAAAGTCCATGGATGAGAATCAAGTCTGGGACTTGGTTGATCCGCCACCTGGCGTAACTGCCATTGGTTGCAAATGGGTCTTTAAGAAGAAAACCAATGTGGATGGAAATGTTCAGATCCACAAAGCTCGGCTTGTCGCTAAAGGTTATGGACAAGTTCAAGGAATTGACTACGATGAGACTTACTCGCTAGTAGCGATGCTGAAATCGGTGAGGATCATACTAGCTATAGCTGCATATTTTGATTACGAGATATGGCAGATGGATGTCAAAACGGCTTTCCTTCACGGAAATTTAACCGAGGATGTGTATATGATATAGCCCGAGGGTTTTGTCGATCCGACTAGCACTAGTAAGGTATGCAAGCTCAAGATATCCATTTATGGGTTGAAGCAAGCATCTGGGAGTTGGAACATTCGTTTTGATGAGGTCGTCAATGGTCTCGGTTTCATCAAAAGAGAAGAGGACTCTTGTTTATACAAGAAGTTAAGTGGGAGCTCGATAGTGTTTTTGATCTTGTATGTGTACGACATACTACTGATCAGAAATGATGTTTTGATGCTAAACTCGGTCAAGGAGTCATTGAATGGCAAGTTTTCGATCAAAGACCTTGGTGAGGCAGTATATATTTTAGGCATTAAGATCTATAGAGATAGATCGAGGAGGCTGCTCGGCTTAAGCCAGAGCACGTACATAGATAAAGTGTTGAAGCGGTTCAACATGAGTGAGGCGAAGAAAGGGTTCTTGCCACTCTCACATGGTATAAGGCTAAGCGAGACTCAGAGTCCTTTGACATCTGATGAGCGAAGCATGATGAGTAGGATTCCGTATGCCTCAGCAATCGGATCCATCATGTATGCCATGATATGTCCAAGGCCTGATGTTGCTTTTGCAATAAGCCTACCAAGTAGATACCAGGCCAACCCAGGTGAGAGTCACTGGGCAGCGGTAAAGACTATTTTGAAGTACTTGAAAAGGACTAAAGAGATGTTCCTAGTTTATGGAGGTGAAGAAGAGCTCGTCGTAAGGGGTTACGCCGATGCTAGTTTCCAAACCGGCAGAGATGATTGTTGATCACGAGACGGATTCGGTATGCGTCCGAGCGGAGGAGCGGTCGCGCTGGATGAGTTCAAGCAGGATACGATGGCGATTCTACCACAGAAGCGGAATACATTGCGGCTTGTGAAGCTGCAAAGGAAGGTGTTTGGATCCGGCATTTTCTGGATGATCTTGGTATTTTCCCAGCCTCGGTGAAACCGTTGGACATTTATTGTGATAATTCTGGTGCCATCGGACAAGCCAAGGAGCCGAGGAATCACCACCAGGTCAGACACATAGACCGAAAATATCACCAGATACGAAAGATCGTAAAGAATGGTGATGTAGAGTTATGCAAGATTCACACGGATGCAAATGTTGCAGATCCGTTGACTAAGCCGCTTCCACAACCCAAGCATGAGGGGTATGTTAGAGCTATGGGCATTCGATGTCTATTTGATTGACTCTAGTGCAAGTGGGAGACTGTTGGAGATATGCCCTAGAGGCAATCATGTATGATGAAATTTCCTATGTGTTTATGAATAAAGATAGTCCTTGGACATTATCAATGATGTGTATCAGCAAGTACATGGCTTGTTTGTGGGACTATGCATTGTATGATGACTGTCCTAAAAGGTCCCTAGTCAAAAGGGCTGTGTGGACGCGCAGCCGACTAGACTAGCATATGACACGGTCGATGGCTTGGTCTCACTAGCCATGGAGCATTGGATGCTAACCGGATAATATGGACTTGGAAAGGTCTGGTCGGATTTGACGTAGTCGGATCCGAGTCGAGATAAGGTCGAGTCGGACAGACCCAACTATGAGACGCAGCGATATGTCATCTGTGAGTCTCTAGTACAACATCGTTCTATGTCCTAAGACCTGAGTGGCGCATGTACTCGGGATGGTGACAGACTTGCTTTGGGCCGACCAAACGCTACTCCGTGGTGGGTAGTTACAAAGGTAGGTTTCGGGTTTGTCCGGTCCCATGCTGCGAGACATGGTCGAGCAAGATGGGATTTGCCCCTCCGATCAGGAGAGATACACTCTGGGCCCCTCGTGTGATCCGACCAGGAACAGCATGGCCATGCGACAAGGATTATGAGATAATCCGGATTGTGGTCGACATCACCGGAACGAGAAAGAGGTCAGGCTAGCACAAGGATGACAGTCTCGCCTTGAGCCCGACAACATATATCGTGTGGCAAAGGGAACAGAAGTGTGACACGTTGTACAGGTTTGCCTAACCAGCTTCATAGTCTGCTTCGTGGTTGGCACGCCTTGCTAGAGGCCACTACCAACCATGCAGGTCGGAGGTGATCCGAACTGTGACCAAGCCGACTTGAACCTAAGGGGTCGCGCGCTTAAGGGAAGGAACCGACGAGGTCGGTTCGTAGGACACTGGTCGGATGTGATCCGAACTGGATTAGGAACATGACCGAGTAGACTTTGGGCTTTAGGGTCCGTGCAAGGCCCAAGTGTTGAGCCTGCGATGGACGCCTATATAAAGTGGGGGTGCGGCACCCTCATGCCATTGATCGTTTTGGCTGCGACTAGGGTTTGCATGTGTTGCAAATAGCCACCTCCACTCGCCGCCGACTGTGTGATCGGACCTAGCAGTCAACCGCACGGTGTTTCTCCTGCACGCGCGGATACCGTTAGAGGCGGTGCACTTGCGCCGCTCTGGCGAACTCGTACGTGGGATCGGAAGACCGACTGTTCGAGGGAGATCGGACGAGGAGGAGATGATCCACGCGGAAGCGCTGCCCCAACTCTTCTTCCGCTGCACGGCACTGCGCGTCTAGTGGTAACGAACTGTGATCCATCTCCCGTAGCATGTTCCTGGATGTTCTGCGCGTAGGAAAATTTTAATTTGCAGTCGACGCACCCTACCGTAGAACCCAACACCTGGGAGGTTGAGCAGCCAGACGCGTGGCTCGCCGGTGAGGGCCATGGGGAACCAATTGGCCATGATCTTGTCATCCCCCCCCCCCCGGCTTCAAGGACGGCCTCCTCGTATGCCAGCAGGAACGGAGCCGGATCTGCCGCGCCGTCGTAATGCGGCGTCATCTCTGGCTTGAACTTGGTCGGCCACTGCACTCGCTGCAGGGAGGGAGCCAGGGCCCTGTACCAGGACTCCCTACTGCTGGTGTCGGTCGCAGAGGGGGATGGCGGCGCGCCTGCCATGAGAGTGAGGCACGGCGGAGCGTGGCACAGATTGGCGGAAAGAAGCTCCGGCGCACCCCTACCTGGCGCGCCAAATGTCGGATGTGGGGTTCCGGCAAACCCTTAAGGTTCGAACACTGGGCTGCACGCGAAGTCTTTCCCTCCTACCAATCCATGCTCGAGCTCGCTAAGATCTTGCGGACGAACTCGACGAACTCACACACAGAAAGAGACACTGGGTTTATACTGGTTCGGGCTTATACTCCAAGCTCATTTGTGGCAGAAGTTGGCATTTTCTTCTCCATTCTTTTATTCCAATGATCTATCTTCTACTCTTTCTTCCGGAGGCATTGTGATGTTGCTCTTTTCACTCATCATCTTGAATTGTGAGGATCGTGTTCTTTTCATGCTTATCCATTTAACCGGAGTGTTGTGTCATCTCTTCAAGTTCTTTTCATCTTATCAAGTCTGGCATCTCTTTTCAACCGGAGTGTTGTGGCTATCATTCCTCTTTTAACCAGAGTCTCATCCAAGTGCTTTCATTCTGCCAAGTTCATATTCTATTTCTCCCAATTCCAACAGGAGTGTTGTCGTAATTGATCTTTATCATTCCTTGTACAGCTCGTTTCAACCGGAGTGCTTGCTTGTACTTCTTGTACATTGTAACCCTTTTCTTATGTCTTTCAACCTCCAAGGTTCAAATGGTGTTCCTTGTTTCTATTTTTCTACCGCAGTGCTCTCAATTGTGTTCAACTCCGTTGTGTTCTTTCTTTCAATATTTTTAACATCTCAAGGTTCATGGTTTCACTCGTTTGTCGAAGAAGCAACTTAGTTTTACCTCTTATCTTCCTCTTTCGTTTCTCTCCGGTGCCATCCTAGATCTCGGGACGAGATCCTCTCGTAGTGGTGGAGTGTTGTAACACCCCGGATACAACTTTCCATATTCGTAACTCCAACTCTTGCCTTTTCCGGAGATGTGATATGCTATTTCCTCCGTGGTTGGGTTTTGTATTTTGTTTTGCATTTTGTTCATGTCATGCATCTCATCTCGTGGCATCATGTGCATTGCATCTGCATGTTTTCATAAAACTTGCACCCGTTCGTAGTTGCCGCCTCCCCCTCTTGCCTTCGTTGACCATTCCGAGACCAATCGGGTTTTTCGCTTCCCTCTTGACCTTGACCACCTAAACTCTCTTGTCAGCTCGCAGCACCCTGGTGTGCGTGTCCGAAACTAACCCGAACCCGAACCGGCCTGTCGTTCCCGATAAATCCGGATCATCTCCAAACATCTATAAAACATTTTCGTTTTCTTATTTGGACTCCATACCTATTTATTTTTCGGCCGCCCGATCGCGATCGGAGGATCCAAATCATCCCTCTTACGTGTATATATATATAGTCCATCCCTAGTGACTTGAGACCAAACCCTATTTTATAGGAATCCTCCCCATGTCCCATCCATCCCATTCCTCCCGCCGCCACCCGACCAACTCCCTTCGCCCTCGGGATCCTCCTGATCCAAATCGACCCGAGCGCCTTCACCTTGCTTTCAGCGCCGTCCAACCAGATCGCAGCCCCCTTCTCCTCCACCAACAGCCGTGAGCCTCCTCCCTCATCCCAGCGGAGCCCCGTCCTCCCCGCGCCTGACCCGTGCGTCCGGCGCGCCGCCGGCAAGCAGCAGCTGCAACCAGGTCACGCCGTCGCTCCCCATGTCTTCTCTCTTTTCCCCGTTACTCCTCTTGAACCTTCCCCGCCGTGGCCGCCTGTCTGCAGGTCGCCGACGCACCCGACGGAATCAAGCCGCTGGAGTTCCTGCACCAGCCCTTGTGTCCCCTTCCCCCGCGTCGTTTCCGGACGGCCACCTCGCCAGCATCCCAGGGCCTGAGCTCCATCGCGCCATGCCCGCCTCGCTCTGCCTCCTGTTTCTCTGCATCGAAGCAGTGCAGAGGAGGGCAAGCTCGTCGACCCCGCCTCTCCTGCCCGTTGACTGCGCCGCCGGAGCCCTGCATCGCGCCAAGCGTCGTCGGCGCCCCGAGCTCCCGCGCCGATCCCTCTCTGTCCTGCCGCTTGCCGGAGTTCCACCTACGTCCGTCCAGCGCCTGCTGTCTTCCTCTGCTTCGAGCGACAAGACGAGCACGACCCCATCGCCAAGTCCAGATCGATCCCCTGTGTGTTGACCGCCCGATGCCCTCCAGCCGCGTTGCGGGCTGCCAACAGCCAGATCCACCAAGCCCAGCCGGCCTCTTCTGCTTCTAGCCGGGCCAACCCCATGGTGAGCATCAGATCCAGCGCCCCCCTGTGCACTGTTGGGCCAGCAGATTCAGCCCGTAGTGTTTTTTTTCCTGCTGCTACGATTTTGCTATTTATCCAGGAGTTTGCTGTTTTACAGAAAAACCCTTGTTGTTCATGCATTTAATAACTAATCAATCATGCATCATATGTAAATAATTTATATATGAGAAATGCTTAGTTTTTCATCTAGTTTCATAATATGCATCTTTCATCCCTGTTTAAAATGTTTAAAATGTTGTTTTGTTTAAATTTGCATAAATGCCATGTTAAATTGATTTATTTTATAACCAAATAACCGTAGCTCGGTTTTAAATAAACTTTATATGTAAATGGGGTGGAAAAATGCATAGATTAACTTGGTGCACTTTATTTTGCTGTTTAACAACATTAAAGTTGTGTTTAGGTCAGAACAGTAGCAATTCGAAATATGCATATGAGGATTCTCCGGAATTGTTGTTTGTTGTTCCGGCCTCATTTAAACTTGCCTAAATAGATAGTTTACTTATGCTTCACCTCTTTCCATGTTTAACAACATTTAATATTGTTGTGTGCCTAACCAAGAGTGAACTAAATAACTCGAATGTGGTGTTTTGTCAATATGCAACTCGTTGCATATTGAGCTCCATTTAACTTGTAGTATTATTTGTTGCACTTTGCCATGCCATGCCTTATTAAACCGAACATGCATCATATTTGTTTGTGCATCATGCCATGTTTATGCTTGTGCGTTTACCATGTTGTTTGTTTCTTTCCGGTGTGGCTTCTTAGTTCCGGTAATGTTGCGATTGTGAGGATTCGTTCGTCTACACTTGGTTCGTCTTCGTGGCTTCATCTTCTTCATGGACTCGTTCTTCTTCCTTGCAGGATTTCAGGCAAGATGACCGTCACCTTGGATCTCATTACTATCATTGCTATGCTAGTTGCTTCGTTCTATCGCTATGATGCGTTACCTACCACTTGCTTCAAGCCTCCCAAATTGCATGATAGCCCCTAACCGTTGTCACCCTTCCTAGCAAACCGTTGTTTGGCTATGTTACCGCTTTTGCTCAGCCCCTCTTATAGCGTTGCTAGTTGCAGGTGAAGATGAAGATTGCTCCATGTTGGATTATGTTTATGTTGAGATATCACAATATCTCTTATATTATTAATGCATCTATATACTTGGTAAAGGGTGGAAGGCTCGGCCTTATGCCTGGTGTTTTGTTCCACTCTTGCCGCCCTAGTTTCCGTCATATCGGTATTATGTTCCCGGATTTTGCGTCCCTAATGCGGTTGGGTGATTTATGGGACCCCTTGACAGTTCGCTTTGAATAAAACTCCTCCAGCAAGGCCCAACCTTGGTTTTACCATTTGCCTCACTACCACCTACTTTTCCCTTGGGAGTCGCGCTCTCGAGGGTCATCTGTATTTAGCCCCCCCGGGCCAGTGCTTCTCTAAGTGCTGGTTCAAACCGAGCCGCCTGCGGGGCCACCACGGGGAAACTCGAGGCCTGGTTTTACTCGTAGCCTGTCTCATCCGGTGTTGCCCTGAGAACGAGATATGTGCAGCTCCTATCGGGATTGTCGGCGCATCGGGCGGTTTTGCTGGTCTTGTTTTACCATTGTCAAAATGTGTTGTAAACCGCGATTCCGAGACTGATCGGGTCTTCCCGGGAGAAGGAATATCCTTCGTTGATCGCGAGAGCTTATCATGGGCTAAGTTAGGACACCCCTGCAGGGTATAAACTTTCGAAAGCCGTGCCCACGGTTATGTGGCAGATGGAAATTTGTTAATGTCCGATTGTAGATAACTTGACACCAGATCCGAATTAAAACGCATCAACCGTGTGTGCAGCCGTGATGGTCTCTTTTCGGCGGAGTCCGGGAAGTGAACACGGTTTTGGGTTATGTTTGACGTAAGTAGGAGTTCAGGATCACTTCTTGATCATTCCTAGCTTCACGACCGTTCCATTTGCTCTCTTCTCGCTCTTATTTGCGTATGGTAGCCACCATATATGCTTAGTCGCTGCTGCAACCTCACCACTTTACCCCTTCCTTTCCCTTTAAGCTTTGCTAGTCTTGATACCCATGGTAATGGGATTGCTGAGTCCTCGTGGCTCACAGATTACTACAACAACAGTTGCAGGTACAGGTTATGCGATGATCATGACGCGAGAGCGATGTTTGCATGTTTTGGAGTTCTTCTGCTTGTTCTTTGATCAGGGGATAGGTTCCAGGTCGGCAGCCTGGGCTAGCAGGGTGGATATTGTTTGAGTTTCTGTTTATGTTTCATCCGTAGTCGGATGTTGATCTTATGTATGTTGTATTGTTGTATTCATGTGTCATTGTATATCTTGGTTGTACCCCCACTTATTATGTAATGTTGATGTAACTATATCCACCTTGCAAAAGCGTCTTCAAGATGCGCTTCTATCCTTGGTGGGACCTTTGAGTTCCTTTAGGATAGGGTCGCATCTTGGGCGTGACAGCACCCGCCTGGCGCCGTTCGTCATGGCTCACATTACAAGTGCCTCGTGAGGTTTGCCCCGCCTTGATATCTTCGCTCCTCGTGAGCCTGCCTGGCTAGGCCAATCCAGAGGAAGTCTTGCGCCGTCCCCCTCGCGAGGGTCTTGGATGCCTTGTTGTTGAAGATGGGTCGTACGGCCCGCTGCTTAGCCACGCTATGGGCCGCAGGCAGGCAAGTCTGGGGACCCCCGTTCCCAGAACGCCGACAGCGTATGAACAAAAATCGGTCTATAAGACACCCATACTCTATTTAATTCTAACATGTGCATGTGTTTATTTCATATTATCGATCCATAGAGTGAGAGCGCTTTAAAATACAAGCAATGCATTGCTTTTGCAATTCATATATAAACATTAATTAGTGCACTCCATGTTGTTACTGTGAAGCACTTTATACATTTGTCACTTACATGGATACATTCCAAATTGCTAGCTATGAAATAGAATACATGTTGAATTCAACATAAATGGGTTTCGAAGATTCGAATTCATAGTAAGTCCATTCATCTATTTGAACCCGAGATAATGGCATTTATTAATTCGATCTAAAAGGGCATCAATCTTTGTTGTGCCTTTGAACATGCTATATATTATACGCATGTCTAACTATTTTTTTGCAACCAAGGAGATTATATCGGGAAACATACATGAACTGAGGTAAGTTGCATATTTTTAATATATAATTGTGTACAATGTATATTCAAATGTACCCCCTCCATTCCAAAATAATCGTTGTTTTAGGATTTTCAAGAGTACAGATTTGGGAAGTTTGACAAATCCTGAAAGTTCAATTCAAGAGAATCGAAAACGTTAATGCTTCTGCTCCCAAATATTGAACGAAGCGCCAAATAAGCCTCTGGTCACCCGAAACCGCGCGAGACTAATGTTTGGTGGTAGGAAATTACTGTCCTGACATTGGCACGTGTAGCCTATCGGCCCGATGTCAAAAGTTCTAAACCAGGGTAGGTTTGTAACTTCACCAAGACGCCAGTCTCAAACACCTCCGAAAAGCATTCATACGCCATGGGCACCTAAACACCCATGTGCTCGGCCGAAATCTATCCCGCCCACCATTTGGGACACCTGAGATTATTGTCCTACCACTACTGCAGGATGATGCTAACGCGACACTACGATCAGAGACCCTTCGAGAAACTGTGTGCGATGCAATAATCGCAAACGGTGTTGTATGAAAACCGTAAGAAATGTATAAAATGTTTGCAATGACGGATGCATCAAACACGGTTCAGGTTTTAGTTGCGTGTGTGATGAAGGGCATATGGTTCAGTTCAATTAACTGTTTGTGATGAGGAGGAACAAAATAAATGGGCAGCCAGATGAAGGCGTGGGCAATACACAGCATACGGTTCACTCGGATGAACTGTTTGTGATTAGGCAACACACAAGAAACGGGCAGCCAGATGAAGGTGTGTGCGATATACAGCATACAGTTCACTCGGATGAACATTTTGTGATTAGGCAACCCAAAAGAAACGGTCAGCCAGTGTGCGATATACGCATGCAGTTCACTCGGCCCTTGTCGTCAGTGTGTGACATGTGTGGCAACCGTTCGGTCTCCAGGCACCTCTTCGTGTACCGTGGCAACTGTCCACCGCCTCTTCGCCTTTCCCTCTCAATTGGAACTACTGTCACACACTCTCCCTCTCTCCATTTGCCTTCACCCTTCCTTCTGCCATTGTTCGATCATCTTCTCCATGGAGGGAACAGGCCGGAAACGACCCCGTTATTCTTGCCCTGATATGAAAGATGACGTGGTGGAGGAACTCATTGATCGGTGCGACGTCATCACCTCGGCTAGCATGGCAGGTTCGTTCAAGACCATTCTCGACTCAACTAATAACATCATTACAAGGAACCCAACGGTCCCGGAGCGGTTTGATCTCCCCTATCTTCTTCACCGTGACCCTGCTGACTGGCGCGGGGACGAGGGAAGCCTCGCCTTGTGCAAGTTGATGCCGCTTTATAATGATGCGTATGATGTTAAGATGACATCGCTTGAGGGCAAGGCTTGGGCAGGCGCAAGTGGATATTGGGTCGTTTATATTGGGTATAACTGCGAGTGGAAACTTGTGAATGTGTACACTCGTCACCGGGTTCCACTTCCAAAAATCTCAGACGACTGCCTAGAGGTTGAGTACACCGGTATTCTACGTGAGTTCAAATACAATCATGGTGACTGTCGTCTACGGAAGATAGCAATTTGTCGAGTTCCCAACCGCTCTTGGGATTACTCAAACTATGAAGTTATTGCTATCTTCGACAAGCTTGTTGCCTTCCTTACTTCCACACCTCGATGGATATTGCTCAAAAATCAATTTCACTACATGGATGAGTACTGTGATGCAATTCAATACGAGGGTCTTGTGTTTGCTGCCACCACTCATGGCACTGTTTTTGCATGGAATCATCATGCTTTCAGTACGTTTGTCTTCCGCCATAATTATAATTGTTTCATCCACATGCATGCGGGTTAGCTAGTTTCCCTTTACTAATTAATTAACCATCTTGTGTTTCCAAGGTCTTGTGAACATTCCACCACCTATACTTGAAAAAATTTATAACCAAGGGGGAGATGACGATGCTGATGATCACGAGCATGAGGACGAGTTGGACCGATATACTCAGTGGCGCCTGGCAACTTATTCTGATGGATCACCTCTTCTAGTCTGAATACAGGGCACTGCTAATGTTACTAAGGAAGCAGGTGTTGTCTTGCATGGTCGCACTCTTCGGACCTATTCCAACATCCGTTGTAGGGTATACGGGATGGATACTAGTGTACTAGCGCCAACACCTTCTCCCTGGTTCAGTATTGAAAGTCTTAGCGGAAACTCGCTCTTCCTTGGACAAAACTATCCAATGATGGTGGAAGGTGATCCAGCTGCTGTTGACACAATGTTACTACCATTTATGATAAGCAACTGTCTCTATACCTCGGACATTGCTATGCTTCCCTACCGTCCCAATATGGGACCTGACATAGGCCGCTTCAGCCTTGATGATCAGTATTGCGTTGGTCTCGAGATTGACAGTAGCTGGCCCTTCCCAGAGAAACACTTCTGGTTCAAAGCAAGCGTTTCCAACTCCGACGAGTGGTTGAGCTGAAGTTCATTTCATCGCTTTATTATTTGTTGTGTGAGAAAAACTTTACTAGAATGGTTTGTTGGAAATGATCTATAATCCAACGTGTATCCTCGTTATCGTTGTGGGCTGATGACTTGTTGTATGTAATCAATGGTACATTTGCATATGCATCCATCAACTCACACCTCCTAGTGGTGTCCATATGAACAGTGCTAGTGATTTTAGTTGCAAAAATTGGATAGTGCTAGTGATTTTTAGCTGTATATTTTGACAGATAGCAGTGTTACAAGGTTGACAAATGGAAATGTTACTAGATAAACAAATATCAATCTTTCCAGTTTGACAAGTGGCAACATACCCAAAATGACAGATATGCAAATCTTACCCAATTATTTGTACGTGGTTGCACACGGGTCATGCAAAACAACCGTTTGCGTTGAAGGGATGCAGAAATCCTGCTCGGCACATTTTCCCTTGGCTTCCTGGGGAAGTTGTCGGTTTCCATCCAGGTGTTCTAACTAAAACGTTTGCGATGAGTGTTTTATATTTAAAAACCATTGACGTTTTTCTCAAAATAAAATCGTTTGACAAGTCTGTACATTAAGAGAGAAAAATGCAAGTTCGTTCAAACCATATCTTTCATTCAGTCACACTGCGAATTTATATTCATATGATCGAGTGTCACATCCCTAGCTGCTAGTACTGCCTGGTGTTTGCATCTTGTTGCATCATGTCTAAATTTATTTTAAACTTGAAATGGGGATTGTTCAAACCCTAGCATCAAAAGGAATTCAAATAGGTTCAACCAAAATATTTTTCAATGATTTCAAAATGCCTTTGAAAATGTTCATCATTTCTGGATCAAGGTGGAAGCATCTACCAAAAATGGTTCACATTTTTGCAGGACATATTTGGACTTTGAAATAATTTAAACATTTTTGAATTGGAGCTATCTAAATGCTATATATATTTTAAATGCTCCAAAAATGTTGGAAATTGTTAAGGGTCACTGGAATAATTCAGAAAGCACCCATAATTATTTCCAGGATTTTATGAAATGGATTAGTATTTTACTAATTCAAAACAGAGGAATAAAATAGAAAACTGAAACAAAATAAAGGAGAGAGAGAGAGAGAAACCCACCTGGGCCTCACCTGTGCTGGCCCAGATCACCTGGCTTGTGCCAGTCGTCACCCACCTCTGCCAGTAGGTAGAGGCGTGTCGCCTGCGCGCGCACCTGCGGCCACCTCCTGCTACCTCCCCGTCCCCATTCGAGCGCCACGGACACGCCCAACAACCCACCTGCACCTCTCCCCTCTCTCCCCTGGACCCCTTCCCCATCTCTGCTCTCTCCGCGCGGCACCACCAAACACACCCGTCGCCGCCGCTCGCTGTTGCCACGGCCATCGGCCCTCCCTCGCCCATCCAACGTGCTCGAGAGATCCGCCACGCCGTCCCCGTCAACTCCACCATGCTACGTGAGCTGGCAAGCACCACAATGCCCTTGACGTCGTCGTCTTCTACCTCGGGCCACCGAGATCGCCGGTGCCGATTCGCGCCAACCGGGTTGTCCCCAGCATCGCCGTCTGCACCCTTCACCTCGCCGTGAGCCCTGGTCCCTTTCTCCCTTCTTCCCTCGTCGTCCGTGTGTCGTAGCGAAGTACCCCACGAGCTCCCGCGCCGCCATCCGCCATGGCCGGCAGGCCCGTGCTCCTGAGCTCTTCCGCTCACAGCCGAGCATAGCAACACGCTCAGCGCGTCTCCAGGAGGCCGTAGCACCCAGCCGTTCGCCCCGCCGTGCCCCACAGCACCATTCCCAACCTCGCCCGAATTCTGGCCGCCGCATTCGTGCTCGCCGCCGTTGACTCAGACCACCCCAGCCCCTCCCGCTTGGCCTACCAGATGTGCGCGAGCCCCAGCTACTCGTAGGACCAAACCGCGGTCGATTTGGTCGACCGTGGGCAAATTCCGAGCCCCTGCGCCGTCTCGGGCTTCACCAGCGACGAGCCGTGGACCAAGTCCGGCGGGTTTGACCCCGCTTGACCGGGGTTTGACTTCCCCCCTGACCCACTGACGTGTTGGCCGCCCTTGTTTATTATTAGTTAGGTTAGTTTAGCGCTAATTAACCTATAATAGTGCTTAACCTAACACTAACTAACTCTGTTAAGTTAGTTATGACACTGACACACGGGACCCACAGGTCAGGTTTGACCTAGACCGCCCCGTTGACCTGCTGACATCATCATGACGTAGTGTTGACGCAATAAACCCCTTTTCTGGATTATTTCTATTTTAGAAATATCTGAAAATTCCAGAAAATATCCTAAACTTCTAAAATTCATATAAATTCAAACATAACTCCAAATGAAACAAATTATATATGAAAAATTATCAGAAAAATCCAAAGAATCTGTTTATGGCATTTTCATGCATGTTTGAGCAACCTAAACCTACTGTATATGACAATCTGAATTAATGGCATTTGAAATGTCATATATGGAGTTTGAATTTGAATCTTAGATTCAAACCAACTCCATTTAACCTGCGGCTAGTTGCATTAGCTCAAACCATAGCATATTGCCATGTCATGATCATGCATCATATTGTGCATTGTATTGATAGTGTTCTTCCTTGTTTGCCGGTGCTTGTCCCCTCTCGATAGACGTGGTTCCGACGATGAGTTCGATGACACCGATGAAGAACTATACTATCTTCAGAAGTGCCAGGCAAGCCAAACCCCCTTGTTCATTCCGATACAATCCCACTCTCTCGCGCCTGCTCTCTTTTACTGCATTAGGACAACAATGATTCAACGGTTACATGCTGCGGTAGTTGAACCCTTTGCTCTGCATGACCTGTCATTTCCATAGTAAATAGATGAAACCCACTAGCATGAGTACGAGTTGTTTGAGCCCTGATGTGCCTACTCATTCATGCTTGTTTCTCATGCCTGCTACTGCTTAGAGTTGAGTCAGGTCTGATTCATCGGGGATGAATTGAAATGGTCATGAACATGTCCTACTGTGTGTGAGCTAAGTGTGTGAACACGATTTGGTAAAGGTAGCGGTGAGAGGCCATGTAGGAGTACATGGTGGGTTGTCTCATTGCAGCCGTCCTCAGGAACTGATTTCTGTGTTCGTGATCCATGAACAGTTACTATCACACATTGGGTTCCAGTAACTCGGCCCCTCTCGACTTATTAATCAACATGATCTCTGTCCAAGAGTTGCAACTAGTTTCTGGTGTTTGTAGGTAGTGTTAGTAGTCTACCAAGTGGCACCCGGTACAGGTGGGCTTGGGACAGACTAAACACTGATGGTTCGCTGTACCAAGTGGCACCGGATGGCGGACTTGGGAACCCACACACATCGTTTGGGGCCGTGAGCGACACCCCGGTCGGATCTCCTTGCAGATGGAACCCGAATAGGCGATAAACCTGGACGAGAGACTTGTGTGGTTAGTCAGGTCATGGCCGACACCTCGCCAAAGCTTCCGCTTGAAGGTTTCGAGATACATAGCGTGTACATGGCGGTAAGTGGCGAGAGCGTGTGTGAAGAAGTACACCCCTGCAGGGTTAACACTATCTATTCGAATAGCCGTGTCCGCGGTAAAGGACTTCTGGGTTGCCTGTACAATTCATAGACAAGTGAAAGTGGATACTCTAAAACTCGCAAGATAAGCATGAGTGCTATGGATGGCCTTCCCGTAGGGAGACGGGAGCGGATCCATAGTGGTGTATTGATATGGTGAATATGTGGACTCATGTGCGCCAACTCAAAGAGTTACTTGCAGTCATAATTTAGGATAGCCACTGAGCCAAAGCTGACTTGCTGCAGTCAAACTCCACCACCCCCTTTATTGCTACCGATGCATATGTAGTTAGTTCTTATGTAAGTCTTGCTGGGTACATTTGTACTCACGTTTGCTTATTTTATGTTCTGCAGAGAGAGAGGTCAGTCTCGCTAGTAGTTCCATGTGGACTTCGATGTTTAGCTTGATACCTCAGCTACGATCTTGTGCCCTCGGCAGGATCTGGTAGATAGTCAGGCTTCTCAACCTTTTTATTTGTAGATGTCTGTACTCAGACATGTTAAGCTTCCGCATGTGCTTTGACTTGTATGCTCTGAATGTGGGGTCATAAGACCCATGTTTGTAATATCTCGCTCCTCGGAGCCTAATGAATAAATACTTTGAGTCATAGAGTTTTGTTGTGATGCCATGTTGTATTTACACATATCGAGCATATTGTGTGTATGATTGAAATGCTTGGTATGTGTGGGATCCGACAACCTTTTGTTTATCCTTGGTAGCCTCTCTTATGGGGAAATGTAGTCTTGTGCTTCCATGAGCCATAGTAGTCCGCTACAGCCCGACTCACGGAGTCCTGCTAGCCCAGACTACTCTTGCTCGGAACACTTGACTGGCGGCATGTGATTCACCGTTCTCGTGGTTCGTCCCGGGAAATGTCACGCGGTGACATCCGGAGTCCTGCCTAGCTTGCTACAGCCCGGGTTCCCGGAGTCCTGTTAGCCCAGTGCTACAGCCCGGATTCACACGCTACTGACCGACATGCTCGATGTTGATTCATGTATGCCTGTCCCCGTAAGTTAGTGCCACTTTGGGTTCACGACTAGTCATGTCGGCCCGGGTTCTCTGTCATATGGATGCTAGCGACACTATCATATACGTGATCCAAAAGACGCAAACGGTCCCGGGCCATGGTAAGGCGACACCCGTGGGAATACCGTGCGTGAGGTCGCAAAGTGATATGAGGTGTTACAGGCTAGATCAGCGTGACTTAGAATCGGGGTCCTGACATCGAGAATTCGAGATACAGTATTAAACCCCAAAAAAACTATTTCCGGCAGTGGCGGAGGCGGTGTGCCGTGCCGTTGTTGTCGTTGTCGTCCTCCGGGACACCGTTGTTTAAGTCTTCAAGTAAGCACAAAATGTTCTTCACTTGTAAATCAAACATCATGTCATCGCGCGATCGACAGGCGGGGCGTGGCAGGACGACAACTGGCGCCGCTGAGAGGTAGCGGTTGACGGCAGCGTCCCATACCGCTGAGGGGGGCGCGCGCAGAGGCACGGGCACGGGCACGGCGGGTGAAGCCAAACGCATGGGGGCCGGCGCCACGATGGGTGGAGGGGCGCGCACGGGCACGGGCGCTGGCACTGGCATGTACATGAGCTCGCGCAGGTCCGCAGATTCCTCGCTGATGCCGGTGGCTTCCGGCTCTGTGATAGTGCTCGGCGACCAGCCCGTCAATGCTACGGGGATGGTCGCTGGTGCGGGCGCGGGGATGGGAGCTGGGACGGGAGCGGGGGCAGCAACCGCCGCGGCCAGCTCATTCTGGGCCAAGTCCATGAGGCCGCATTTCTCCTGATTTTCTATCTCCTCCGGCTGAGTCGACTTCACCAAACTTGAAGACTAGTGGCAGATGATCAGTCTACGCCATGGCGTTGGTGGAGGTCTGCGGGAGGGAGGGGAATGGGAGGCGAACAGTAAGGACGCCCATATTAAATAGCAGCTCGGGCACCACTAATGGAGAGGAAGGCGAGCGACCATGGAAGTCAAAGGGCTCGCTTCCCAGTGAGCCTGCGCAGCGTACAACTCGCACACTTCCCGGTGAGCCTGCGCATTGGAGGACAGCTTGCATGCCTCTCGGTCAGCCTGCGCACCGGACTGCGCTCGCATGCCTCCCGTTGAGTCAAGGTCAAGCAGCTATCCGCACGGTACCTCCTACAGCCATTAAAAATAAGACTTCTAGCGTCACGTGAATGGTTAACAGAACGCACACGGTTTGAATTCTACACACGTTTGAGATATTAAAGTGGCAGCTATTTCTTTAAATACATTTGTTGGCTGTCATTATTCGAGTGCGCCTTCTCCCAAAATGGGCATGAAAAATGCCACAACATGTCGGGTGCCATTCCATGATAGCATGCCAAGTTTCATGAATTTCAGATGAGTTTTGGATTTACTAGAATTTAAAAACCAGGCATCTCAATGTTTTGCCGGCAATCAATGGTGCCCTGGTGTTTGAAATTCATTCCCATTTCTTGCATGGGACCTAAGCATGCACCCAAGGACACAGATTTGATTTTTCAACCAATTTATATGCACTAGAGCATGTGCATGTAGTTCAAATTTGAATTATGCACATAAATGCATTGAAAAATCAGTTAATGCATAAAAATGTCCAAACGAACCCCGAAAAATCCCAAAAATTGACACAACACTCCTGTTGTTCTATCTTGAAACGAGAATTTTCTTGAAAGCAATAAGAGGCAATGGATATCGTTTCGTACCCAAAGGTGGGATGTTCCCTACCGAAACCATCATGCTTGTTGTGAGAAGCTCTGGTTTGTGAGAAGCGTATACCCGAACCTGCCCTGAATGGGACAATTTTTTTACCACATCATGTTGATGCCACTCCATGATAGCATGCCTAGTATCATGAATTTCAGACGAGTTTTGGATTTACTAGAATTTAAAAACCAGGCATCTCAACGTTTTGCCGACAATTAACAGTGCCCTGGTGTTTGAATTTCATTCTCATCTCTTGCATGGGACCTAGAAATTCACCCAAGGACACAGATTTGATTTTTCAACCAACGTTAGTGCATTGGAGCATGTGCTTGTAGTTCAAATTTGAATTATGCACATAAGATTCCTAGAAAATCCAGTTAATGCATAAAAATGTCCAAACGAACCACGAAAAATCACAAAAATTGACACAACACTCATGTTGTTCTATGTTGACACTAGAAACATTTTGAAAGCAATAAGAGGCAATGGATATCGTTTCGTCCCCAAACTTGGGACGTTCCCTATCGAAACCATCATGCTTGTTGTGAGAAGCTCTGGTTTGTGAGAAGCTTATACTCGAACCTGACCCAAATGGGACAAATTTTTTACCACGGCATGTTGATTCCGCTCCATGATAGCATGCCGAGTTTCATGAATTTTGGACGAGTTTTGGATTTAGTAGAATTTAAAAACCAGGCATCTCAACATTTTGCCGGTAATCAACAGTGCCCTGGTGTTTGAATTTCATTCCAATCCCTTCCATGGGACCTAGAAATTCACCCTAGGACACACATGTGATTTTTTAACCAACTTGGGTGCATTGGCGCATGTGATAGTAGTTCAAATTTGAAATATGCACATAAAATGCCTAGAAAACCCAGTTAATGTATAAAAAAAGGCCAAACGAACCCCAAAAAATTCCAAGATTAAACACAACACTCCTGTTGTTCTATGTTCACACAAGAATTTTTTTGAAAGAAAAGGCAACGGATATCGTCCCGTCCCCAAAGGTGGTACGATCCCAATCGAAACCATCATGCTTGTTGTGAGAAGCTCTGGTTTCTGAGAAGCTTATACCCCAACCTGACCCAAATGGGACGAATTTTTTACCACGGCATGTTGATGCCACTCCATTATAGCATGCCAAGTTTCATCAATTTCGGACGAGTTTTGGATTTACTAGAATTTAAAAACCAGGCATCTCAACATTTTGCCGGCAATCAACAGTGCCCTAATGTTTGAATTTCATTCCAATCTCTTCCATGGGACCTAGAAATTCACCCTAGGACACACATGTGATTTTTCAACCAACTTTGGTGCATTGGAGCATGTGATTGTAGTTCAAATTTTAAATGTGCACATAAAATGCCTAGAAAACCTAGTTAATGTATAAAAAAAAGGCCGAACGAACCCCAAAACATTCCAAGATTAAACACAAAACTCCGGTTGTTCTATGTTCACACAAGAAATTTTTGGAAAGCAATAAGAGGCAACGAATATCGTCTCGTCCCCAAAGGTGGTATGTTCCCTATCGAAACCATCATGCTTGTTGTGAGAAGCTCTGGTTCGTGCGAAGCTTATACCCAAACATGTCCCAAATGGGAAAAAATTTCCAACACGGCATGTTGATGCCGCTCCATGATAGCATGCCAAGTTTCATGAATTTCAAACGAGTTTTGGATTTACAAGAATTTAAAAACCAGGTATCTCAACGTTTTGCCGGCAATCAACAGTGCCCCGGTGTTTGAAATTCATTCTCGTCTCTTGTATGGGACCTAAGCATGCACCCAAGGAAACATGTGATTTTTCAACCAATTTGAATGAACTGGAGCATGTGCATGTAGTTCAAATTTGAATTATGCACATAAAATGCCTAGAAAACTCAGTTAATGCATAAAAATGTCCAAACGAACCCAAAAAAATCCCAAAAATTGACATAACACTCCTGTTGTTCTATGTTGAGACGAGAAATTTTATGAAAGCAATAAGATGAAATGGATATCGTTTCGTCCCCAAAGGAGGGACGTACTTTCCCTACCGAAACCATTAGGCTTGTTGTGAGAAGCTCTGGTTTGTGAGAAGCATATACCCAAACCTGCCCCAAATGGGACAAATTTTTACCACGGCATGTTTATGCCGCTCCATGATAGCATGCCAAGTTTCATGAATTTCAGAAGAGTTTTGGATTTACAAGAAATGAAGAACCATGCATCTCAATGTTTTGCAGGCAATCAACGGTGCCCCGGTGTTTGAAATTCATTCCCATTTCTTGCATGGGACCTAAGCATGCACCCAAAGACACAGATTTGATTTTTCAACCAATTTCTATGCAATAGAGCATGTGCATGTAGTTCACATTTGAGTTAAGCACATAAATGCATTGAAAACTCAGTTAATGCATAAAAATGTCCAAACGAACCCCGAAAAATCCCAAAAATTAACACAACATTCCTGTTGTTCTATGTTGACACGAGAAAAAAATTGAAAGCAATAAGAGGCAATGGATATCGTTTCGTCCCCAAAGGTGGGACGTTCCCTATCGAAACCATCATGCTTGTTGTGAGAAGCTCTGGTTTGTGAGAAGCTTATACCCGAACCTGCCCCAAATGGGACAAATTTTTTACCACGGCATGTTGATGCCGCTCCAAGATAGCATGCCAATTTTCATGAATTTCAGACGAGTTTGGATTCACTAGAATTTGGAAACCATGCATCTCAACATTTTGCCGGCAATCAATAGTGCCCTGGTGTTTGAATTTCATTCCCATCTCTTGCATGGGACCTAGAAATTCACCCAAGGACACACATGCGATTTTTCAACCAACTTTAGTGCATTGGAACATGTGCTTGTAGTTCAAATTTGAATTATGCACATAAAATGCCTAGAAAACCCAGTTAATGTATAAAAATGCCAAACGAACCTCGATAAATTCCAAGATTAAACACAACACGCCTGTTGTTCTATGTTGACACTAGAATTTTTTTGAAAGCAATAAGAGGCAACGGATATCGTCCGGTCCCCAAATGTGGTACGTTCCCTATCGAAACCATCATGCTTGTTGTGAGAATCTCTGGTTTGTGTGAAGCTTATACCCAAACATGCCCCAAATGGGACAAAATTTTCACCACGACATGTTGATGCCGCTCCATGATAGCATGTGATACGTCTCCAGCGTATCTATAATTTTTGATCGCTCCATGTTATATTATCTACTGTTTTGGACCATATTGGGCTTTATTTTCCACTTTTATATTACTTTTTGGACTAACCTATTAACCGGAGGCCCAACCCAGATTTGCTGTTTTTGCCTATTTCAGTGTTTCGAAGAAACGGAATATCAAACGGAGTCCAAACGGAATGAAATCTTCGGGAACGTGATTTTCTCATCAGATAAGATCCAGGAGACTTGGACCCTCGGTTAAGAAAGGAGGGAAGCGGCCACGAGGGTGGAGGGTGCGCCACCCCTAGGGCGCACCCCCTGCCTCGTGGGCCCCTAGAAGCTCCACCGCCGTACTCCTTCCTCCTATATATACCTACGTACCCCCAACAGATCAGATACAGAGCCAAAAACCTAATTCCACCGCCGCAACTTTTTGTATCCACGAGATCCCATCTTGGGGCCTGTTCTGGAGCTCCGCCGGAAGGGGAATCCACCATGGAGGGCTTCTACATCATCATCATAGCCCCTCCGATGAAGTGTGAGTAGTTTGCTTCAGACCTTCGGGTCCATAGTTAGTAGCTAGATGGTTTCTTCTCTCTTTTTGGATCTCAATACAATGTTCTCCCCCTCTCTCGTGGAGATCTATTCGATGTAATCTTCTTTTTGCGGTGTGTTTGTTGAGACCGATGAATTGTGGGTTTATGATCAAGATTATCTATGAGCAATATTTGAATCTTCTCTGAATTCTTTTATGTATGATTAGTTATCTTTGCAAGTCTCTTCGAATTATTCGTTTGGTTTGGCCAACTAGATTGGTAGTTCTTGCAATGGGAGAAGAGCTTAGATTTGGGTTCAATCTCGTGGTGTCCTTTACAAGTGACAGTAGGGGCAGCAAGGCACGTATTGTATTGTTGCCATCGAGGATAACAAGATGGGGGTTTTATCATATTGCATGAATTTATCCCTCTACATCATGTCATCTTGCTTAAGGCGTTACTCTGTTTTCATTAACTTAATACTCTAGATGCATGCTGGATAGCGGTCGATGAGTGGAGTAATAGTAGTAGATGCAGGCAGGAGTCGGTCTACTTGTCTCGGACGTGATGCCTATATACATGATCATACCTAGATATTCTCATAACTATGCTCAATTCTGTCAATTGCTCAACAGTAATTTGTTCACCCACCGTATAATACTTATGCTCTTGAGAGAAGCCACTAGTGAAATCTATGGCCCCCGGGTCTATTCTCATCATATTAATCTTCCTACGCTTTATTATTCTTTTGCTTTTTTACTTTGCCTTTTATTTTACTTTGCATCTTTAGACCAAAAATACCAGAAATATTATCTATCATCTCTATCAGATCTCACTCTCGTAAGTGACCGTGAAGGGATTGACAACCCCTATTCGCGTTGGTTGCGAGGAGTTATTTGCTTTGTGTAGGTACGAGGGACTTGCGCGTGGCCTCCTACTGGATTGATACCTTGGTTCTCAAAAACTGAGGGAAATACTTATGCTACTCTGCTGCATCATCCTCTCCTCTTCGGGGAAAACCAACGCAAGCTCAAGATGTAGCAAGAAGGATTTCTAGCGTCGTTGCCAGGGAGGCTTACGCCAAAGTCAAGTCAAGATTTGGACTCCCGACAACGAGCCATTTCTGGCGCCGTTGCCGTGGAGTTTACGCAAAAGTCAACATACCAAGTACCCATCACAATCCCTTATCTCTCGCATTACATTATTTGCCATTTGCCTCTCGTTTTCCTCTCCCCCGCTTCACCCTTGCCGTTTTATTCGCCCTCTGTTTTCCATTTGCCTTTTTCTCGTTTGCTTGCCGTTATGGCTAGTCCTCTTTCTGCTCCTTTGTCCCCCGAGTTTGAGGTTCCTCACTTCAAACAAAAACAAGGAGAGAACTTAAAGGATGCTTGGTTTATAATGATGGAATCTTATCGTAATTGCACCCTAGAAGTGAATTTCAGAATTTTGCTTCACAACTTTTATGTTTGACTTAATATGTCTCATAGACAACTTTTGGATTGCATTGCCAAAGACAATTTTATTGAAATTGATCCCAGTATCGCGCATGAAATTATAGAAGGTGTAGTAGGAACTCTACCTCAACAAAAGGGTCCTCATCATACCCAAGAAGAAACGCAAGTTTTTTGAGAAAATTTGCGAAGTAACTAAAATTTTACAAAAGTCTCTTGAACCTCTTAAGAGTGTTAGCGGGAATCTCCACCGTATGAATATGTTGATTACCCTTTGCAATAAGCGGTTGGACTCTTTAGATCTTAAGATTTCTGAATATGAAGGGAAGCATAAAGAACCTCCTGGATTCGAGCATAATGTCGCTAAAAGAATTAAGAATCAAGATGACAATAGCTAGATCTATCCTTGCTTTTATGCCTTGCTAGGGGCGTTAAACGATATCACTTGTTGGGAGGCAACCCAATTTTATTTTAGTTTTTTTGTTTTTGTTTCTGTTTAGGAATAAATAATCCATCTACCTTCTGTTTAGATGTGGTTTTACGTTTTAATTAGTGTTTGTGCCAAGTTAAACCTATAGGATCTTCTTGGATGATAGTTATTTGATCTTGCTGTAATTTCCAGAAACTTTTGGTTCACGAACACAATTTTTAAAAATCACCAGAACTTGATAAAATAGTGATTCGACTTGCTGCTGATCAATAAACAAATTGCCTAGGTCGTCCTATTTTTGATGAATTTTTGGAGTTCCAGAAGTTTGCGTTAGTTACAGATTACTACAGACTGTTCTATTTTTGACAGATTCTATTTTTCGTGTGTTGTTTGCTTATTTTGATGAATCTATGGCTACTAAAATAGTTTATAATCCATAGAGAAATTGGAATACAGTAGGTTTAACACCAAAATAAATAAAGAATGAATTCATTACAGTACCTTGAAGTGGTCTTTTGTTTTCTTTTGCTAACGGAGCTTACGAGATTTTTGTTGAGTTTTGTGTTGTGAAGTTTTCAAGTTTTGGGTGAAATCTTTTGATGGATTATGGAACAAGGAGTGGCAAGAGCCTAAGCTTGGGGATGCCCATGGCACCCCCAAGATAATCCAAGGACACCAAAAATTCAAAGCTTGGGGATGCCCTGGAAGGCATCCCCTCTTTCGTCCACTTCCATCGGTAACTTTACTTGGAGCTATATTTTTATTCACTACATGATATGTGTTTTGCTTGGAGCGTCTTGTATTATTTGCGTCTTTGCTTTTTAGTTTACCACAATCATCCTTTCTGTACACACCTTTTGAGAGAGCCATACATGAATTGGAATTTGTTAGAATACTCTATGTGCTTCACTTATATCTTTTGAGCTATATAGTTTTGCTCTAGTGCTTCACTTATATCTTTTAGAGCACGGTGGTGGATTTGTTTTAAAGAAACTATTGATATCTCATGCTTTACTTAGATTATTTTGAGAGTCTTAAATAGCATGGTAATTTTCTTAAACAATCCTAATATGCTAGGTATACAAAAATAGTAAAAACTTTCTTATGAGTGTGTTGAATACTAAGAAAAGTTTGATGCTTGATAATTGTTTTGAGATATGGAGGTGATAATATCGAAGTCGTGCTAGTTGAGTAGTTGTGAATTTGAGAAATGCTTGTGTTGAAGTTTGCAAGTCCCGTAATGCACGTATGGTAAACGTTATGTAACAAATTTGAAACATGAGGTGTTATTTGATTGTCCTCCTTATGAGTGGCGGTCGGGGACGAGCGATGGTCTTTTCCTACCAATCTATCCCCCTAGGAGCATGCGCGTAGTGCATTGGTTTTTGATGGCTTGTAGATTTTTGCAATAAGTATGTGAGTTCTTTATGACTAATGTTGAGTCCATGGATTATCGCACTCTCACCCTTCCATCATTGCTAGCCTCTTGGTGGCGTGCATTGCCCTTTCTCACATTGAGAGTTGGTGCAAACTTAGCGGTGCATCAAACCCCGTGATATGACACGCTCTTTCACACATAAACCTCCTTATATCTTCCTCAAAACAGCCACCATACCTACCTATTATGGCATTTCCATAGCTATTCCGAGATATATTGCCATGCAACTTTCCACCATACCGTTCTTCATGACACATTCATCATTGTCACATTGCTTAGCATGATCATGCAGTTGGCATAGTATTTGTGGCAAAGCCACCGTTCATAATTCTTTCATACATGTCACTCTTGATTCATTGCATATCCCGGTACACCGCCGGAGGCATTCATATAGAGTCATACTTTGTTCTAGTATCGAGTTGTAATCATTGAGTTGTAAATAAATAGTAGTGTGATGATCATCATTTTCTGGAGCATTGTCACAAAGAAAGGAGAAAGGCCAAAAAAAAGAAGGCCAAAAAAAGAGAAATAAAAAGGGGCAATGTTACTATCTCTTTTTCCACACTTGTGCTTCAAAGTAGCACCATGTTCTTCATATAGCGAGTCTCATATATTGTGCTTCAAAGTAGCACCATGTTTTTCATAGAGAGTTTCATATGTTGTCACTTTCATATACTAGTGGGATTTTTTCATTATAGAAGTTAGCTTGTATATTCCAACGATGGGCTTCCTCAAATGCCCTAGGTCTTCGTGAGCAAGCAAGTTGGATGCACACCCACTTAGTTTCTTCTGTTGAGCTTTCATACATTTATAGCTCTAGTGCATCCGTTGCATGGCAATCCCTACTCCTTGCATTAACATCCATTGGTGGGCATCTCCATAGTCCATTGATTAGCCTCGTTGATGTAAGACCTTCTCCTTTTTTGTCTTCTCCACATAACCCCCATCATCATATTCTATTCCACCCATAGTGCAATGTCCATGGCTCGCACTCATATATTGCGTGAAACTTTATAGGTTTGAGATTACTAAAGTATGAAACAATTGCTTGGCTTGTCATCAGGTTGTGCATGATGAGAGCATTCTTGTGTGACGAAAATGGAGCATGACTAAACTATATGATTTTGTAAGGATGAACTTTCTTTCGCCATGTTATTTTGAGAAGACATAATTGCTTAGTTAGTATGCTTGAAGTATTATTATTTTTATGTCAATATGAACTTTTGTCTTGAATCTTTCGGATCTGAATATTCATACCACAATTAAGAAGAGTTACATTGAAATTATGCCAAGTAGCACTCCGCATCAAAAGTTCTCTTTTTATCATTTACCTACTCGAGGACGAGCAGGAATTAAGCTTGGGGATGCCTGATGCGTCTCCAACGTATCTATAATTTTGGATTGCTCCATGCTATATTATCTACTGTTTTGGACCATATTGGGCTTTATTTTCCACTTTTATATTACTTTTTGGACAAACCTATTAACCGGAGGCCCATCCTAGATTTGCTGTTTTTTGCCTATTTCAGTGTTTCGAAGAAACAGAATATCAAACGGAGTCCAAACGGAATGAAATCTACGGGAACGTGATTTTCTCATCAGATAAGATCCAGGAGACTTAGACCCTCGGTTAAGAAAGGAGGGAGGCGGCCACGAGGGTGGAGGGCACGCCCCCCCTACGGCGCGCCCCCTGCCTCGTGGGCCCCCCGAAGCTCCACCGACGTACTCCTTCCTCCTATATATACCTACGTAACCCCAACAGATCAGATACGGAGCCAAAAACCTAATTCCACTGCTGCAACTTTTTGTATCCACGAGATCCCATCTTGGGGACTGTTCCGGAGCTCCGCCGGAAGGGGAATCCACCACGGAGGGCTTCTACATCATCATCATAGCCTCTCCGATGAAGTGTGAGTAGTTTACTTCAGACTTTCGGGTCCATACTTAGTAGCTAGATGGCTTCTTCTCTCTTTTTGGATCTCAATACACTGTTCTCCCCCTCTCTCGTGGAGATCTATTCGATGTAATCTTATTTTTGCGGTGTGTTTGTTGAGACCGATGAATTGTGGGTTTATGATCAAGATTATCTATGAGCAATATTTGAATCTTCTCTGAATTCTTTTATGTATGATTGGTTATCTTTGCAAGTCTCTTCGATTTGTCCGTTTGGTTTGGCCAACTAGATTGGTAGTTCTTGAAATGGGTGAAGTGCTTAGCTTTGGGTTCAATCTTGCGGTGTCCTTTCCAGTGACGGTAGGGGAAGCAAGGCACGTATTGTATTGTAACCCAATCTTGCGGTGTCCTTTCCCAGTGACGGTAGGGGAAGCAAGGCACGTATTGTATTGTTGCCATCGAGGATAACAAGATGGGGTTTTTATCATATTGCATGAATTTATCCCTCTACATCATGTCATCTTGCTTAAGGCGTTACTCTGTTTTCATTAACTTAATACTCTAGATGCATGCTGGATAGCGGTCGATGAGTGGAGTAATAGTAGTAGATGCAGGCAGGAGTCGGTCTACTTGTCTCGGACGTGATGCCTATATACATGATCATACCTAGATATTCTCATAACTATGCTCAATTCTGTCAATTGCTCAACAGTAATTTGTTCACCCACCGTAGAATACTTATGCTCTTGAGAGAAGCCACTAGTGAAATCTATTTCCCCCGGGTCTATTCTCATCATATTAATCTTCCTACGCTTTATTATTGTTTTGCTTTTTTACTTTGCCTTTTATTTTACTTTGCCTCTTTATACCAAAAATACCAAACATATTATCTATCATCTCTATCAGATCGCACTCTCGTAAGTGACCGTGAAGGGATTGACAACCCCTATTCGTGTTGGTTGCGAGGACTTATTTGCTTTGTGTAGGTACGAGGGACTTGCGCGTGGCCTCCTACTGGATTGATACCTTGGTTCTCAAAAACTGAGGGAAATACTTACGCTACTCTGCTGCATCATCCTCTCCTCTTCGGGGAAAACCAACGCAAGCTCAAGACGTAGCAGCATGCCAAGTTTCATGAATTTCAGACGAGTTTTGGATTTACTAGAATTTTAAAACCAGGTATCTCAACGTTTTGCCGGCAATCAACAGTGCCCTGGTGTTTGAAATTCATTCCATATGTTGCACGGGACTTAGATATTCACCAAAAGACACACATGTGATTTTTCAACCAACTTTGTTGCATTAGAGCATGTGCTTGTAGTTCAAATTTGAATTATGCACATAAAATGCCTAGAAAACCAAGTTAATGTATACAAATTGCAAACGAACCCCGAAAAATTCTTTCCCATTTCTTGCATGGGACCTAAGCATGCAGTGAAGGACACAGATTTGATTTTTCAACCAATTTGTATGCATCGGAGCATGTGCATGTAGTTTAATTTTGAATTGTGCACGTGAAATGGCTAGAAAACCAGTTTATTGTATAAAATATCCATACAAACCCTGAATAATTCTAATTGTTTTATGACACACATATAGTTGCATGTTCACTTCAGATAAAAGGTCTAGCAATTCTAACAGCGTCCATCGCCGTTGTGACCCCATTTTGTAATTCAAGTCAAGTAGATCCCACACAATTTTGTCGGCATTTTGGGAACGGGGGTCCCCAGACTTGCCTGCCTGCGGCCCACGGCATGGCTCCACTCGCGGCCAGCATGGCCTGTCTTCACCAGCAAACGCCCAAGACCCTCGCTAGGGGCCAAGCCTTGCGAGGGGCATGACACAAGATCTCCTCGGGAGTGGCCTCACCAGGCTGGCTCGCGAGGGGCGGAGAGATCAAGGCAAGGCGAGCCTCGCGAGGTTCCAGTGACGTAAGCCATGACGACCAAGGCCAGGCGGGCGCCAGGCGAGTGCCAGCGCGCGTAGTGTCCTCGTTTCCTATTTGGTGCTAAGGAGGCAAGCGCAGGCGAGGAGTACTGAGGCATCAGGCAGAGGTTTCCATATCGGTGCAACAATACCAAGACCAGCAGGACGGCAGGACGAAGATCACCGTGGAGCCCAAGACGGCGTCACCACTAGAGCCTTTGGCAGGCGAAGACCACATTTAGTCATAATAGCTTATACTAGCTGTCCCCCTTCAAAATTGGCCGTTGTTGGCTCCCTTCCCGCTCAATATTTGGGGAGAGGACCAGGGCCTCTATAAATAGGACTAGCCACCACAGTAGGAGAGGACGGATTCAGATCATCCTCACACCCACCAAGCACAAGAACACCTAGCCTTAGGAGGCTGTTCTTCCCCTTGTATTGTTCATCCTTAGCCCAAGAGGCAATCCACCTCACCACACTGGAGTAGGGTATTACACCACAATGGTGGCCCGAACCAGTATAAATCTCGTGTCTCTTGAGTTGCGAGTTCGTCGAGCTAGGATTTGAGATCGCAGTGAGGCTGAGGGCACGATTAGGTAGGGGGAGATCTTCATGCACACCCCAGTGTACGAACCTCAAGGGTTTTTGCCGGAACCCAAAATCCGACATTTGGCGGGCTAGGTAGGGGTGCGCCGAAGCTTTCCTTCCGTCAATCTGCGCTCCGGCATCACCATGCTTCGCCCCCATGGTAGGCGCTGCGCTTCCGGCTCCGACGACTGGTGCCAGTGGTGGGGCCAGGGGGCTCCAAGCCTTGGCCCCCGCCTTACGGCAGGTGCAATTGACGCCCAAGTTCAAGCCGGAGATGCCACCGCGCTACGACGGCGCGGCGGACCCGGTGGCTTTCCTAGTGGCGTACGAGGAGGCCGTCCTTAGGGCCGGGGGTGACGACAATGTCATGGCCAACTGGCTTCCCATGGCCCTCACTGGCGTGCCGCGCGCCTGGCTGCTCAACCTCCTTGGATCCACGGTGGCATCTTGGGAGGAGCTGCGCGGCCTCTTCGTCGCCCGCTTCGCGGCACCGGCACCCCACGCGGTCGCAGCCCTCCTCGGCGGCTCGCAAGCAGCACCCTCGGACCGCCACGCCAAGCCGTTCTTTCGCCAGATCAGCACCGCTTGCGTGCGGCAGGGAGCTCCCTCCGGTTGGGTGGCGCCCAAGGCCGACCTGACCTTCTACTCGAACGATCACCCCATCACCACCGTCGGCTCAGGCGTGCTCCCTATGCTTTGCACGCCCACCATATGCCACACAGCCGTCACCAAGACCCTCATCGATGGCGGCGCCGGCCTCAACGTGCTCTTGGTGGAGGCCTTCAGCCTCCTTCACGTACCACTCGAGCGGCTCTGCCCCAGCAAGCCCTTTTCCGGCGTCGGAGGCGGCTCCTCCAGCCCCCTGGGGTAGATCTGTCTTCCTGTGACCTTCGGCACCCGCAACAACTACCGCACTGAGCTGATCGACTTCGAAATCATCCACATCGGCCTCCCGTACAATGCTATTCTCGGTTACCCATCTCTAAGTAAGTTCATGGCGGCGACCCATCCAGCCTACAACCTCATGAATATGCCTAGGAGCAAGGACGTCCTCACTATAGTGCGAGATACCAAGGAGGCTCTGGCGGCACTAAAGCTTGCCCTCAAGACCGCCGCGGCGGCGCAACCGGCCGACGCGGGCACCTCCGGGGCTAAGGCGGCCGTGCCAACCAAGAAGAAGCAGTTGTTCACTCAAGACCGGGCAGAAACCAAGCACGTGCCGATCGAGGAAGACGGGTCCTCTGGGGCTACCTTCACAATAGGCGCCAACCTCGACCCCAACCAAGAGGAGGCATTGGTGAAGTTCTTGCGCGCAAACAAGGAAGTATTCGCTTGGGAACCCGATCAGCTGGTAGGGGTCCCAAGAGGAGTGATTGAGCATCACTTGAAGGTGTGCGCCAATGTACGCCCTGTGAAGTAGAGGGCGTGGCGGCAGTACACGGAGAAGCAGTCCTTCATTGTCCAAGAAACCCGCAAGCTGGAGGCAGCATGCGTCATTTGCGAGGTCCGGTACCTTGAATGGTTGGGAAACCCCGTTGTTATGCCCAAGAAAGGCGGAAAGGAGTGCATGTGTGTTGACTTCACCAACTTCAACAAGGCCTGCCCCCAAGATACGTTCCCGCTTCCACGCATCGACCAAATCATCGACTCCACCGCCGAATGTGACCTGCTGTGCTTCGTAGATGCGTTCTCGGGCTACCACCAGATCAAGATGGCAGTAGAAGACATCGAGAAGACGGCATTCCTGACCCCGTTCAGGGTATACTGCTACACTTGCATGCCATTCGGGCTGTGCAACGCGGGTGCGACCTTTCAACGGATGATGCACATCGCCCTGGGTCGGCATCTCGGGAGGAATTCTGAAGCCTACATCGACAACATTGTGGTGAAGTCTCGGGAGGCGAGAACTTTAATTTAAGACCTAGAGGAGACCTTCGAAAGCCTGCGCCAGGTAGACTTGCGGCTTAACCCGGAGAAATGTGTGTTTGGCGTCTCTTTTGGCAAGCTGCTGGGTTTCCTCGTGTCCCACAGAGGGATCGAGGCGAACCCAGAGAAGGTCAAGGCAATCGAAGACATGAGTCCACCACAAACCCTCAAGGAGATGCAGAAGCTCGCCGGTCGCGTGGCCGCGTTGGGGCATTTCATCTCCAAGCTGGGAGAGCGCGCCCTGCCGTTATTCAAGCTGATGAAGAAAAAGGGCCCATTCGAGTGGACTCCAGAGGCCGACCAAGCGCTTTAAGACCTCAAGAGATACCTGACCAGCCCTCCGGTGATGATAGCGCCCCGAAGTCTCGAGCCCCTGGTGCTGTACCTTGTCGCCACCCCTTACTCTGCCAGCGCAGCTCTGGTGGCAGTCCGGGAGGAGCGCCGGGCCAGGGATGCGTCGCGCCAAGCCGCTCCCTCAGCCAGGGCGGCGCAAGACCCAGAGGGCTCCACGAGGGCTGCGGCGATGCTAGCAAAGGACCAGGCTCAACAAGACGGCGCACTTGGGTCTGCGGAAGCCCCAACGAGCAACCAGGCTTTTGGGGCTTCGTCGTCTCAGGAGATGCCCCAACCTTCGGAAGCCGCAGGGCTCGCCAATGCACCCGTCCTCGTCGAGCATCGCCTGTATTTTGTCAGCATGGTGTTGCGGGACGCGAGGGTGCGGTACCCCATGCCTCAGAAGCTCCTGCTCACGCTCTTCGTGGCCTCACACAAAGCTCCGACACTACTTTCAAGGTCACCCCATCAAGGTCGTCTCGGCCTACCCGTTGGAGAGGTTGCTCAGGAGCCCCAACTCCGCCGGGAGAGTCGCTGAGTGGAACATCGAGCTACAGGCATTCCAGTTGGAGTTCAGCACAACCAAGGTCATCAAGGGAGCCGTGCTCGCTGATTTCGTGGCAAAATGGACGGACGCCTCGGGGCTTGAAGAAGGCGAGGATCGGTCCCTCTCGCCGGGGAGTGAAGCATCAGACGGCTGGGTTATGTATTTCGATGGCGCCTTTGTGCGCCAGGGCGCGGAGGCTGGAGTACTGCTCATCTCACCCACTCAGGACAAGCTTTACTATGCCGTGCAGCTCTGCTTCCAGCAGGGCGAGAAGGTCTCCAACAACGTAGCAGAGTACGAAGGCCTCATAGCTGGCCTCAAGGCTACGGTGGCCCTGGGGGTGAAGTGCCTCACCATCAAGGGCGACTCGCAGCTCCTCGTCAACTTCTCCAACAAGGTGTACGAGCCGAAGGACGAGCACATGGAGGCGTACCTCGCGGAAGTATACAAGATGGAGAAGAAGTTCTTGGGCCTGGAATTGCAGCATGTGCCCCGTTGCACCAACAAGGAAGCCGACGACATCCCAAGAGAGCATCCAAGCGGCTACCCCAAGATCCTGGCGTCTTCGAGGAGCAGCTCTTCAAGCCATCGGCAACACCTCCACTCTCAAGAACAGCGCTGCCTCGGGAGGAGCTGCCTCAACCCCTTGCCTCAGGAGCCCCGGCCTGCGGCCCGACCTCGGGAGCACGCTTAATCTTGGCGCTCGAGCCTCAAGAGGGGTGCTGGACCAGGAAAATCAAGGAATACCTGATGCAAGGGATGCTGCCGGAGAAGGAGGAGGACACGAAGCGTGTGGCCTGACAGGCCACGACATACTGCGTCCAGGATGGTGAGTTATACAGAAACGACCAAATGACGTTTCCCTGCATTGCATCTCCAGGGAGCAGGGGAAAGAATTGCTGGCCGACATACACGACGGGGACTGCGGGCACCACTCGTCGTCACGGACCCTCGCCGGCAAGGCGTTCCGCAGCAGATTCTACTGGCCTACGGCACTGAACTACGCGACTGAGCTGGTGAAGTCCTGCGAGGACTGCCAGTTCCACGCCAAGCAGATCCATCAGCCGGCTCAGGGCCTCCAGACCATCCCGCTCTCATGGCCATTCGCGGTCTGGGGGCTTGATATCTTAGGCCCGTTCCCTCGAGCGCCTGGGGGCTACCGCTACCTCTACGTCGCCATCGAGAAGTTCACTAAGTGGGCGGAGGTAGAAGCCGTCCGCACCATTCCAGCCGGCTCCGCGGTCAAGTTCATCAAAGGTCGAGTGAGCTGGTTTGGGGTCCCCAGCCGCATCATCACCGACAACGGCTGGCAGTTCACTAGCAATCTCTTCAAGACGTATTGTGCTAACCTTGGAACGCAGATCTGCTATGCTTCGGTGGTGCACCCCCGGAGCAATGGCCAGGCAAAACGTGCCAACGCAGAGGTCCTGAGAGGCCTCAAGACCAGGACCTTCAAGAAGAAGCTCGAGGCCTGCGGCCGGGGTTGGCACGACGAGCTCCAGTCCGTGCTGTGGTCCATCTGCACCACCGCCACCAAGCCAACGGGCGAGACCCCATTCTTCCTTGTCTACGGAGTAGAGGTGGTTCTCCCTCACGAGGTCAGGCATCGCTCCGCACGGGTCCTGGCGTTTGATGAGGCGCAGCGGGACGCCATGCGGGGGATGGACCTCATGCTGGGGGAGGAATGGTGCCGTGAAGCCACACTACGGGTTGCAAGATATCGGGAGGCGCTGCGACGGTACCACTGTCGCAGCATCCGCTCCAGGACGCTCGAGGTGGGTGACCTCGTCCTACGGCGGGTGCTCTCCAAGGAAGGGCTGCATAAGCTCGCACCCATGTGGGAGGGCCCGCTTAGGGTCGCCCACATCTCCAGGCCCGGCGCCGCGTGCCTGGAAACACAGGACGGGGTACCCATCCAGAACGCCTCGAATATCCAGCACCTCCGGAAGTTCTACCCATGAAGAAAGGCCCAGCGCCTGTGAAGAAGGCCCCGCGCCTATGAAGGTCTCCGCTCGTGACACTCTCACGTAATAATGAGTGGGGCTGTATACGCCCCGGAGTCTCAGGAGTGCCGCCCTCGGGCCTCTGGGGCTCCCTCCGACGTCCTAGTGGAAGCACTTAGCTCCACGCTGGTGAGAAGACAAGAAGACTAGACTAGGTGCCAGACGCGGCTTTTCATTTTCTTTCTGTAGTTGGCTTACCCCTCTTTAATAGAAATTTGCTTTCTGGTGTTGCTTGCTGATCTTGTTCCATCGACTTCTACCTCTGTTTCTGCCTTCGGTTCTTTGTTTGACCTGTACCCTCGCGAGGGGGCTGGACAGGTACCCTCGTGCCCTCGTGAGCGTCTTGTATGTTTTTCGTGAGGCACCCTCATTCGAGCCGCAATCCGGCGCACCTCTCTCAATCCGTGCCCCTCGAGTACCGCGATACGAGGCGCTGGGTCGTGGCCAGAGGCGCCAGCAACGAGGGCTTGGATCTCCTAACAAATTTTTATAGGTCCTTCTCTCTAGGTACTGAGAAACGCGCGCCTCGTGAGGCGAAAACTACTTCAAGCGCGTCAAGCTAAGTTATTCTTACGTGCCTATATAAAAAATCGCGGCACAGGAATGATAAACACATCATAACAACTTGGAAATCATAGTTTGTTGCATGCCCCCACGAGGCCCCATACTTTTATCTCTCAATGCAGGAAAGAAAAGAAGAACGAACAAAAAAGCAGCGCGTGCCTTGCAGCAGTTCACGAGGAGGGATCCATGAAGCCCTCCTGGGCTCAGCCAGACCCCACCTTGCGCTTCACCGGAGCGTGACGACGAAACGACCCGCTGCCGCCCTTGAAGCGGGCGTGGCGGCATGGCGGCTGGTCATAGCCGCCGCTGGTGGAGCTGTCGCCGGAGGAAGAGCCGCCGTAGCTTGACGGGCCGCGGTCGGTGCCGAGAGCGGGTCTGCCTTCGTCCTCATCATGACCGTCGCCAAGACTGAGCACCTCGTCGCCGTCGTTTTCCTCAGGGGAGCACCCGACGCGGCGGCCATCTTCTCCGAACACCCTCATGTAGAGGGTCGCGTTGCCGTCGTACTTGAAGTGGAGGGTGCACCGCTGGCAAAGCAGGCTGCGCGCAACAAGCGTCTGCCGGTGGCGGGCGGTCTGGCGTTGCCGCGGCGAGGTCTCGACCACAACCCAGGAAGCTTTGCTACAGCAGTCGTCCACCTGCAGCCAGAGCCTGCCTAGGCCTGCGGCCGGTAGCTCGACGGTGAAGAAGCGCGGGAGATGAAGCCAGTTGCCGGCAGGGTTCTCCGACCACACCATGAACTCCGGCAGCACCTTCGCCGAGTGGAAGCACGGCCGGGGAGGCCGCGTGACCATGGCGCGCCTCCCTTCATCGACGGGGCTGCCTCGACATGGGCGGATCCCACCACGCGAAGGGGCACCGCCGCGGCCGCGAGGGGCTGCGGCGGGGCTCGCGGAGTGCTTGCATGGACGACCGCATCCACGCTTGGGCGGCGGAGAGCCGTGCCCCTCCTGGCGAGCCTTCCCCTTCTCTGCGGTCGAAAACCTCTTCGCAGGCGCCATGGGAGTCGCTACTGGCAATGGAAGAAGGGAGGAGAGGTGAGCGAAATGGGAAGATATGGGCTACAGGGGCTCTGCCCCCTCCTCATTTATAGAGGGAGAAGGCCAACCAGCGATCGCCACGATCACAGATAATGATGATATTTCTCTGCATGCAGCAGGGAGTCGTCAAGCCGGTAGTTGCCGAGGTAGCATGGGGAAGCGGAGACACCAACGTCCAATCAATCGCCACGCATTGACCAAGGCCGCAGGCTGTTGGGGCCCGCGGCGCTCTGCACTAGCCCTTTGGCTTCGCCTCCAAGCCAAGTCCGAGCGCGCCTTGGGCCCGGGGGCTACTGTCGGTGTTCTGGGAACGGAGATCCCCAGACTTGCCTACCTGCGGCCCACGACGTGGCTCCACTCACGGCCCAGCACGACCCGTCTTCACCAGCAAAGCCCAAGAACCTCACGAGGGTCCAAGCCTCGCGATGCGGATGACGCAAGACCTCCTCGGGAGTGGCCTCACCAGGCTGGCTCGCGAGGGGCGGAGAGATCATGGCAAGGCGAGCCTCGTGAGGTTCCAATGACGTAAGCCATGACAACCAAGGCCAGGCGGGCGCCAGCGCACGCAGTGTCCTTGTTTCCTCTTTCATGCTAAGGAGGCAAGTGCAGGAGAGGAGTACCGAGGCATCGGGCAAAGGTTTCCATATCGGTGCAACGAGACCAAGACCAGCAGGACGATGGTCACCGTGGAGCCCAAGACGGCGTCACCACCAGAGCCTTTGGAAGGCGAAGACCACCTTTAGTCAGGATAGCTTGTACTAGCTGTCCCCCTTCAAATTGGCCGTTGTTGGCTCCCTTCCCGCTCAATTTTTGGGGAGAGGACCAGGGCCTCTATATATAGGACTAGCCACAACAGTAGGAGATGACAGATTCAGATCATCCTCACAGCCACCAAGCACAAGAACACCTCACCTCAGGAGGCTGTTCTTCCCCTTGTACTGTTCATCCTCAGCCCAAGAGGCAATCCACCTCACCACACTGGAGTAGGGTATTGCACCACAACGGTGGCCCGAACCAGTATAAATCTCGTGTCTCTTGAGTTGCGAGTTCGTCGAGCAAGGCTTTGAGATCGCGGTGAGGCTGAGGGCGCGATTAGGTAGGGGGAGATCTTTGTGCGCACCCCAGTGTTCGAACCTCAAGGGTTTTTGCCGGAACCCGAAATCCGACAAGTTTATTATCACCGACCGTGTGAGATGTAGTACAAAATATCTTGGAGCACCGTCGGCGTATAGTACACCTATGGCTTACGCAAGAAGGTGCGTCGGCTATAGTCCACAGCCGGCGTGTCAAGCACACCAGCTCACTCCCCAAAGACTACCGCCTCTGCATCCCTCCAAATCTCGAAATTATTTACCGCCTGGAAGGTTTTAATGTTTGATAGCACAGATTAGTATGTGCAGACCATATGCGATGTCTATTACTCCCGCTCTGCTTCAGTCATTTGATTCAAATTTTCAGTAGCCCCGGCATTTTACTCCCGCCTCTGCATCCCTCGCAATCTCAAAAATATCTGCTCGCCCTTGATCCAAATTTTCAGTAGCCCCGCCTTTTTACTCCCGCCTAGTAAAATGTTCAGTTGCCGTAGTATTTCCTCAAACACAACCTTGCCCCCCCCCACACACACCCCAAAACCTCTGCTCTCACAGACACACACAACCCTTGAAACCATTGGTAGGTCTCCGCCATCGCCGGCACCTCCATCCTCAACCTCTGCCCGTGTGCCGGGGAGCTCGAGGAGCCAATGGCCAAAAAGAGGTTTATCGCGGCCTTTTCGCCCGACGCCAGCAAGGTGGCCGCCGAGGTGTCCCCGTCGTCCTCCGCGGGCCCGATCCACCATCGCCAGTCCCCCGATCCACCCTCCACCGTGCCCCTATGCCGGTTCGAGGACTTCCCCGTCCTCCCTTGGACCCGGTAGCCGACGAAGTCCTACCTCGGGTACGGCAGCGGCGGTGGGGGACGTGGGTCGCCGAGATTACAGATCGAGAAAACCACACCCGCTGGTGGCTTGGTAGCTTCCACACGGTCGAGATCGCGGCCATGGAGTACGGCCGCTGGTAGGTCTGCTACCAGGGCGCGGCGGCTAGGCTCAATTTCCCCTTCAGCACACGTCCGGTCCACCTCGTGCCGCCAGAGCTAGGGGTGGTGAGCTCGGCTTTGGCGCGGGAGGACCGCGAGGCGTGGGAACGCCTCGAGGCCGAGGCCGCCGACGAGGCCTACATGCAAGAGCTCCGCTGGCAGCACCCGGAGCTCATGGAGGCGGATCGGGTGATGTTTGCCGGCATGGTGTGCGGCGAGGTTATCACGCTCTCCTTCAATGACGAGGTCGAAGGCTGCAAGGACGGCAGCGCGGAGGGCAGTGAGGTTATCGCGCTCTCCTCTGATAACGAGGTCGAAGGCGGCGGCGACAGCGGCGCGGAAGGCGTCGAGGTGGGCCCCAAGGACGAGGAGATCGATGTCGACGAGTGGAGGAGTGCCTTCCCCAATGACCCCGACGACGGTACTGGCCCGGACCCGACTCGTGGCACACCGTACATGACGAGCATGGATTGCCTTGACCTCTACTTCGACCAAAAGTAGTTTAGCTTAGTTTAAATTTATGTTTTATGTTCGGTTATGCAAAACTATCTATGTTTATGTTTGAATGCATGCTACTTTTGCTTGAACCTGCTTTGAACTTGATCAAATTGAAGTTTACAACCTTAAGTTTAGGGGATCGACTAGAAAAGGCCAAAAATTGCTGGAGTATATATATCCACTAAGGGTTTCAGTCCTTTAACATTTTAAGGATCGCCTAGAGATGTCCTTATGACTTGTTTATTTCAGTTCTTCGCAATGTGATGCTCTATATGTGCAACTATTTACCGTGCAGTTCAATTTCATCAATAACAGTTTCAACAATTGTCACACCCTGATTTTCATGCCACAACACTTCAGCTAATAAATCATGATAAAATGTGGTTTTGCAAGAACTTTTGAGTGTTTTTGTCTTTGCTTTGATTGGATTTTTGTCTGCTCTGTGCAAGTGCTCAAAAATCAAATAAATCCTCCAACTCCTATACTTCTTTCTCCTGACCTGAAACTTTACGCAATTATCATGCCAGGTGTATAGGCCATAAAAGTATTTTCTTACAAAAAATAATTTGGCCAAAAGGTAATTTCTAAATTAGGCTTTTCAAAACTCCCTGACTTCAGGATTGAACTACAAGTACCTAAGTTAGGATGAATAAAAAAATTCAAAAACTATATTTGAATCCTACTAGATATAGGACCCCCTAAAACCACAAAAATATTATTTTGCTATTTTATTTAAATGCTTTATCTTTAGGCAAGAAATGGTCTTTAATAGGTTAAAATTATTTTAATATTTCAAAGATATTTGGGAAATTTAGGGAGACTCAATGGACATATATTATCCATCTATATGAGTTTCGACATATGGTCTTGATTAAAATATTGGACAAAACCCTCCAGAACCATTTCTGTTCATTTCAAGTATTTGAAATATTTTTATAAGAAATATTTTCAAATAAATCCAGGAAAATTCTAGCAAGTCGCACATATCTAATCTGATGATCTTGCAAAGTTTTATTCCAATCAGAATAGTTTTGGTTCACAAAAGTGCCCCAAAACCATGTTTGTCCAGATCCAAGTTTGAACAACTCTACATTACCAACTTTCTCCTTTTTACCTAAATTTTTGTGGACATGCCCATATCTCCAAACGATGATAGTATACCAAGTGGTGCATCAAGAAGAATAGTTTTGCATGACTAGATCTTGGAAAACCCATTTCTATTGATTTCTAGGGTTTACAAAAGTTGCACTGCCAACTTTGTCCAAATGAGCTCAAATTTGGTGGAACACCCTACTTATAAGTGACATTCCATCCTGTTAAGTCTCATGGCAATTGGAGTTCACTTTCTTGACCCAACCAACAACAAACACCTTGTGCCATTTTTACAAAAGCATCACTTTGACCTCTTCCACTAATCTGCATGGGCTCAAGTTTTTACCATAGTTACTCCTGACCCTCTTCTACCTCCAGTAATTTTCCCCTGGCCTCAGCTCAATGATTGAGGGGTGAAACCTCCTCATTTACCCCTCTGGACAGCCACATCACCCTTCTCTCTCACGCATCCTCTCTCACAAGAGCCCCTCCAGAGCATCCAAGGCTCCCTCTCCTTTCCTAATTTACTCTCTCCCACACCTTCTAGACACCAATGGACATGCTCACCGTGCATATGAAATGGCATGCCGGCCATTTGCACGCTCTGGAGCGTGCTACAGTGCGCTCCCACAATATAGCCGCCCTCTGCCCAATGCCTCCGGCCACCTCGGGCCTCCCCAGTGCACCCGAGGAGGTGCCTCGGCATCCGCAGGAGGCAGTTGGTCGGCCCCCCTCCTTCTCCCTCCTCTTGTCCCTGCTCGCACGCACGCTGGCCGCCCGAGTGCACCAGTGAGCAAGCTCACACACGCGGTGCCCCTAGCCACTCCTGCTCTCTCTCCTCTGTCCCCTAGCTCTGGACCGAACCCATGAGCACCCCAGACACGCCCACAAGTGCCCCCGTGACCCACAGCAACAGCAACGACCTCCCCGATGCACTGGTCTATGGTGAACCGTTGCTCACCTACTTAAGGCCACCCCGAGCACCCTCTATACTCCTTTGGCTCTCTCTCTCCCGTACGCTCCCCAGGCCGACCCATTCCTCTTCTAGTGCCCCCATTCACCTCCATTGTCGGAAACCTTGCCACCGGCCATCGCTCAAATTCGAGCTCTCTGGTGCTCCTCTCTCCCTCCTACCTACACCAGAGCATCACCCACTTCCCCACGGCCCTCTCCCGGACTCCATTTCTTCTTCTCCACGGCCATGACACCATGCCCCAACCTCATCGTCAGCCTCATCCGCCGCGACCGACGCCCTACTCAACCCGGTGGCCCTTGGCGCCCGTGCCACCCACGGTTGGACACGGCCGGGTCTCCTGAGCATGCCGGTGGCCAGCTCACCAGAAACGGTGGCCTATAGCGCCGGCAAGCCGCCGTCGACACCGCCCCCTGCCTCTGCTCTGTTCGAGCAGGAGGTTGGGGATGAACCCAACAGGTGGGCCCGCGTGTCGGCGACCCTGAGGGTCGGGCCCGCGGGATAAGTGGACACGGCATCTTTGTGAGTCGTCTACCCGTGGCCAAGACGTATTCTGGGTGGGCGCCATCGACGTCACCTCCTATGCTCGCGCAGCCGAGCCGCTGGGCCGGCCCACTGCTATCTCCCGCTGTCGGATTTCGGGCTCCGGCAGACCCTTAAGGTTCGAACTCTGGGGTGCACGCGGAGATCCAACCCTGCACCGTCTCGTACCTCGCCGAATCGCAGGGACCTAAACTATTAGAAAGACGCGCGGACCCGACTTCTTCCTTTTATGTTGAAACTAGAGCTCCCTCTGGGTAATTCTACCTATCCGTTTGGACCACGTACCTACAGCATAAGAGACACGAGATTTATACTAGTTCGGGCCACCGTTGTGGTGTAATAACCTACTCTAGTTTGTGGTGTGGTGGATTGCCTCTGGGGCTGATGAGGAACAGTACAGGGAAGAACAGCCTCGCGAGGGTCTGTTCTTGGCGGGTGTGATGAACTGCTAACTGGTGTCCCGTCGCTCTAGCTTGAGGACCGGGTCTCTATCTCTCTCTCTCTGGATTCCAAATGCCGGCCTCCTTCCTATCCGATCGTCTCTCTCCCACTCTGAATGTGGCTACTCCTATTTATAGGCGAAGGCCCTGGGCCTCTTCCCAAATATTGAGCGGGAAGGGCGCCAACAATTGGCCATTTTGAAGGGGAACAGCGGGTACACTTATCCTGACTAAAGTTGGACCCTCGCCTGCCAAAGGCTCTGGTGATGACGCCTGCTTGGGATCCACGATGACTCCCTTCCAGCCGTTGGGGCTGGTCTTGGTCTTGTTGCACCGAAACGGATGCCTTTGCTTGATGCTCTTGCCTGCGCTTGCTCCCTTTGCACGAAAGAGGAAAGGAGGACGCTGCGCGGGCTGGCGCCCGACTGGCGCCCTTGGTCGTCATGGCATGCGTCATGGGCACCTCGCGAGGTACCCTGCCTTGAAATCTCCGCCTCCTCATGAGCCAGCTGACGAGGCCGTGCACGAGAAGCTCTGGTCGTCCGCCCAGCGAGGCTTGGCCCCTCGCGAGGGTCTTGAGCTTGCGTTGATGAAGATGGGCTGTCCTGGGCCTCCTTTGAGCCACGCCGTAGGCCGCAGGCAGGCAAGTCTGGGGACCCCCATTCCCAAAACGCCGACAGTAGCCCCCGGGCCCATGGCGCGCCCGAACTTGGCCGGGCAGAGAGGCGAAAGGGCAAGTGTGAAGAGTCGCGGGCCCTAACAGCCTGCGGCCTTGGGCGACACGTGGCGGTTGATTGGACGTGGGCGGCACTGTTCACCCACGCCTCCTTATTTCGTGCCTTGCTAGGCGGACACGCTGCTGCACACATCCGTTCCCCTCTCTGCTGCTTGTGCGCTCCAGTCCTTCCCCCTCTCGAACTCCAGCTTCCATTTCCAATCCAATCTCGAATCTCCCCCCCCCTTTCAATCGCCATGGCTCCGACGAAGAAGGGGAAAGGGAAGAAACCTGTGCCTCCGCCTCGCTCTCCGTCGCCGGCGGCCTCCGCTGTCGACCCGTCGATCATACTCAATCTAGAGGGCTTGGGCAAGGTTAGTTCGGCTCTGGCCACCTCCTTCAATGAATGCGGGAGGACGACGGCTTGGCCCGCGTCCCACTTCTCCATCGACATGATAGTCACCGTGGTCTGGTATTTCGCTGGCGCCCTGAGGGCGGGGCTGGTTCCCCCCTTTTCTGATTTCTTCAATGCCGTGCTTTCCCACTATCAGATCCACATGATGCATCTGGGTCCTGAGTCCATCACTCTCCTTTCGGTCTTCGCCTTCGTTTGCGAAGCAATGATGGGCATCCTTCCTTCGGTTGGCTTGTTGCGCCACTTCTTCTCTTTGCGCCTTGTCGACCCCACTCAATGCTCGGCGTGCGTGAGCTTCGTCGCCGCGCCCGAGACAACGGCCTCAGGGATCGACTTCAGCCTGCCTCCGCCCGCGGCTGAGTTCGCGAGAGGTGGTTTATGCGTGGATGTGGGGTGCCCAGCCCCCGCTATCGGAGCCGACCTGCTTGCTGTCCCCAATTCAGGCTGGGGCAGGAGGCGCTTTCAAGCCCTCGGCTCATCTTCGTCTGGGAGCCGCCGCGTTCACGAGGTCGCTGTCGTGACAGCGCCCAAGGTGGTGAAGGAGTTCTGATCGCCGCATCGCTCCTCTCAACGCCATTCCCACGGATGTGGGCCTTCAGCAGAGCTGGTGATCGTATGAGGCTCCGGAAGAAGACTGATGCCTGAAGCGCTAAGGAAAGTGCTCCTGGTCCTGACTGGCGACCCTAACCCCGGTGGCATCCGGCATGAAGGGGCCTTGCTGTACCTCTGCCAGAACAGGGGTGATTTGGTGAACCAGATGCCTATCTTCGACGAATGGGGGCCGCGCCCCGCTGGTCTCCAGGGGCCTCGCGAGAATCCAGTGATGGTGACAGCCCTTCCAGTCAGCCAAGGCGGCTCCTCCTCAAGTGGCGGAGCAGGGAGGCACAATCCGCCAGAGGCCGAAGGGACCCCCGCCGGGGTGACAGCGCCGGGCGATGCTCGTGAGGGGGCAGCTCCTGAGGCTCATGCCGCTGCGGCTGAGGGCGGCAGGCAGCCGCTCGCAGCGCCCGCGGATGGAGCCCCCCGAGGCCCCTGCTGCTTCTCTTGGTGAGGCGACTAGCAGCGCGTGTCAGGCAGACGCCCCTGACGCAAGTCGTCTTGATGCTTCTCCCTCGCCGCAGGCTGATCCCTGCGCTCAAATCTTGGGTCGTTTCCGCGTGAACTTCGAGGCCCTCCGGAAGAGAAGGGAGGCCCTGGGCGATGATTACCCTTGTCGCTGCTGAGCGAGGAAGTGCCGCCACTGATGAGTAAGCCTTCTCCTTCTCCAGCTCCTGATTCTTCTGCTGCTCGTACTGATCCTTGCCCTGCAGGCCCCTTCCTGCCGAGCTCACGGAGATGGGTGAGGAACCGTCTCCCCGGCTTCGCCCCCTCCCCCGTCCTTGAGTGCTCCAAGCAGTGGAGCCCTTGTGGTGAGGGCGACCGGGGAGGTGAACCGTCCCGTGGCGCGTCGTGGCCCTGCGCGCCTCGCGATCCTTCCTCGCGAGCCTTCCCGTGGCATAGCTAGCCTGCCGTGGGCTTCTCGCCTGGTCGTGGACGGCAATTGGCTGAGGCGCTTCCTTCGCCCCTCGTCTGGGGATGGGCTGGCTCCAGGCCGGGCTTCTGGCGCGGCGTGCCCGGCCCTCGCGAGGGTGCCAGCCCCAGCCCCCTGCCCGGAGGGGGAGTGCTGATTCGTGGCTCCCGGCGCCCGTCTGGGGCGGTTGATGGTGTGGAGGACGTGCTCGAGCACGCCCGGGAGCGCCGCGCCCTTCGCCAAGGATTTCTTCGAAGGGCGGCTGACGCGGTGAGCCTTCTTGGTGAAGAGCTTGCTGACGAAGACGCGCGCCTTGAGGCCGAGGGCCTGCGCCTGGCCGCAGAGAGGAGTGAGCTGGAGGGTGCAGCCGCCATTGCGCGCCACCAGCGCGATCTTGTTGATGAAGAGGCCAAGGCGTCGCTGGCAGCTTCTCAGGAGGCCTGTTCTCGGGCCGTCGAGGAGGCCCGGGCAGCTAACAGGCGGCGAGAGGCGGTGGAGGAGCGGGCACGGGAACTCCTGGCCCGGTGCCACTCACTGGAGGAGCAAGTGGAGCTGCGCGAGGCAGCCCTCGCGTCGATGAAGGTGGCCTCCGGCGACCCGCCAAGCTCGAGCGAGGAGGCGCCGACGCTGAAGCCGCCCGAGCGCGAGTATGAGCGCTTGGAGACGAGGGAGCGCTTGGCGACGCGGGCAGAGGATGAGGTCGCGGCAAGGGAAGCCCGCGTCCTGGAGGAGGTCGGACGCCGAGTGGTGGCGGCGCGGTTGAACCTCAAGCATGAGTTTGAGGAGCAGCTGGGGTTGATCAAGGCCGAGGCTGAGGGCAGGACTGCTACCTTGAGGGCCAAGCTGGAGGAGGCGACGCGGCGGGCCGATGCTCTTCGGGCCGCCCTTGAGGTGGCGCAGAGGGAGTCCACCACCTCTCAGGCCGAGGCGCTCCTTCTTCGCCAACGGGTCGAGGAGGCCGAGGCCGTCGCGTGCCAGAATGCGGACGACATGCGTCAGCGGCGAATCCTGGAGCATGAGCACGGTCCCATGCTCGCCACGCTCTGGGAAAGAGCTAACGCAGCCTTGGATAATATTTGCGAGGCGGCAGTAGGCGAGCCGCACGCGGTTAACTACGCTGGCATCCTTCAGTTCTTCACCGACGTGGTGGCGCGGCTGGAGGCGCGGTTGGTCAGGGCCAAAAGGTTGGTGGAGGAGAGGAGCCGCGCGCTGCTCGTGCTCGCCTTCTCTCGTGTCTTCAGCCATCTCCGGGACATGGACCCCCACTTCGATTTTGACGCAGCCATCGCCCCAGTTCCCCAGACCGTCCAGGACGACCTGGCGCACTGGGTGGAAGACAATGTGGATGCCCTCGTCCGGGCCTTCGCTTCGGACGACGACGGCGTGGTCGTGGCCGCCGATGAGGGCGGCGTGGTGAACGGCTTAGACACCACCGACGATCACGCAGACAGCGACGGCGAGGCCAGCGACGCCAGCAACGGCTCGGGAGGTGCTCCTGAGGACGCATTGGGGGATTTATCCGACTGATTATGTGTTGTCCCTGTTCCGTTACCCTGCATGAATAGGACTCAGGTTTTGGCCTGATGGTTGTGAGAGCATTTTGGGCGGGGGAGCCCCTCATGTAAAACTTGTGTTCATCGTATTAGCAGGTGTTACATCGCCCATACGCCCGCGCCAACTGGTTGGCTAAGCGACGTGCTAGTTGGTTGGTTTACCTTTGTTTCGTACGAGCCCCGAGATAGCCTGTGGGAGGCTGAGGCGATCTGAGTGTCTCCTGATCGAATCCGTAGGACCTGCAGTAAAAACCCTCCGGAGAGGATGCGGCGGCGACAGGCTGGGCTGCACGCAAGCTAGGCCTAGCCCGGCTCGCGAGGGGCTCGCGAGGGGAGGCAGCTGAGGCGGAGTTGTAACCGAAACGCGAGAGATTTGCTCGAACGAGACTAAGCACCCCTTCCCCGAACACACGCAAATCTCAACTTCTAATCCAACTTAAATCCAGCGAGGGAAAATGACAATCAAATGGAAGGCAAAGAAAGCAGAAGAAAAGCCGCGTCCGGCACCTAGTCTAGTCTTGGACGTCTTCTCACCAGCGCGGAGCTAAGTGCTGCCATGGGCGTGGAAGGAGCCCTGTGGCTCGAGGCCGGCACCCCGAGACTCGGGCGTGTACAGCTCCACTCATTATTATGTGAGAGTGTCACGGGGCGGCGAGCTTCACAGGCACTGGGCCTTCTTCACAGGTACCGGCCTTGCTTCATATCGCCAGACGAGGGCCCCTCCTTGCCCCACACTCTAGTGCCACCAACGACGACCGGAAACCAGGACGCCGCCGGTGGGGTAGAGCGATCGCCAGCGGTTCCCCCGACGACCATGGGTCCTCCGCCAGGGGCAAGCCCTGAGGCACCTCCCCAGCATAGGGCCTACCTCCCGAGAACGCTTTGTTCAACGCCGCGGTGGTGATGCGGATCTCTGCCCCTCTCCGCAGCCCCTGCGCCCCCGCCGAGGGGTAGGAGATCTGAGCGGGCAGCCGCTCGTCGTGGCGACCTGTACCTCCTGCGACCTATGGTTAGCTTATGTTTGCTCTTGAGGAAGTAGCGGTACCCGATAATCGTCGCCCCCGGCGTGACCAGTGGGACCGTCTCGAGGCTCCTGGAAGAGCGCGGCTTCTGGCGCCTCATCCTCCCAGCTTGGGCTGAGGAGCGAGTCTTGTTCTCCCTCATGCGGGTGCCCTTGGTCCATCATGTGGGGCACGTATTCTTCCGGCGCCGTCATCCCGAAGGCCACGCCGTAGTGCTGAGCGTGCCTTGCTGCTCTGCTTGACGCGCCCGCCGTAGGGTGGTGGCGCGGCGGTCCACCAGGGCCGTGAGTTACGTCAAGTCCTTCTTCTCCGCGGGCCGGGGGCGGGGGCAACCCCGCCGCCGGCCCGACGCTGACTGCTTCGCCGGTGTTGGAGTAGCTTTGGAGCCCGCGGGCGAGCGTGGAGCCCCCGTGCGGGCCGCCCTCGGCCTGAGATGGAAGCTGGGTGCAGAAGGGGTGAGCCCCCGAGGCCGCGAAGCCCAGGAGCTCCGCCACTCGCTCCAGCAGCACGTCGCGGCCGCTCTCCGGCAGATCCTGCTGCAGCAGCTCTCGGGCCACTGTGAGCGCGGCCCTCGAGTTCGCCTGCTCCTAGCGGGTGTACGGTGATGTGGTCGCGGCGTGATTGGAGGCTCTTGCTGCCGACCGCGCCTGCCGCAGCGTGAGAGCCGCCGGCTCGTCTCGTCGCCGCCGCTGCCTGCAGCGCCTGCGGACCGCAAGCTGCCTGGGCACGGGTCGCCGAGGCGAAGCGAGCTCTGCGTGGGCGGGCCACGCCGCCCAAAGATCTGGGTTGCCAGCAGTGGCGGACATGGTGGTGGCGTCGCGACGGGACACGAGGTGGCGAAGGTGGATTCGGTGCACCCTACGGCGCGCCAAATGTCGGATTTCGGGCTCCGGCAGACCCTTAAGGTGCGAACTCTGGGGTGCGCGCGGAGATCCAACCCTCCACTGTCTCGTACCTCGCCAAATCGCAGGGACCTAAACTACTAGAAAGAACAGCATAAGAGACACGAGATTTATACTAGTTCGGGCCACCGTTGTGGTGTAATACCCTACTCTAGTTTGTGGTGTGGTGGATTGCCTCTGGGGCTGATGAGGAACAGTACAGGGAAGCACAGCCTCGCGAGGATCTGTTCTTGGCGGGTGTGATGAACTGCTAAGTAGTGTCCCGTCGCTCTAGCTTGAGGACCGGGTCTCTATCTCTCTCTCTCTGGATTCCAAATGCCGGCCTCCTTCCTATCCGATTGTCTCTCTCCCACTCTGAGTGTGGCTACTCCTATTTATAGGCGAAGGCCCTGGGCCTCTTCCCAAATATTGAGCGGGAAGGGCGCCAACAATTGGCCATTTTGAAGGGGAATAGCGGGTACACTTATCCTGACTAAAGTTGGTCCTCGCCTACCAAAGGCTCTGGTGATGACGCCTTCTTGGGATCCACGATGACTCCCTTCCAGCCGTTGGGGCTGGTCTTGGTCTTGTTGCACCGAAACGGATGCCTTTGCTTGATGCTCTTGCCTGCGCTTGCTCCCTTTGCACCAAAGAGGAAAGGAGGACGCTGCCCGTGCTGGCGCCCGACTGGCGCCCTTGGTCGTCATGGCTTGCGTCATGGGCACCTCGCGAGGTACCCTGCCTTGAACTCTCCGCCTCCTCATGAGCCAGCCTGACGAGGCCATGCCTGAGGAAGCTCCTGGTCGTCCGCCCCGCGAGGCTTGGCCCCTCGAAAGGGTCTTGAGCTTGCGTTGATGAAGATGGGCTGTCCTAGGCCTCCTTTGAGCCACGCCGCAGGCCGCAGGCAGGCAAGTCTGGGGAACCCCGTTCCCAGAATGTCGACACCCGCCCAGTGCGCAAGATAAGGGTAAAGCCCATTTCCTTCTCTTTTTCTTTTCTACTGAGTTTCAAAATCCATAAACAATTTAAATGGACTCCAAATTTGATTATTCAAATTTCTACTAGTTCATAAATTCATTCTCTATCACATGGTGCCATTTGCACATTTGTCCAGAAACTTTTTCTTCACAAATAATTATCAAATCCCATTTTTCCATTCCTGTGATAAACTTTAGAAAATCACAGAGAGCTCAATCCAAATGCCATGATTCCATTTCCTAGATACTTATAAGTTCAAAAGATAGTTTTTGAACCTTTTTCCAATTACTTTCTGTGCTACATGAAATATTGGTCCATTTCTCCTTATATTGCCAACCTTGCAAATTCATAGGAAAACCATTTGAACTCCAAATCCAGTGAAACCAACTCCTAGATGCTTCTAAAATCACTCCTTGTTAGATGGGTGCCTTTGCTCATTTTTCAAAATAATTCTTCTGTACACTGCAAGTCCACTACTCTCTTGATTCCATCATATTGAAATGTTCAAAGGAATCCATTGATCCACTTCCTATGAAACCACTTTGGTCATTCCTCATATGACCAGAGATGTCCTAGAAAACTCAAATTAATATTTTTGGAGCACTTTTATGTTTTCCTTGTTGTGTTGCTTATTGTGTTGTTTCCGACATCAGTTAACGAAGTAGACAGAATACTTGGAGTTGGGCCAGAGACACTTGAAGACCTCGAAGACTTTGTTAAAATAGGCAAGTAGCCCTTTGACCATGATAAGAAACCCCTTTTTGGTTCAGATCATATAGCACTTATTTTCAATGCATCAGGATCATGTTGAGTTGGTGACCACTTTGGTTATTGCCTTTGTTACCTTCCTATTGAAACTTGCATCAAGCATGACCCTACCTTCCTACGAGGGTTATGCAGGTGGGAGTACATAGGATGCTATAGTAGTAGCTACGCAAATGGGACAGGGATATGCATGGTGATGGAGGCAAAGTACTTTTAAAAGGATTTTCGAAAACCCCGTCGGGTGCCCCTTATGCCCGAGGGAGATGATGAGTTGGGTAGCCACTTGATGATGAAGTGGTGTACCGAGGCAAGTGTGTGTGTTGTTTTTTCAAAATGGATAGGGTTAATTTGCGACCTTTATTCCAACCTTACATGCCCAACAACTCTACCCTTATATGGGAAAGGGCTTTGTTGATTACTTTGGTCAATACTAACAGGGAGCCCACATTACTAGTGGCGGGATGGTATGAGGTACTCTCTCGATATGGAGTCGTGCCAGGTAGGGCGACCATGGCTGTTTTTACAGACACGGGGCACACCGTTGCGTCCCCTCTCGGATGGTACGATCTCGAGTAAGTCTCGCATGATGTACATCGTGAGGACAAGGGCTGACGAGTGGACTCTTTCTTAGTGTTGTCAAGGGAAAGATAATGTTCGGGTGCTTACCCCGGGTACTTGAGGTACCGCGGGTCACGGATGACACGGAACTTCCCGGATCTTGTGGGTAAAGTGTGCAACCTCTACAGAGTATCAAACTATTCGAATAGCCATGTCCATGGTCAAGGACAGTTGGGTAACCGCTCTTAGGCTACATCCATTGTTTAAAAAACCTGGGGTGTGTCTGAGGCAAACAACACGGTTTGGTAATATTGTTGAAGAAGTCACGATGAGCTTGAGCATGAGTTGTTCATAACTCTTCCTCGATGTTGATGTATGTAACCTCCTGATACTTGTTGTAGACGCATTCATGTCCTTGTTAAATGTTGATCATACTTGCATCAGAAAAACTAGCTTTCCACAAAAATGCCAATGTGCCTTGCATAATTATTCTGCTATCACCCTTGGGTTGCTTCCGAGTACATTCAAAGTACTCATTGGCTTGCCACTGGTTATTTTATTGACCAGGCATGAAAGAACATGATACGAAGAAGAGCTCTTTGGTGACGATCGTGCGAGCTAGGACGCTTCCCAGTCAGAATGCCTATAGGGTTAAGGCAGATGGCATGGGTCCAATTTATCGACGAAGATTTCCACTGTGATGTTATACTCAAGACTTGACCATAATGTTCATAATTTATGTAAGACGATATGTATGAATGTAAGACTCTTGTTATTCAGCTTCTGTATGTTCAGTGAGCATTGATCTCTGGGATAACTCTACACGTGCATTCGATGATCATGACTTATGAGTCGGGGTCCCCATAGAGATGGTATCAGAGCCATCCTAACTGTAGGAAGCCTTAGTTAGCATGGTCGTTAGTTAGGGTAAAACTATTTCCAAACTATTACTAGTTTTCAAAACTATCTATACTCCTCTTCCCCTCTGATTTTTTCAGAAAAACTAAGGTATATTTTCCCTATCGATCTCTTGCCCTTCAAAACTATTGCAAATGGTCGCTAGCACCCTCAAGCCCCTGACCACGGGATTCCTTGTAATCCTCAATGCAGTACACCTTGCCAGACACTCACCCACCACTTCTGAACACAAGATTGGCAACACCACAGCAAGACGATGCCAACAGAAGATACGTCTTCGAGGAATGAGGACATGAAGACCCAAAGGATGGTGACACCTTTGAATTTGCCCAGGATGTCGCAAACTTGTCCTATGACGATCAGGGTGTAAGATATGCAAGATCTCGATATACATCGCTAATAGAGCAACCATGTCCTTGCCATTGTTGTATCGGCAACCACCGGTGGATGAGAACCTCGCCATTTGGTCCGCCTCACTATAGTGAGCAAGAAAAGGGTTCTCTTCATCCCCCGCTCTTGGTGTCGATGTTGTCATCAACGTAACCGACATGTTGGACCTCTCCTATGCCTTGTAAATTTCCTTGCATAAAGGTATACCTACATGGTACTATCAACGCCTTAGAAGACAAAAAGGGATCGTCATGATTAAGAAGACAACAGAAGACCGAGTCAATGCCTGCTACGAGGAGCCTCCTTCACCCCATCACTTCAACAGGCAAGAAGTTGTTGAAGAATCTTCAGGCCTAACTCGGATCATTTCATCAAACAACTACAAGAGACATAACAACACCTGAGGAAAACCCAGAAGACTGCACGAGGCATGAAGCAAAGCATGACTACCAAGTCCAAGAACCTCTAGGGCAGGATGAGTCATGTAGCCCCTACGCGCAGTTGAGTCCGTGTGATGGTTCGAATAGAACCATGATTGTGTGTTGCTTGTTTTTATTTGTTTGTGTTTTGATATAAGTCACCCTTTTGCCATGGGCAGCATGTATGCGACTATATCACCTATCATATCTTAATGAATGTGTGTGTGGCCTTTACGGCACTTGTTTGTTTGCACTTGCACTATAGAACCCCCTTTAGGCATCACCCACCTCTATGCTACTTTCCCCTCTCATCTCTCTCATCAACTGAAGACCAGCAAGACAAGATGCAATAGGATTCCTCCTTGGCAAGCCACCGACACTGAAGACTTTTTCTAGAGCCTCCTCGACCAAATGCAACCCCGTATGATTACACCTCAAGACTAGAAACCTATCCCTAAACCCTTCGAGACTGCACGGGATACCCCCAGCTCGAATCCTTAACCATGAGCTTGACATACGGAATTGCAGGAGAAAAAGTTAAGCCTCTGTAACCTTGCACAACACTGGGTTCATTATGGAACTAGTGGACATAGTGAACTAGCACATAATCATCCTAAGATAGCACCAGAACTGACGATGCCATAGGGAAGACCGTTTTGAGGATACATGATCAGTAGGACTAATGAATTGATGTGGCTGTACTAGTCACCTTGAGGAATATCAGAGACTCTTTGGTGGATTATGTGGATTACATATTGGTAGATGAACTTGGTGGGATCATGTTGGTAGAGTAGCATAATTTACTTCTCCCTTGAGTAAGTTGGATTTAGCAGGACAATTATGGTCACAAGCTGACATTCTCAAAAGTACAAGGATTTGACTTCATGAGAGGATATTAATAGGAGATAGTTGTCATTACAATAATGACTTGGGAGAAGATGTAGGAATTCTCATAGGACATGAGATTTGGATTTAAATAGGTGATCCTAGTTGAGTATAGATGTTGAGTATGTCTACATGGTTCGGAGTAATTTGGATTCAGATTAATGATCTCAATCATGATACCATGCTTCTCGGTGGACAATAAACTAGGGGATTGGATTAATTGTCGGAGTTGATTTAGGGATCTATATAAGCCTGACCTTGGAGTTTACTTGACCATGAAAATGGAAATTGGTGGCTGACTATAGTAAGCATAGGCCTTTCAAGTATTTGGGGATTATAGCACATCCGAAGATCATGTGGAACATCATAGATATTGAATTTGTAGGATTAATAGGTCATGTGGCGAATGATGGAAGCTAATGGGCTATTGGGTTTGATTCATAGGAAGGAAACAAGATCTTGGAGTGGAATATAACGTGTTTCCTTAGGATAGGGATGCACTATCTTGGACCTTGAAGAATAGGCTGAGCACTTGGATTGTGGTGTTTAATTCAAGCTTAGCATCTTTTGTGTTCTACCCATGGATTTTTGCATAGATATGAGTTTGGGGATAGTTGACATGTGTGATTTTGTTAGACCTCTCCTCGGGAGTCATGAGGATATGAATAACATGAGAGATAATTGGAGTTGACCTATACGAGATGAAGCTTTCGGTGGTATAAAGTGATTTGTTTAGAGGACTAGATAGAACAATTGGCATCTCAGAAACTGTGCTTAAGGATAAGATGATAAACGTTCACCCGCACATTAGAATCCTTGAAACCCTTAAGCCCTAGCAAGCCACAACATGGTTGGATCATGACAATGGGCTTTAGCTCTAGATCAAGAAGACCTTGGCCAACACTCAACCATGACCATCACTAGTACCCTAGCCTACTTTATGTACCTCGTGAACAAAGTCATCATGGAGTACTTGGACAAGTTGGTTGCCACCTTTATTTTGGAGACCTACTTGTCTACCCGAAGGCGGAAGAAGAGTTGTTCAGCTAGTCAGAGAACTGTTGAAGACCACCATGTCGAGGGAGAAGAACTATACCAACCACCATCGCCAAGAAGTAAACTTCCGCGTCGAAGACCAGGTGTGTCTACAAGCCACCCCTCTCAAAGGAACCAAGCATTTCCATGACAAAGGAAAGATCACACCAAGCTTTATCGCCCACTCCGAGGTCACTGCAAGACGAATAGTAGACGGTTACCCGATGGAGTTGCCACCTGAGTTACCACTGTGCACAATGTTTTCCACGCATCACCACTCCGGAAGTGTTTCCAACTTCTTTACAAGCACGACCCCTACAAGGGCATCGACCACCGAGCCATCGACCCCCAGCCCAATCTAACCTATCGCGAGCTACCCATTAACAACCTGGATCAAGAATAACGTCATACACGAAGCCACACCATCAAGTACTTCAAGTTTAATAGAGCACCACATGGAAGCATAAGCAACATGAGGACGTGAAGGCAACCCCAGATCCAAGTTTCTGTGTCCCTTTCCGTGCCTAGTCTGGGAATCTCGAGGACAAGATTCTTGTAAGGGGGTAGGTCTGTCACATCATGATTTTCATGCCACAACACTTAAGCTAATAAATCATGATAAAATTTGGTTTTGGAAAACTTTTGAGTGTTTTGGTCTTTGCTTTGATTTGATTTTTGTCTACTGTTTGCAAGTGCTCAAAAATCAAATAAATCCTCCAACTCCTATACTTCTTTCTCCTAACCTGAAACTTTACCCAATGATCATGCCATGTGTATAGGCCATAAATGTATTTTCTTACAAAAAATAATTTGGCCAAAAGCTAATTTCTAAATTAGGTTTGTCAAAACCCCCTGAATTCAGGCTTGAACTACAGGTACCTAAGTTAGGATGACAAAAATCTTTCAAAAATTATATTTGAATCCTACTAGATATAGGACCCCCTAAAACCACAAAAATATTATTTTAAAAGTTGTTTTGCTATTTTATTTAAAGGATTTTTCTTTAGGTCAGAAATGGTCCTTAATAGATTAAAATTATTTTAATGTTTCAAAAATATTTGGGAAAATTTAGGGAGACTCAATGGACATATATTATCCATATACATGAGTTTCAACATATGGTCATGATCAAAATATTGGACAAAACCCTCCAGAACCATTTCTGCTCATTTCAATTATTTGAAATATTTCCAAATAAATCCAGGAAAATTCTAGCAAGTCACACATTCCTAATGTGATGATCTTGCGAAGTTTTATTACAATCTGAATAGTTTTGGTTCACAAAAGTGCCCCAAACCCATCTCTGTCCAGATCCAAGTTTGAACAACTCTACATTACCAACTTTCTCCTTTTTACCTAAATTTTTATGGACATGACCATATCTCCAAATGATGACACTATACCAAGTGGTGCATCAAGGAGAATAGTTTTGCATGACTAGATCTTGGAAAACCCATTTCTGTTGATTTCTAGGGTTTACAAAAGTTGCACTGCCAACTTTGCCCAATTGAGCTCAAATTTGGTGGAACACCCTATTTATAAGTGACATTCCATCCTGTTAAGTCTCATGGCAACTTGAGTTCATTTTCTTGCCCAAACCAACAACAAAAACCTTGTGCCATTTTTCCAAAAGCATCACTTTGACCTCTTCCACTAATCTCCATGGGCTCAACTTTTTACCACAGCTACTCCTGACCCTCTTCTACCTCCAGTAATTTTCCCCTGGCCTTAGCTCAATGATTGAGGGGTGAAACCTCCTCATTTACCCCTCTGGACAGCCACATCACCCTTCTCTCTCACCCCTCCTCTTTCACCAGAGCCCCTCCAGAGCATCCAAGGCTCCCTCTCCTTTCTTAATTTACTCTCTCCCACACCTGCTAGACACCAATGGACGTGCTCACCGTGCAATAGAAATGGCATACCGGCCATTTGCATGCTCTGGAGTGTGCTACAGTGCGCTCCCGCACTATAGCCGCCCTCTGCCCAACGCCTCCGGCCACCTCGGGCCTCCCTAGTGCGCCCGACGAGGTGCCTCGGCATCCGCAGCAAGGTAGTTGGTCGGCCCCCTCCTCCTTCTCCCTCCTCCTGCCCCTGCTCGCACGCGCACCGGCCGCCCGAGTGCACCAGTGAGAAAGCTCACACGCGCGGTGCCCCTGGCCACCCTTGTTCTCTCTCTTCTCTCCCCTAGCTCTGGACCGAACCCACGAGCATGCCAGACATGCCCACAAGTTCCCCCGTGACCCACAACAACAGCAACAACCTCGCCGACGCACTGGTCTACGGTGAGCCGTTGCTCGCCTACTTAAGGCCACCCCCAAGCCCCCTCTCTACTCCTTTGGCTCTCTCTCTCTCATGTACGCTCCCCAGGCCAACCAATTCCTCCTCTAGTACCCCCATTCACCTCCATGGCCGGAAACCTTGCCACCGGCCATCGCAAAAATTCAAGCTCTCCGGTGCTCCTCTCTCCCTCCTACCTGCCCCAGAGCATCACCCACTTCCCCATGGCCCTCTCCTAGACTCCATTTCTTCTTCTCCGCGGCCTTGATACCGTGCCTCAACCCCACCGTCAGCCTCGTCCACCGCGGCCGACGCCCTACTCAACCCAGTGGCCCTGGGCGACCGTGCCACCCACGGTTGGACGCGACCGGGTCCCCTGAGCACGCCGGTGGCCAGCTCATCGGAAAAGGTAGCCTGTATCGTCGGCAAGCCACCGTTGACACCGCCCCCTGCCTCTGCTCTGTTCGAGCGGGAGGTTGGGGATGAACCCGACAGGTGGGCCCACGTGTCGGCGACCCTGATGGCCTGGCCCGCGGGATAAGTGGACACGGCTTCTTCGTGAGTTATCTACTCGCGGTCAAGATGTATTCCCGGCGGGCGCCATCGACGTCACCTCCTATACCCGCGCAGCCGAGCCGCTGGTCCGGCCCACTGCTATCTCCGGCCTAGCGCGCAAGATAAGGGTAAAGCCCATTTCTATTTCTTTTTCTTTTCTAGTGAGTTTCAAAATCCATAAACAATTCAAACGGCCTCCAAAGATGATTATTCAAATTTCCACTAGTTCATAAATTCATTCTCTTTCAAATGGTGTAATTAGTACATTTGTCCAGAAATTTTTCTTCACAAATAATTATCAAATCCCATTTTCCCATTCCTGTGATAAACTTTAGAAAATCACAAAGAGCTCAAATTTAATCCAAATGCCATGATTCAAGTTCCTAGATACTTATAAGTTCAAAACTTAGTTTTTGAACCTTTTTCCCAATACTTTCTGTGCTACATGAAATATTGGTCCATTTCTCCATATATTGCCAACCTTGCAAATTCATAGGAAAACAATTTGAACTCCAAATCCAGTGAAACCTACTCCTAGATGCTTCTAAAATCACTGCTTGTTAGATGGATGCCATTGCTCATTTTTCAAAATAATTCTTCTGTACACTTCTAGCAAGTCTACTACTCTCTTGATTCCATCATATTGAAATGTTCAAACGAATCCATTGATCCACTTCCTATGAAACCACTTTGGTCATTCCTCATATGACCCGAGATGTCCTAGAAAAGTCAAATTAATATTTTTGGAGCACTTTTATGTCTGCCTTGTTGTGTTGCTTATTGTGTTGTTTCCGACGTCAGTTGACGAAGTAGACCGAATACTTGGAGTTGGGCTAGAGACACTTGAAGACCTCGAAGACTTTGTTAAAACAGGCAAGCAGCCCTTTGACCATGATAAGAAACCCCTTTTTTGTGCATATCATATATCACTTATTTTCAATGCATCAGGATCATGTTGAGTTGGTGACCACTTTGGTTATTGCCTTTGTTACCTTCCTATTGAAACTTGCATCAAGCATGACCCTACCTTCCTATGAGGGTTATGCGGGTGGGAGTAGATAAGATGCTATAGTAGTAGCTACGCAAATGGGACGGGGATATGCATGGTGATGGAGGCAGAATACTTTCAAAAGACTTTCCAGAAACCCCGTCGGGTGCCACTTATGCCCGAGGGAAATGATGAGTTGGGTAGCCACTTGATCACGAAGTGCTGTACCGAGGCAAGTGTGTGTGTTGTTTTTTTCAAAACGGATTGGTTTAAGTTGCGACCGTTATTCCAACCTTACATGCCCAACTACTCTACCCTTATATGGGAAAGGGCTTTGTTGATTACTTTGGTCAATACTAGCAGGAGCCCGCATTACTAGTGGTGGGACAGTATGAGGTACTCTCTCGATATGGAGTCATGCGAGGTAGGGCGGCTATGGCTGTTTTTATAGACACCAGGCACACCGTTGCGTCCCCTCTCGGATGGTATGATCTTGAGTAAGTCTCGCATGATGTAAATCATGAGGACAAGGGCCAACGAGTGGACTCTTTGTTAGTGTTGTTAAGGGAAAGATAATGTTCGGGTGATTACCCCGGGTACTTGAGGTACCGCGGGTCGTGGATGACACGGAAGTTCCCCGGATCTTGTGGGTAAAGTGTGCAAGCTCTACAGAGTGTCAAACTATTCGAATATCCGTGTACACGGTCAAGGACAGTTGGGTAACCGCTCTTGGACTACGTCCATTGTTTACAAAACCTGGGGTGTGTTTGGGGCAAACAACACGGTTTGGTAATATTGTTGAAGAAGTCACGATGATCTTGAGCATGAGTTGTTCATAACTCTTTCTCGATGTTGATGTCTGTAACCTCCTGATACTTGTTGCAGATGCATTCATGTCATTGATAAATGTTGATCATACTTGCATCAGAAAAACTAGCTTCCAGCAAAAATGCCAATTTAGCGATAGTGCCTTGCATAATTATTCTGCTATCACCCTTGGGTTGCTTGCGAGTACATTCAAAGTACTCATTGGCTTGCCACTGGTTATTTTATTGGCCAGGCATGAAAGAACATGATATGAAGGAGAGCTCTTTCGTGATGATCATGCAAGCTAGGACGCTTCCCAGTCAAAATGCATGTTGGGTTAAGGCAGATGGCATGGGTCCAAGTTATCGACGAAGATTTCCGCTACGATGTTATACTCAAGACTTGACCATAATGGTCATAATTTATGTAAGACGGTATGTATGGATGTAAGACTCTTGTTATTCAGCTTCTGTATGTTCATTGAGCATTGATCTCTGGGATTACTGTACACGTGCATTCGGTGATCATGACTTATGATTCGGGGTCCCCACAACAATACCACTATGAATTACGATATTTGGTTGTTGTTAAGGATATTGCAGTTAACATGCCTTTGCGTTTTCAATTGTTGTTTAGCAACATGCATTGTACTGAATGACTAAATATGCAATCACAGGCTACATAGCAACAAGGAAGAGTGTTACCTTAATGTTCTGATGATGTCTAGATATACATGTAATAAAATCTTATATAATGGGATGGATGGAGTGTTGTACTACATCATTTTTCAATTTTTGTTTAGCTTCTAATATTAATTTGGTGCTTTTAGGTACATATATCATTGCCAAATATCCACACTTCAACCCTTTCTGCATATGGGGCAATGAGATATTCGTGAACCAGCATCAAGTGAGGAAAATGATAAAGATTGTTATTAAAATGGGTCAAAGATATCAATCGAACTATTTGTTTACACTTTATGCAAGACAACAGTGAACTGCAGGATGGTAAGTAAGAACCCTGTAGCCTTCTTTTTATTGTCCGTAATGAGTTGTGTTAGATGACAATATCTAAATCTTTTTTCTTTTGCATTGGATCCTGAAGCAATTTACTCAAGATTACCTCTCAAACTACATGATTGGCGGCCGGCCATCACAAGGAGTTGTACTAGAGTCCTGCATGCCTTCTGCATCCAGGAGAGCACAATAGGGCCATTCCGCTTCACCTTGTTTAGCAACTGGAATGTATGTCGCCTCTTTCTTTACCATCTGTAATAGTACAAGTATAGAACCCTTGTACATCATTCTTTGTTTGGTGCTTATGTAATCTTTAAACATATGTACCTGTGAATCGAATAATGCATTGGTTGTTTGAACCTGATGGATATGAATAAAGCTATAGCCAACTTTCAAGTTTAAATTAGGTACAATTTTAAATAGCAGCAATTAAATTAGGGCGAAATTACGTTGTGCAGGTCATTACGGCACACACGGTTGGTAAAACACAAACGTTTGGAATATACACCATAATCCGAGATGGTTCATAGAGAGGAAACGTGTGCAAGCATCCACACAGTTGCCATTTGCAAAGCGTGTGTGATGTCACACACTATCACATACGGTGCGGGAAAACTAAATGTGTGTGATTGTCTACCCATCGTACACAGTTTATAATCATGAACTGTTTGTGATGTGCCAGGCATCGTAAAACTCCCGTGCCTAGAATCTGCCTGGAAAACTCCCGTGCCTAGAATCGGCCTAGTTTTAGGCAGAACCACAAAACTCCGACTGCGATGGCAATGCGACCACAAACGAGTAGCAAGGATGAAGCGTTTGGGATATTCGAGATATCGAAAACGGTTATATAGGGACAACGGTTATATAGGGACAACGGTTATATAGGGACAAACAGATATCGGAAACGGTTATATCGGTAACAGTTATCCCCGATGGTTTCTGGGTCGTGTGGGAAGGACACCCCTATCACCCACACTTACTTGGCGACAGTTCCAAATGCCGTCGCGGAAAGGGGTTAAAAACCGTTTGTTTAGGACCAACGCGCACCAGTGTACCCCCAACCCGCAATATGTCCGAAATTTTAGATGGGGCAAAGTTTGTAACTTTCCCCAAATTTCAAACAAGCGCGTCCCAAACCGAAACATTGTTCACCCTTAGTTCCCCTCCCTCTGTTTCCCCATTCATAATCCGTGGGTGCCAAAACACCCTCTCCACCAGCCATGAAACCCCAGCCTCCTCCGTCCTCCACCCCATTGCGCCCAATCCACCACTTCCCTCCTCCATGACGCCGGAGCCGGTACCCCGACGTCGTCGTCGAACGCAACTGCAACCGCAACGCCCTCAAGGACATAGCAGCTGAAGCCGAGGCAGAGCTGCCTCCACGACGCGACACCGACGTGCGCCGTACCAGAACCACTTCGACCATGCCGTCCTGCGCCTCACCGCTGCCGCTCCATTGTCGGAACCGTCCACCGCACCGGAGCTATTCCCGCTATGCCTTCGTTCACCACCTCGGATCTGGTTCCCCGCCGCCGACAGACGGACATCGCACCACACTCAAAAACTTGGCCATGGGTTCGTCCAAGGCTCCACCGTCCTCCACAACTTCTCATTTCCAGCGAACCACAAGAAGATCGTTGGAAAAACAGAAGGAGGACATAGCACTGCCAGCAGAAAGAGGTACTCCCCTTCCCTTATTCATGCAAATCTTACATCTCTGCTCACACCGTATTTATCCCATGAAAGAAACTAGTTGAGCGCTTGATACTGCATCTTCTTCGTGATACTAAATGCACAAGGTTTCCTCCCATTTACTATTTCACCTTTGCTAGAGGTCAGTAGCCCACCTCGATTTTAGTTCAGGGCAGTCGAATCTCAATTAAAAGAAGCAGCACCCGCTTAGGCGCGCGGAGCACCTAGTCTGCCTGTTCGCCGGGGAAGCGGCGCATTGGTGTCTATCATAGGGGTGTGGGGCGTAGGAGCTTCTTGTGCCCGATCTGGAGGTCGGCGGGGCTTGAAGGGATGGCCGGGGGCGGTGCCAAGTACGGCGGTGCAGTGAGGTCGAGGGGAGGGCGGAGGCAGGGGACTGGGCCGGTGGTCGTTGGCATTTCGAGGAAGATCGTTACACTAACTGGCTGGAGGTAGATGAAGGCGATCTGCCCGTTCTTTGTACATCGGACGGTGCAGAAGAAATGGACTGACCTATTTGTTTTCAGTCGACTATTATTTTCATAGGACCACACCTTGTGGTGTGCTGAAGGAGCATCTGCATTTCCCAACCATCCCTGTGCTCATATTTCAAAATTCTAGAATCTAGTAATTTCGTGTGCCATGCATGTTGTAGAGCTATCATATGTCTCCCATCATTTATTTCTCACCGACTTGCTATCTGCTACCTTTACACTATACTACTTGTGCACACACTTCACCCATACTCACACTATTGTTTTTTATGCATGAGTATTTCAGACTCTGACGCGGTGTTGATGAATACAAAAAATAAAAGACAGAAGTCGCTCCAGTGTAATTCGAAGATAAGCACTAAGCATCTCAGCACTCTAAAGGGTGCAGTGCCAGCAGATGGAGACAGTAAACTTAGCTCTGCAGTTGATGATCTCAATTGCCACACACGACCATCCCAGGTGCTTGCTTTAACTTCGCGCTGTCAAATGTGGTTGCATGTTGCATATGGTGTCTAGCTTGTATTGCTTCCAATTTGGTTAAATTGCATCAGCTTACTTTACACATTATACCTTTGATAATGACATGCCTTCCTGTTTCTGATACATAATACATATGTCTATTAACCATGTTCGTACATCAAACTAATGCTCTTTTGTATCCTCATCAATCACTTATGACGCAGACACACCGGTGGAGTTCTTGTGAGACGCGCTACTCGCTGAAAGAGTGCAGTGTCATCCTCCCCGCATGATTCTGAAGAAACAGCAAGGCTAAATGAAGATAGTCAACGTAGCTCTCTAGTTGATGACCGCAATTCCCCCACACCACTATCACAGGTGCTTGCTCTTACTTGGCAGTGTGATATGTGGTTGCATGTTGCATATGGTGTCTACCTTGTAATGCTTCTAATTAGGGTAAATTGCATCTGCTTAGTTAACACATTATACGTGTGAATATGACATGCGTTCCTGTTTTTTATACATATTATGTCTTTCTATTAGCCATGTTCTTAATCAAACTACTTTTCTTGTGTATCCCTCATCAATCACTTCTGACGAGACACCTTCAAAGTCGACGTGTAATATTGGTTGCATCTTGCATATAATTTCAAACATGTATTGCCTCTAATTTGTTGAAGTGCCACTTATAATGAGACACATCTAACTTGGTAGAGTGATTTTGGTTGGATCTTTCATATGGTGTCTAGATTGCATTGCTTCCAATTTGATGAAATGCCTTCTACTTAGCGTTTTTCATACATATTCCATCCTCCTACAATGCGGTTGCCATACATAAAACTTTTGTTCGTCAGTATCATGCATCAACGAATTTGGAAGTGCAAATTTCATTCCTTTTTCTTGTGTGTTTACTTGACAAGGAAAAATCTAAAAGGACGAAGGCACAGAATGATGTGGTCCTCTGGAACAACCGAAACAGATGATCTGTGCAGATTCTCCTACTACTCCTACAGCAGTGCAAGTTCCAAATCTCATCTCCCTACTCCACAACCCCAGGTGCTTGCTCTAACATGCAGTGTGATATCTGGTTGCATGTTGCATATGGTGCCTAGCTTGTATCGATCCTAATTTGTTAAATTGCATCTCCTTAGCTTACACATTATACATGTGAATATGACACACCTTCCTGTTTTCGGTACATACTACATCTGCCTATCACACCATGTTCTTACATCAAACTACTCTTCCTGTGTATCCTGCATCTATTGCTTATGATGAGACAGTCACGCCCGTGGGTTAGTATGAGACGCGCTACTCTTATAAAGAGTGCAGTTTCATCCTCTCCACATGATTCTCAAGAAACAGCAAGCCTAAATGAAGATATTGAACGTAGCTCTATACTTGAAGACCGCACTTCCCCTAGATCACCATCGCAGGTGCTTGCTCTAACTTTGCAGTGTGATATGTGGTTGCATGTTGCATACGGTGTCTAGCTTGTAATGTTTCTAATTAGGGTAAATTGCATCTACTTAGTTTACACATTATACCTGTGAATATGGCATGCCTTCCTATTTTTGGTACACACTACATCTATGTGTTAACCATGTTCTTGCATGAAACTACATCTCTTATGTATCTTGCATCAATCACTTACGATGTGACACCTTTATTCGTAGCATATTGCATATTATTTCTAGCCGGTTGCGATGTATTGCTTCTAATTTGGTCAAATACATTTGTTAGGCCACCCTTTTAATTTGGAAGAGCGATACGGGTTTCATATTTCACATGGTTTCTAGCTTGCATTGCTTCTAACTAGTTCAAACAACTTGTGCTTAGTTTACACTTTATACATCATACATGTCAATATGTCATGCCGTCCTGTTTTTCATACATATTCCATCCTCATATCATGCGGCTGTCTTACATGGAAGTAGTGTTCGTCAGTATCATGCATCAATGAGTTCTAAAGAACAAATTTTATTCCTTTTTCTTGTGGTTTTGACTTGACAAGGCGAAATCAAAAAAGAGGAAGGAAAATAGTAAGGAAGGCGATGATGGTGGTCCTCCGTAGCAACGTAAACAGAGCATCTGTACGGATTCTCCTTGTACTGCTAGTGCATTACAAGTTCCAAGTCTCCGCTCCCCTACTCCGCCATCCAAGGTGCTTGCTCTAACTTGGCAGTGTGATATCTGGTTGCATGTTGCATATGTTGTCAAGCTTGTATTGCTCCTAATTAGTGTAAACTGCATCTGCTTGGCTTACACATGATACGTGTGAATATGACACGCTTTCCTGTTTTTGGTACATACTATATTTGTCTATCACACCATGTTCTTACATGAAACTACTCTTCTTGTGTATCCTGCGTCAGTCACATATGATGGGAGACCTTTTAAGTTGGCAGTGTGATATTGGTTGCACCTTCCATATGGCATCCAGCTTGCAGTCCTTCTAATTTGTTGAAGTGCCTTCTGCTTAGTTACCACATCATAGGTGTGAATATGTCAAGCCGTCAAGTTTTTCGTACATATTCCATCCTCATATCATGACTTTGCCCTTCATCAGAGTAGTGTTTGTTAGTATCATGCATGAATTAGTTCTGAAGAGCGACTTTTATTCCTTTTTCTTGTCAGTTTGACCTCACAATGCAAAATCAATAAAGCGGAAGGATATTAGTAAGGCATTGGACGATGGTGGTCCTTCCAAGAAACTAAAATGGAGGGTCTCTACAGATTCTACTCCGCCATCCTCCCAACAAGATTCGCAAGACAACGCAAGGCTAGACAGTCAACGTAGCTGTGTAGATGATGAGCACATCTTCCCTACTCCACCATCATAGGTGCTTGCACTAACTTGACACTATTATATGTGGTTGCATGTTGTGTATGATGTCTAGCATGTATTGCTTCTAACTTTGTTGACTTACATCTGCTTACTTTACACATAATGCCTGTGAATATGACACGTGTTCCTGTTTCGAGAACATACTATATGTGATCACACCATGTTCTTACATCAGACTACTATTCTTGCATATCCCGCATCAATCACTTATGATAAGGCACCTTTAAGTCACCACTGTGATATTGGTTGCGTCTTGCATATGATAGCATGTACTGCTTCTAATTTGTTGAAACGCCAGACCGTTTGAACTTGGCAGAGCGATATTGGTTGCACCTTTCATATGGTGTCTAGCTTGTAGCGCTTCTAATTTGTTGAAATGCCTTATGCTTAGTTACCACATAATAGGTGTGAATATGTCACGCCGTCCAGTTTTTCGTATATATTCGATCCTCATATCATGTGTTTGCCTTTCATCCGAGTAGTGTTTGTCAGTATCATGCATGAATGAGTTCTAAAGAGCGAATTTTATTCCTTTTTATTATCGGTTTGACTTCACAATGCAAAATCAATACAGCTGAAGGAAATTAGTCCTGCAGTGGATGATGGTGGTCCTTCAGAGCAACTCAAACAGAGGGTCTCTACAGATTCTACTCCGCCATCCTACCAACAAGATTCTCAACACAACACAAGGCTGGACAGCTAACGTAGCTATGTAGATGATGAGCACATTTCCCCTACTCCACCATCAAAGGTGCTTGCTCTAACTTGGCACTATTATATGTGGTTGCATGTTGTGTATGATGTCTAGCTTGTATTGCTTCTAAGTTTGCTGAATTTCATCTGCTTACTTTACACATAATGCCTATGAATATGACACCAGTTCCTGTTTCTAGAACATACATGTAGATGATGAGCACATCTCCCCTACTCAACCATCACAGGTGCTTGCTCTAACTTGGAACTATTATACATGGTTGCGTGTTCCATACGATGTCTAGTTTGTATTGCTTCTGATTTTGTTGAATTGCATCTGCGTAGCTTACAACTTATACCTGCAACAATCACTTACCCATAAGACACATTTAAGTTGGGAGCATGATGTAGGTTGCATCTTGCATTGTCTTCTAGCTTATACTGCTTCTAGTTTCTTGAAATGGCACTTACGACGAGACACTTTTTACCCGATAGAGTGATATTGGTTGCATGTTCATATGGTGCCTAGCTTTCATTTCTTCTAATTTTGTTGAATTGCCTTCTACTTACTATGTTTCATACATATTCCATCCTCATATCGTACGTCTGAATATGCAATGCTGTCTTTTTTTGTATATATTCCCCTATCCTGCGCTTGCCTTACATCAAAATAGTGTTCGTCTATATCATGCATCAACCAGTTATGCAGAGCTATTTCTATTCATCTTCTTCTAGTTTTGACTTCATAAGGCAATATCAGAAAATAGGAAGGAAAAGAGTAAGTTAGGGGATGTTGGTGGTCCTCCGGAAAAACGCAAACAGAGACTCTCTAGATTTGCAACTGCTACTCCTAATGAAGTTGAAGTCCCAAGTCTACATGATGAGTTCATCTCCCGTACTCCGCCATCGCAGGTGCTTGCTCTGAGTTGACAGTGTGATAATTGGTTTCATGTTGCATATGTTGTCTAGCCTGTACTTCTTCTATTTTGATTAAATTGCACCTGCTGAGTTTATACGTTATACATGTGCATATGACATGCCTTTTTGTATCTAGAATACACTTCATCTATCAATCATACCTCGTTCTTACATCAAAGTACTAATGTTGTGTATCCCGCATCAGTCACTCATGATTGGACGCTTTTAACATGGCAGGTTGATAGTGGTTGCATCTTGCATTGATTTCTATGTTGTACTGCTTCTAATTTTTCGAACTGCCACTTATGACAAGACACTTTTAACTAGGCAGAGTGATATTGGTTGTATATTTCATGTGGTGTCTAGCTTGCATTACATTTATTTTCTTGAAAATCCTTCTGCTTAGTTTACACATCGTAGCTGTGAATATGTCACGTCCTCCTGTTTTTCTTACATATTCCATCCTCATACGGTTGTCTTACATCAAAGTATTGCTTGTCAGTATCATGCATCAATGAGTTCTGAAGAGCGATTTTATTCTTTTGTGTTGTGGGTATGCCTTGACATGGCAAAGTCAAAAAAGAGCAAGGAAAATAATATAGTAGGGAATGGTGTTACTCGTCGGGTGAAACGGAAAAGGATCTGCCCTCGAGATTCTGCTGGTATTTATAGTGCAGTAGAAGGTCCAAGTCCACCGGCTAAATCTACAAACACAGTATCACCTGCTCCACCAGCTGCAACATCCGCTTCCACTATACCAGCATCTCAATGATTTACTCGTTCGTTTGCTCCGGAACTGGCCAGTTCCCAAGCTGCATTCACACCTAACACTACTTCCAAAGCACTGTTGACACAACAGGACTTGGCAAGATCAGATGAACCTCATGAGCATCGACATCAAGACGGTACCTGACCGAGTCAAGTTGCAGTTGAATGCTCCTTTATATGTGCTCTCACAGTTTGATGTGCACTAACACTTTCCATATTTGTTGTTGAACTAGCACCACGGCGCAAGCGGAAACGGACATTTTATCAGGGATAATGCTTGACAGATTAACAAAATCTAAAGGAAGTCAGCCAAGTTAGTATCAGAGGCAGCCATTGCCGTTAGGTTTCATGCATGTATCCTCCCAACGTGGATCCAGTACAGGAATGAGAAAGATAATACCCAGTTTAACACCTTCCTTGACCATTTGTCCGTAAGTAATGTTATTCATCACAATTTGCTCTGTGCCATACTTTCTAGCTTCCTCCTAATAAGACTCACATTATTTTTTCAAAAGATGAGGTTCAAGTTGGATCCGAAAGATGATGCAACTAAACAAGCATGCACTCATGTTTTTCAGTCTGCTCTACGATAGTATCGGTACCATCTTAGAAAATCTCACTTTGAAGGCAAGGCTAACAATGAAATCGCCCAAACATCTCCAGTGGAATATATTACACATGAAGACTGGACAACCCTTGTTAAACACTGGTCTGATCCAAACTATCAGGTAGGGTATATGTATTTGATCGGACCACATATTGAACTTGTATTTATGTATATGCCTTACAAGTGTATCTTCTCCTAGGCTAATTGTTTGAAGAATAAGAACAACCGTTCTAAAGTGAAATTCCAACAGACAACAGGATCTCGTAGCTATATTACACACTGCGAGGCTCTTGTAAATAACTGTTACTTCCTTCTTTTTTCTGTGCCATATTATCGTATCTATATTGACTTGTTCCAAATACAAAGGAAAACCTGTGTGGATCAAAAAGAACCTGAACCAAATGCAGTGCAAATATTCAAGGATTGCCACACCAGCAAGATGAAGGGCATGAGCACACCAGTTCAGGCCACTGTTGTAAGTCCTTACTCCTCCTGCATTTGAACTGATCGGTACTTGGATGTGTCCATTTAACTGCTTGGTTTGCAGCCAATGTCAGTTACCCTGTTCACTTTTATACACAATTGTCTTAACGTATCATTTCACCTTACATGGTTTAAAAGAGATGAAGGATATTCTTTTGGTCTTGATCTATAATCTAGTTGTGATGTTCACGTGTGCACACAATGATACAATAGCCTGTTTGTTTTATATCTATTTTCCCATGATATGAATGATGTCATACTATGTTCATCCTACTTTAAACCATGTCTCTACATCCTTAGATGTCAACGAATGTGAGGAAATAGACAATACAGTAGGCATGCTACATGGACATATGTTAAGAAAGTGATTTTATTATGTAGTACAATACATGCTAATGTATTGGAGTAGTTGTCCAAAATAATTTATGTATAAACGTGAAACCTACTTTGTTTGTTTTTGTCTCATTAGTAACTTATCTGGTACACTATCTACAAGTTCAAACTTTCAGCAAGCTATGGAACAAATGATTGAACAACCACAACCAACTGAAGGTGACGAGGCTACCATAGGCACAATGTCACCTCTTGTTGTAGTGCGTCAGTATCTCTCCACTAACAGTGCAAAAAGCACCTTCCTGCATAATTCTGGGTTGGTTGTCAAGGTAACTTCATGCAAATCGCCTACTGAACAAAATCTTCCGGCTAGACAGAGTGATATATGTGTGCTCCAGACATAAGTCCAATCCCTAATGGACGTTGTGTCGGAAACAAAAATAGTGGTTGATAAGTGTCGTGAAGATATGAATGGTTTTGAAACCATACTATCAGTCATTTGCTTCATTGTTCAAGAGATATGGCAGAAAAAAGGGGAAGATCGTGCAGCTCCGTCAGATTCTACAGCCTGGAAACATAAGCACTTAGGTCAAATGATATGTGCTTCTATACATCTGATGGTGCTTTTATCTGCAAGGACTGTATACTTTATGCCAACATGCCTTTTGTTGTATGGTTGGAAGTTATTTTGTTGTGATACAGCATTTATGATGCTGCCAAAGGCTGCAGTAATTACGACGCTATTTTTGTATAGTGTAGGTTTATCTTAGTAATGTATTCGGTCGAAAGCTTCATAGGAGCACAACATGCCAACATTCGCCGGGCCCATTCCAATTGGGCTAAAAATGATTCTGGGCTGAAATTTGCATGTAGCTCAGTAAAAATATCTGCACCTAAATCAGCATAAGATTTCATATTTTTTTGGTAGGCCTGTGCCCATAGTGGGCCTTTAACAGGCCTAAACATAATTTGGGCCCTCAGTAATAATAGGCCATTTACATGTGTAAATATCTCGATCCCATAAAAAAACATGGGCCTTTAATAGGCCGAAAGTAAGATTGGGCCCTGATTGTGCCAACTAACCCACTGGTCTTAGCAGGCCGAAATGGTGGCCCGTTTACAATGCGGATCGTCCACAGGCCGAAATTCAAACGGGTCGTAAATGCACTGACCTACTACACAGGCCTTTAACAGGCCGTAAGCTCGATCAGGCTTTATTAGTGTCATTTTTATATGGGCCATTAGTAGGCCCGATGTGGCATTGGGCCACATATGGCCCATGGATTTCGTCTGACATTAACAGGCCGAAAGTCACAACGGGCTGAAAGTGGCCCAAATCTGTAGTGGGCCTCTAATAGGCCAAATGTCAGATATGGCCGAATATGACCCATATCCTTCACGGTTGTTTATGGGCCGAAAGTTTCAGTGGCCTATAAATGGGCCCAAATGAAGGACCTTTAACAGGCCAGAAACACACCGGGCCGTAATTCGGCCCAAATTCTTAGTGGACTGTTAACGGACGAGAAGTGACCATGGGCCGGTATGATGACAAGTTTAGGACGGGCCGTTGACGGGCCGATTTGACACTAGCCATACGGGCCTTAACTGAGAATGTTGGGCCTTTAGCTAGGCCGACCCATTATGGTCTGCAAAATCTTGTGGGCCTTTAGCTGGGCCGAGTCATTATGGCCCGCTAAATCTTGTGGGCCTTTAGTTGGGCCGGCCCATTTAATCTTTATGGGCCACTTTTGGGCCGGTCCATGTGTGAACTTGTCATGGGCGCATCTTGCCCATTGGATAAGTGACACATATGCCAACACGGAGCTGACATGTGGTTCCATCAGCCAATGAGAATTATACACGCGGAAAATCGTCATTGGTCGTGGCTGTTAGCGGGTTATCGGATCCAATACCGGACGCGATAGCTTAATGGCGTCCCGTTACGGTTGATGCCACGTGTCGGTCACCCTTGATGAAAGCACTTCTATGACGCGCGATTTATCGTCATGGAAGTGGACACTTCCGTGATGATAATTTTGGTAATGTCATGGAACACTTCTACGACAACACAGGTATGACTATCTTGATTCTGTCATAAAATTTTCATGGAAGTACATGCATGAGATCAAGTGTGACCTACTGTGACAAACACGTATCATCACGGAAGTGTCTTTTTTTGTAGTGTTGCTTTGCTACCCCTTTTGTTGGGGATATAACTATTAGGTATGACCCGCCCAGGAGGGACCGGGTTATACCTATGGCGATTCATGAAGCCCAAGACAACTCTAGAAGATGGCGGTTCAGTCAAGGGCCGAAGGCCCAAAGGCGACTCAAGGCCCGTAGAGATAAACAGCCACGTATACATAACTTGTATTGTAAGGCAGAGTTAGTTAGAGACCGAGTCGGACACTGTTTATAAGCCGGTCGGGATTCTGTGAGCTGCTGGGCATCAACCTCTGTATATAAAGGGATGACCCAGCGGCGGTTTAGGGAAAGTAAGATCAGATCTAAAGCTAGGTCAAGCACATTCGCTCCCTGGTAATCGAAACATAAGCAATTCCACCTCAAACTGGATTAGGCCTTTACCTTCACTGCAAGGGGCCGAACCAGTATAAACCCTCGTGTGCTTTGTCTCGTTTTAACACCTTTAAGCTTCCTAGTTGTGATGGCCCCACAATTTAGTCCTTTCACTAGGACATATGTCGTGACAATTCCACGACAGTTGGCGCCCACCGTGGGGCCTGCGCACGGTAGATTTGAGTTCTTGAAGGACAGCTTCGAAGGGCTCAAGGGATACGCTGTGGGCCGGATGACCAAGAGTCATCGCGGCAAGCTCTACATCGACAATGCAGGCTGCGGCCCCGACGCCGACTCAATTGAGTACGGGTACCGGGTCCCCCTCGGCAGAATCCACGTCTTCATCGGCAAGATCGGTGAGCCGGGCCCTGAGCCGGACATCTGCACCGACATCATCGAGATGGCTCAGCGTGCGAGACTCGCCCAGGCTCAGCGTGCAATGAAGCGTGCCTTCTTGGGATGCATCCGTGGAGGGGAATTTTCTGAAGGATCTGTGTCTGGTGGTGAGACGACCATCTACTCTCATGGTGAATTGTCCACGGGTGAGACAGATTCGTTGTATCAATTGCAGCAGTATTTCGGACCCCTTTGAGCCGCCGTGCAGAGTGGGGATCTTCATGGCTGGCACGCAACCCGTCCAAAACTCTACAGCCGCGGCTGTGATAACCTCCGGGTCAGCGGCAGCCGGGGCGGGAGGCCCTGTACAACCGCTGGCTCAGGTGTGGATGGAACTCATGGATAGGATGACAGCCCTGTTGACCGCCGTGGTTAATCCGGCAGATCAAGCTCAACATGATGTAGAAGTGGCATGGTTACGCGAGGTGGTAGCACAGGCCAAGGAAAACCTAGCAGCAGAGGACGTCAGGATGGCTACAGAGCGGGCGGCTTTGGATGCTCGAGCTCAGCAGATTCAATCAGAGGCTTTCCAGCTTACGATGAATCTGAACGCAGCAAATGAGATCATGAGGAGAAGGCAACAGAAGGCTCAATCCCATTTGCCTCCGACTTATGATCCTAGAAACCTCTTCTGCACACCCGGTGCAGGCCCCAGTAACCCGCCGGAGGCAAACCGGGTTGTAACGCCCGGGGCTGGGATGCCGGTTCAACCACGTGTGATGGAACCTCCTCGTATGAATACTGCTCCACCTCATTATGTACCAACACCACCGGGTCATTATTCTAACCCTTTGGAGAACATGATCGCTGCGGTGGCACGATTGGCGGCTCTCCCGATGGAGGGCGACTCTCCGACGGTGATTGAGACACGAAGGGTCAGAGAACTTCTTCAGACGGCTCTGGCGCAACAGGAGGCATATTCCTATAGTCGAGACAGGATTCATTTGACCCCTCGCCCAAGCCGGAGCCCGAGTTATAGCAGGCACATGGATTCAGCAGCCGTTTCAAGCAACGCCCGACGCCATGACCAGCCGTGCGGGCATGACCCGGCGCGTGACGAAGCCCCCAACTTGATTGACCAGGGCAGGATGCGCCAAGAGGCTGAGCGGGCGGTTCAGCAAGCGGTTCAGTGGGCGGCTTACCAGTCTTTTCCGGTTTAGCCAACGACTTCCGTTGAGGCAGGTGTAACCACGAGGACCAGAGGTGTCCCCTGTTTGGTGCCGTCTCTGTGTAACGAGCGTTTGCCCAAGGATTTCAAGGGGCCTCGAAAGGTACCTAATTACACGGCCGACTTATAGCCCGGGGCATGGATTGAAAGTTATGAGATGGCCATGGAACTACTAGAGGTCAGTGATGCTGCAATGGCCAAATACTTCACCATGATGTTGGATGGAACGGCCCGCACTTGGTTGAAGGGGCTGCCACCTAACTCCATTGGTTCATGGCAGAGTTAAAGGCCCGGTTTATTCAGAACTTCAAAGACACATGCAAGCAGCCCATGTCAGTTGTGGATTTGACTAATTGCAAGCAATAGGAAGGTGAGTCCACGACCTATTGGGTGCGTCGGGTCAAAGCCATAATACATTCATCTGATAAGATGGATGCCGGCTCTGCAGTCTTAATGTTGGAGAAAAATTGCCGTTTCGCCCGAGACGAGTGGGCGGCTCAAGCGCGATTGTAATGACATGGGCCAGCTAATGGCGGCTCTAGTCAAGTACGCTGACTCTGATAGTACCAAGGATCCCGAGTCTGACAATGAGAAGACAGGGAAGGGAAAGAAGAACGGCAATGCCAAGGGTCATTAGCATAACCCGGCGAATCAAGGAGGCAATAATAAGTGTAAGGCTGACGTTAGTCCCGAGTTTGTGGCTAACACCAATGGATAGGGCAACAATCAACGACGTAAAGGGAGACCACCTCCTCGGTCCGGCGGGTCAGGTCCTACTTTTGAGTATGCTGAATGAGCCCTGTCCGAAGCACGGTACTCGGGAGAAACCGGCCGCTCACCTATGGAAGGACTGTACGATCTTGAAGGCTTTCAAGAACTCCAACATGTTCGACGACAATCATGGGCCTGGAGGCGGCTCAGGTGGCGGCGGTTTTCATGGCCCGGACGGCGGTGCATACTCCAACTTTCAAGGCTTTCAAGGAAATCCAGGTGGCTATAATCAGCAATCTGGCCAGGGAGGTCAGCAGCAGCAGTAATCCGGATATCAGAGCAATCCCAAGCAGCTGAATAGCGGACAGTATCATGTGTTCACCACCAGTTTGTGCAAGCAGAACCAGAAGCTTCATAAGAGGGCGGTGAACGCTATTGAGCCAGCAGTTCCTCGGTATTTGAGATGGTCTGAGCAGCCTATTCTATAGAGAAGGGAAGATCAGCCTCCCCGGGTGGACAATCCGGGTCATCTGGCCTTGGTGGTGGCACCTCAGGTTGGTGGATATAAATTCACTAAGGTGCTCATGGACGGAGGCAGTAGCATCAACATCCTCTATTATGAGACTTTCCATCGCATGGGGTTCACTGATAAAAACCTCAAGACGTCTAACACTGTTTCCCATGGAGTGTTGCCTGGTAAGTCGGCGCACCCAGTGGGTAAGATTGAACTGGAAGTAGCTTTTGGAGATGAGCATGATTCTAGGGCTGAGAAGTTAACTTTTGAGCTGGTCAAAATCAAGAGCCCGTATCATGCCCTGTTTGGACGGCCGGCTTATGCCAAGTTCATGGCACGGTCGTGTTACGTTTATCGGCAGCTCAAGATGCCAGGTTATAAAGGCACCATCACAGTGCATGGAAGTCAGAAGATAGCCTTGGAGTGTGAGGAAGGTGATGATGCTTATGCTGAGTCTGTTTGTGCAACAAAGGAATTGAAGTTTTACAAGGACAATGTTGACCCGGCGGACATGACGTCTTTGAGGAAGCCAACCACAGAGCATGAGCCGGTGCTGAAGTTTAAGTCGGCTGATGAAACCAAGCTTGTTGATTTTGTTCCAGGCGACTCATCTAAGCAGTTCAGTATCAGTGCTAATCTGGATCCCAAATAGGAAAGCGCGCTCATCGAGTTCATCCTTGAGAACCGGGACATCTTTGCATGGAAACCTTCTAACATGCCGGGTGTACCAAGAGAACTCGCTGAGCACACTCTCAATATTGATCCAAAGTTTAAGTCGGTCAGGCAGTTTCTTCGGCATTTCAATGAGGAGAGGCGTAAGGCCATTGGTGAGGAAGTGGCCCGGCTCTTGGCGGCCGGGTTCATTATTGAAGTTTTTCATCTAGAGTGGTTGGCTAACCCGGTGGCCGTGCTTAAAAAGAACGGCACATGGGTATGTGTGTGGATTACACGGATTTAAACAAGGCTTGTCCGACTGATCCTTTCGCTCTCCCTCGTAATGATAAAATCATTGATGCTACAGCGGGTTGTGAGCGTTTGAGCTTTTTGGATGCTTATTCTGGTTATCATCAGATCAAAATGGCACTTAAGGACCAGGAGAAGACGACTTTTATTACTCCGTTTGGCGCCTTCTGCTATGTGTCTATGCCTTTTGGGCTTAAGAGTGCCCACGCGACTGATCATCGATGTGTGCAGAATTGTCTTCACAGTCAATTTGGCGCAATATTCACGCTTATGTGGACGACATTGTGGTGAATTCCAGAGAGAAGGAGACCTTGATAGATGATCTGAAGGAAACCTTTGATAACCTCCGGGTCTACAAAATGATGGTTAACCCGGCCAAATGTGTTTTTGGAGTGCCAGCGGGCAAGCTTTTGGGTTTTCTGGTTTCTAACAAAGGCATCGAGGATAACCCAGAGAAGATCAAGGCAATCAATTCTTTGGCTAAACCGGCGTGTATCAATGATGTTCACCGTTTGGCGGGTCGTATTGCTTCTTCAAGCCGGTTAGGTGAGAAGGCCATACTGCTATATCAGATGATGAAAAAGACAGACGACTTTGTCTGGAGTGATGCTGCTAATGCTGCCTTTGAAGATTTGAAGAGACAGCTCGCTGAGCCGCTGGTACTTGCTGCTCCTATTGATAAGGAGCCATTATTGTTATATGTGGCTGCTAACACACGTGCCGTCAGTGTGGCCATTGTCGTAGAGCGCAACGAGGCAGGCAAGGAATATCCGGTTCAACGGCCGGTTTACTACGTCAGTGAGGTGCTTATTGAGTCCAAGCAAAGATATCCAGAATGGCAGAAGCTCGTTTATGGGGTGTTCATGGCAAGCCGGAAACTTAAGCAGTATTTTCAGGGTCATCCTATCACTATGGTAAGTTCTGCTCCTTTAGGAGTTATCATTTAAAATAGAGAAGCCACAGGACGAGTTGCCAAGTGGGCCATTGAACTTGGGCGTCATGGTTTAAAGTATGTGCGGCGCACTGCTATCAAGTCTCAAGCACTGGTGGACTTCATCAATGATTGGACAGAGCTGTAGATGCCTGAAGAGAAGCTGGACAACACATATTGGACTATTCATTTTGATGGGTCCAAGAAATTGGAGGGCTCGGGGGTTGGAGTTGTTTTAGCTTCCCCTCGAGGTGAAATTTTTTGTTATGTTCTACGGTTGATGTTTCCCTGTACTAACATTGCAGCTGAGTATGAGGCCTTGCTCCATGGTCTTCGGATGGCTAAGGAGATGAGCTTAAGCCGGGTACGGTGCTTTGGCGACTCAGATTTGGTGGCTCAACAAGTATCAGGCAAGTGGGATTCCAAGGATCCTCTCATGGCGGCTTATCACTGTGAAGTTGATGCCATTGCTGGACATTTCAAGGGATGTCAAGTGGAGCACATTGATCGCAGAAAGAATGAGGCGGCTAATGCTTTAAGTCGCCTGGGGTCTCAGCGTAAGCAGGTGCCACCTAACACTTTTTTAGATATTCTGCATAACCCTTCTGTCAAGTTACCTACAGAGGAAGACTTGGCTATTCCAGTCCCGGAAGCTCAATTGGTGGCGGCTCTTCACGTCATCCCAGATTGGACAGTGCCATATTTGGCTTATATGACCCAGGGCGAGTTGCCTGAGGATGAAACCTTGGCTAGACAAATAACCCGGTGGTCTAAGTCATTGACAATTGCCAATGGTGAGTTGCATCATCGCAGTGTCACAGGGGCATTTCAACGTTGTGTCTCTCCTGAGGAAGGTCAAGAAATTCTTCCTGAGATCCATAGGAGATTGTTCCCATCATGCCGGTTCAAAGTATCTTGTGGCCAAATCTTTCCATCATGGTTTTTATTTGCTAACGGCTCACGCTTATGCGGAGGATCTAGTCAGTAAATGTGATGGTTGCCAGAAGTTCTCATGACGGGCTCACGTGCCGGCTCAAGAATTGAGGATGATTCCAATTACTTGGTTATTTGCGGTCTGGGGGCTTGACATGGTTGGGCCTTTTAAAAGGTCCAAAGATAAAAAGACACACCTTCTAGAGGCGGTTGATAAATTCACAAAGTGGGTTGAGGCATAGCCGATTAGTAATTGTGACGCAGCCACGGCGGTTCAATTTATGAAAAAGGTGATCTTTCGTTTTGGCTTTCCACACAGCATCATAACTGACAATGGTACTAATCTTTCCAAAGGCGCTATGGAGGAGTTCTGTCCACGTGAGCATATCTGGCTTGATGTTTCATCAGTAGCTCATCCCCAATCCAATGGTCAAGCTGAAAGAGCCAATCAGGAAATCTTGAAAGGCATCAAGCCTCGGCTTATGGTTCATTTACAACGGATGCCGGGTTGTTGGGTGGAGGAGTTACCCTCTGTGATATGGAGCAGAAATACTACCCCTAATAGGTCTACGGGTTATACGCCTTTCTTCATGGTTTATGGAACAGAGGCGGTTTTACCTAGTGGCATCCGTCATGACTCGCCCCGTGTGGTGGCTTACATTGAACCTGATAACGAACAAACCCGTCAAGATGCACTTGACCTGTTAGATGAGAAGCGTGACTTGGCAGCAGCCCAATCGATGATTTACCAATAGGACCTGCGCCGTTATCACAGCCGCCGGGTTAAGTCCAGAACCTTTCAAGAAGGTGATTTGGTTCTCCTACTCATCCAGGATCAAACTGACGCACACAAGTTATCCCCACCTTGGGAAGGACCCTTTGTGGTCAGCAAGAACTTGCACAATGGGTCATACTACCTCATCGATGTTCGAGAGCACAAAGACTCACCTAAGTCGGAGGAAGAGACCCGCCGGCCATGGAATTTCACTCATCTTTGGCCTTAGTATACTTGAGCCGCCGGCTCTCATGATGTATATATTTTGACGATGTATATATTATGATAAGTAATAAAGTAGGACCTCCATCCTTTTCATCCTCAATGTTCATATGTCTTCATTATCATAAATTTAAAACGACCAAATGGGGGCTGATCGTGTTCGAATCCGGCTTTACCCTTTGGTACGGCTCATGATCATATTCGAATCTAGTCGTTAAATCTCATGATCCCTAGGGGGCTTCCTGTTCAAATATAGGTCGTATTCGAACCAAAGAGAACATAGCTATCGGTACCCTCTTGATCGGCACAATGCCAAACTCACTAGGGGGCTTCTTGATCATATTCAAATCATAGCTTAACCCCTTTTGGGTCTGACTTTGATCGTATTCGAATCAGGGTCGTTAAAAACCTCTCAAGGTTATTTGGGGGCATCCTGTTCAAACATAGGTCGTATTCGAACCAAAGAGAACATAGCTGTCGGTACCCTCTTGATCGGCGCAATGCCAAAGCCACTGGGGGCTACATGATCGTATTCCAATCCTAGCTCAACCCCTTTGGTTCGGTTTACTGATCATATTCGAATCAGAAGCATCAAATTTTTCTATTTTGTTTAAATTTTTTGCAAACAATCTTTGTTTTTGAGGATTTGTCCAGATCTAAGTATAAGTGTGGTTTAAATTTAACCCGGCTTGATTTTGGATGATAAGTAACCAGCGTATGACAATCATCATTACATTTGGAAGTGTTGGCTTCAAAAAGATCGGGTTATCACCCTTACTGTTCAAGTCACATGAACCGGCAGTACAAATTCAAAATCACAGGTATGATATTATAGTTGTGTTTCAAAGCTATAATTCATAACAGGCTTATCTGTATTTTTTCTTTAATATTAATGGTTTTATGAAAGATATTATGACCCGCGCTGCGGTAAGCCACCAAGGGCTCTTGTGATCTATTTCTGTGTGTAGGACGGTTCAAAACTTGCTTATGCATAAAGAAAACAGATGATAAGTTTAAAAGGGGGAGAGTATAAGATGGCGGCTTAACAGTGTTGCGCACCAAAACATGCACGATGGGACGCAAAGCAAAGTCATTTCTACCCTATTACATGACTCGACGAGTCCAAATGATTAAATTGATTTTCCAGCAAGGTACAAATATGAGCCGCCCGGCGGGTTAATTCTCTTGTTGGCATGAAGCTTCTGGATCAACCCTTTCCGTTCCTCCATCTTGTTCCCTGTCCTGGAAGGTTGATGATGACCAGTCAATGCCATTCAAAGCTTAAATTCAACTTCATCATCAATTAGTTCGCCCGGGTCAGCTTACAGCCGGCGTTAAGGAGCAGGGGTCCCAGACTTGCACTGCGGCCTGCAGCGTGGCTCAAGTGGGGGCCCAGCGTGGCCCAGCTTCATCAGCTCAAGCTCAAGACCCTCGCGAGATGCGAAGCCTCGTGGGGCGGACTATAGGAACCTTCCTCAGGAGCAGCCTCGTCAGGCAGGCTCACGAGGAGGCGGAGAGATCAAGGCAGGGTACCTCACAAGGGTGCCCCGTGACGCAAGCCGTGGACGATCGAGACCGGCGGGCGCTAACTCTGCTGAATGTCCCGTTCCCCTTTGGTGCAAAGGAGGCAAGCACAGGCCGAGGCATCAGGCAAAGGTTACCTCTTCGGTGCAACAAGACCAAGACCAGCAGAGCGGCAGGACGGAGGTCATCGTGGAGCCCAAGACGGCGTCACCGTCAGAGCCTTTGGCAGCCGAAGACCAACTTTAGTCAGGATAAGTGTACTAGATGTTCCCCTTCAAAATGGCCAATTGTTGGCGCCCTTCCCGCTCATTGTTTGGGAAGAGCCCAGGGCCTCCCTGTATAAATAGGACCAGCCACCACAAAGAGAGAGGGGGAGAACCAGAGAGACAAAACGAGAGATCGATCGACGAGACATAGGTCGAACCTACCAGAGAGAGAGAGAGAGAGAGAGAGAGAGAGAAGCGACTGGACTCACCCAAGCAGTCCATCGCACCAGCTCAAGAACAGCCCCTCGCGAGGCTGTTCTTCCTTTGTACTGTTCTTTATCAGCCCCAGAGGCTATCCACCACAACGGTGGCCCGAACCAGTATAAACCTTGTGTCCCTTGTGTTGTTCATTGTTCCTAGTTTAGATCCCTTGCAAACCATTAATGCATCAGATGGTAGGGGAAAGATCTCCTCCGCGCCCAGTGTTGAACCTCAAAGTGCGGAACCGAAATCCGACATTTGGCGCGCCAGGTAGGGGTGCACCGGAATCCTTCTTCCGCTGGTCGCGTGTGATCTTCCGTCATGTCCATGGCTGACGCTCGCCGAGCCCACGCCGTCGGCGGACACCCCCGTCGTTCCCCGTCGCTTTGCCTAGCGCCGTCATCGGCGGCGGGCAGCGAGCAGCGAGCCTCGTCCTCGCAACCATCGGTGGCGAGAAGGCCGCACCGCTACTCGCCGCTCGCCCCTGCTGGTTCTTCGTCCCGCGCGCACCGCGCTCCCATGGAGGCTCGAGCCGCGCTCATCATGGCGAACGAGCTCCTGCGCTACCGTCCTGTCGACAACGTCTACGAGGAGTGGCTCGACCGCGTCGCCGAGCTCGTCCGCGCCGCAGGAGGCTCCCCCGCGCCGTCCCTCTCGTTGCCTCGCCCTTCACCCCGCGCGGGAGGCATGGAGCCGGAGGTGCCCCCGCCACCTCCTTCCCAAGAAGGCGCCCTGGCTCCAAGGCGCGTGGCCCCGGGCCGAGACCCTCCGTGTCCGGCACCCGTGCAACAAGAAAGGAGCTGCCAGGAGATCCCTCGTCCCCAAGAAGGTGCTCGCGTGCTCCCAGCACCGGAGCGCCGCGACCGTGTTCCAGCGCCACCCCGTCAAAACCCCGTGCTGCTCCAAGCAGCGGTGCACGGGAATCCACAAGAGCAAGCTCCGCATCAGGAGAGAGCCCCGGTGGACACTGCAGGCTGCCGCACCTTCACTGCCGAGCTACGTAGCGTTGCATGGCCCGGCAAGTTCAAGCCAGACCTGCCTCCTCGCTACGACTGCACTGCCGACCCCGCGGAGTTCCTTCAGCTCTACGAGCTGGGCATCGAAGTCGCCAATGGGGATGAAAAGGTCATGGCAAATTGGTTCCCCATGGCGCTCAAGGACGGAGCCCGAACCTGGTTCCTGAACCTGGCTCCCGGCATGATCTCCTCCTGGGACGAGATGCGCACCCGCTTCATTGCCAACTTCCAAGGCACTCGCGATCGGCCTCCTGCCGTGAGCGACATGCGCCGCATCAAGCAGCAGCCAGGAGAGACCCTGCAGAAGTACATCCAGTGCTTCAACAACGCCCCCCTCAAGATTCCCAAGGTGACTGAGGAAGCCATCATCTTAGCCTTCTCCGATGGCGTGCGTGACGTCAAGATGAAGGAGGAGCTAGAAATTCATGAAGACCTGTGCACATCCCTAGAGTTGTTCAACTTGGCGGCCAAATGCGCCAGGGCTGAGGAAGGGTGCCTCTCCCTCCTCGAGCTTCCGGCTGCTGATCCAGAAGAGAAGAAGCCTAAGGTCAATGACGTGAAGCGCAAGGGAGCTGCCGTGCTCGCGGCAGAACCAGACACCAAGCGACGCAGGGATCAGCCCAAGTCATCCAAGGGCAGCTGGTACTGCGTATACCACGACCTCCACACCCACAACACCTGCGAATGCCGGGAGCTCAGGGCCGTGCGAGAAGGCGTGTCGGCCGGCGCCCAGCGCAATGATCGAGGCTCGGCGAAGAGGAGGAAGAGGCGCGCCAATCTTTGGGAAGACCGTGGCCCTCGCCAAGGATGGCGTGACAAACCTCGCGAGGACCGCTGGCAGGACCGGCCTCACGAGGGAGGTTGGAGGGACCAGCCTCGTGAGGACCGCCCTCAAGGAAACGCAGGGCTCTGCCGCAGCCTCCAAGGAGATACGAAGACAATCATCAGGACGAGGGGGCTGGGGGCTTCCAGGAGCCACGCGCGATCGCTTGCATCCTGGGTGGCGCTCAGGCCCCAGCCTCTTCAGCGCATCTTCAAGCAGTTTGCTCGCGAGGTGAATGCAGTCCTCCCCAAGCCTGAGGCCACACGCCCTCTCAGGTGGTCGTCGTGCGCTATCACGTTCAGCTCAGCGGATCAGCTCAAGTGCGCGGCAACGGCCGGGGTCCTCCCCATGCTTTGCTCACCAGTCATCAGCAACGTGCAAGTCACCAGGACCCTCATCAACGGCGGAGCAGGACTCAACTTCCTATCTGTCAAGACATTCAACGATCTCCAAGTGCCATACGATCAGCTTCAGCCGACCAAGCCTTTCTCGGGAGTCACCGATGGCTCCACCTTCCCGATAGGGCAAGTTCGCCTTCCCGTCACCTTCGGACAGCGCAAAAACTACCGCACCGAGCTCATCGACTTCGACGTCGCCCACATTCGCCTGCCATACAATGCCATCCTCGGGTACCCAGCTTTGGCCAAGTTCATGGCAGTGACTCACCATGGCTACAATGTCCTCAAGATGCCAGGAAGCGGAGGAGTCATCACAGTGCCTTGTGAGTAAAGGGATGCAGTGTGCTCCCTTGGCGTGCCTTCAAGCTGCAGCAATCGAAGACCCACATCACGGGGCGGGAGACTTCCAGGCGATCCCCAAGAAGAAGAAACCGCTGGTCCAAGCCCTCATGGGGTAGGCACCTCCGGAGGCGTGGGAACAGGACCCGCGCCCGTTCAAGGGGCGCCACCCTCTATTGCATAGGAAGGCGCGCCAGGCGCCCTCCTCAGGCGGGGCTCGGGGGCTCTTTCATGGCGAGCCACCGACCTAGCCGGGGTCACGAGGGAGGTGCTCGGGCACCACTTCGAGGCGTTCTTCAAGGCACGTTTCCCTCAGGAAAGTATGAGGCAAGGAGGGCCAAACCCTCAGGAGTTCATCACGAGGAACACCCAGGAGCTACAGGAGTCAAGAGTCATGTGCGGCTGTCGCCGCTTGCCCGTCGTGGCCCCACATCCAGGCGAGGATGCTGGGCTACGAATCTGCATCGACATACCAGGGCTTAACCGGGCCGCGTCTCAGGAGCGCCTCTGGGCCTCACGTGTGGGGCGTTGCGAGGGTCCACCTCACAACTACGTTCGCATGCCTTCGGCTTGCCGAGCAGTTGCCACCATCGGCGCTGCTGAGGTGCACTCTGGAGGCTCGGGAGGTCAAGCAGCCTTGTCTGGCGAGAGATGGAGATGGCTCTCAAGGAACCCCCGTGCCCGGAGCCTCCCGAGGCTCCGGTCGGAAGGCTCGCGAGGCGGCTTCCTCATCGCAGCGTCATCCGCTACCTCAACACCCGCCATCTCCGACCATATCGGTGACACCTTTCCTAGTTCCATTTTCAATTGGGGCGCCCTCGGGCTGCATCATTCCCAGGCCGCGTGGGTCCGTCCCTGCGGCATGTATCCGTTGCTTATGTTCTTTACTTACCTTGTTGAGGCGCCTCGGTATGCATTATCCCGGCTGCTCGGGCCGGACCAGTGGCATGTGCTTTCTCGCACCTATCTAGATGGATTTGCTTATTCATACATAACATGCTCGACCTAATCTTTGCTCGATTGACACCTACCTTTGGAGCCACTCGCTTAGGCCGACACTTACGCCGGGTCCGTCCACCTTGTTGATAAATCTGAGTGGCTGAGCTCGGCGCGGCAGCCAGCAAAGCGCCACCTCGCCAAGCCTCGGTGCCCCGATCTCTCCCTCGGGCGACCAATGGTTGGCTGGAAACCGTAACCTTGAACCTTATTTCCCTCGTGATTGGTACAGGACCTACTCCAGAGAATGCGCTGGCGGCATCACGAGCCTTCTCTCCTCCTCTCCGGCGCGATCCGCTTGTACGTTAAAAGGGGGGCACCTGAGCATCGCGACTCATGGGGTCTTACTGGCTCTCCAGCCCTCACCCCCTGGCCTTGACCCACGGCATCGCGACCTGTCATACCAGCGGCGGCTGAGCTCGCTCGAGGGCCGGGACCTAAGGACGTAGAGCATTAAGGAAAGCGCGGAGGAGACGGAAGAAGCTCGCGAGGACCCAACCCAGCAACACCTCAGTTGCCGTCGCGCAGGCACGACACCTCATCGAACGCCGCTCCGAACCCGCAAGATAAGTCATGCAAAAACTAATCCGACTCAGCGCTAAACCCTCGCCTACTGCTCCTCTGTCACGGCAAAGCTGCCTACCTTTCTTGCCCAGCGAAGCCTGCTTGAGCGCTAAAGGGGACCTCCTGAGCATCGCGACTCAGGGGCTCTTACTGGACCTCGGGCCGCTCACCTCCTTGCCTTGACCACGGCATCGCGACACAGCATACCAGCGTAATGCTGAAGCCTACACAGGGACGGGACCTTTCAGCGTGAGCACCAAGCCCTCGTGAGAAAGAAAGGGGGAACTGAGCTGGGGCAGAACAAGCATCTCGCACCGATTCATCATAAGGACATAATATTCACAAAAACATGGCCAGCGCCTTACATACCCCTACGGGGTGCCACTTCAATTCTTTGCAGGAAATAAAGGTGCTAATCTAAGGAGCGCCGACTCGCGTGCCTCGCAGAGCGCCATCATCAATAGTGGGCATGGCGCCAGCTAACCCATCGAGATCACGGCGCCCGATCGCTGAAGCGCCCGCCCGGCTCGGCGCGAGCTTCGAGGCTCATATTATCGTCGCTTCGTCTCGAGGAGTCGCGAAGCTTCGGCGGATGCTGCTGGACCCTCGGCCCCTTATTTGTTGCCGTAGGAGATTCTTGAGGAAGCGGCCGCGGGCCTAGTCCTCGCCATGGCGATGCCCGACCGCCCTTCTCGGGGCAGCATTCCAGCCGGCGTCCTTCGCATCAAAGACCAGAAGAACATCAAGGAGCGCCATCGTATTCCAGGTGGATCACGAGGCGCCCTTGTCCGACAGAACCGGCGATCTCGCCCCACCTCGGTCATATAGACCTGCCGGGCGACAAAGCGCAACCTCCGCTCGTCGCGAGGTGCTGCAGCCAGCGTGCTGCAACGAGCTCGAAGAGCCCCTCGGCGGGATCTCGAAGAAGGAGGGAAGGCGAATCCAAGATTGAGGAGGCATGGCAGCGTGGAGCACAAGCTCTGGGAAGAGCCCTCTGCATGGACTCCGGGGAGGAGCAGCGTACACCGCCGTGACCGCATGGCGCCCGGCAATGGCATCGTCCGTGGCGCTCGGCGTCTACTCCTCCGGGGCCCTCAATGCGGGCATACAAGGGCAGCGGGAACCCGGCGGTGGCTGTCGTGCAGGGCCTCAACACCTCTGCAGGCGCCCTCATCTCGGCGGCCGAGGACTAACCGTTTCTTGGCGGAGGCGGGTCGGGACCCTCTCGGGGGCCTTTCCCTTCTCTTCGCAGAAAACCGGCGGATCCAGACCATTATCGCAATGTGGAGCAAGGGCAAAGATGAAGAGGAAGGAGTAGCAAGAAGGGATGGACTGGAAGGGCTTGCGCCGTTCGTGCCTTATAGCGGAGGAGGCCAACCGTCGGCCTCCACGACCCTGAGTAATCATGACCCATTTACGAGTGCGAGGGACTTGTCAAGTCATGTGGTTGCCGAGGATCGTGGGGAAGCGGAGGCGCCCACGACAAATTAATCGCCACCTGTGGCGCCCAAGGCCCTTGAGGCTCTGGGGCCAGCGGCGCTCACCTGCCTTCGCTTCCCTACTAAGCCAAGTCGGGGCGCCTTGGGCCGAGGGCTCTGTCGGCATTCAGGAATGGGGTCCCAGACTTGCTTACTGCGGCCTGCGGCATGGCTCAAGTGGGGGCCAGCGGCAGCCAGCTTCATCGGCTCAAGCTCAAGACCCTCGCATGAGGCGAAGCCTCATGAGGCGGATAGCAGGAACCTTCCTCGGGGCAGCCTCGTCAGGCAGGCTCACGAGGAGGCGGAGAGATCAAGGCGGGGTACCTCAGGGTGCCCGTGGCATAAGCCATGTGATCGAGACCCGAGTGAGCGCCCGACTCTGCGATGTCCTGCTTCCCCTTTGGTGCAAGGAGGCAAGCCTGAGCCGAGGCATCGAGGCAAAGGTTGCAGCTTGATTGCAACAAGACCAAGACCAGCGGAGGCGGCAGGATGGAGGTCATCGTGGAGCCCAAGGCGGCGTCACCGTCGAGCCTTTGGCAGCCGAAGACCAACTTTAGTCAGGATAAGTGTACTAGATGTTCCCCTTCAAAATGACCAATTGTTGGTGCCCTTCCCGCTCATTGTTTGGGAAGAGGCCCAGGGCCTCCTTCTATAAATAGGACCAGCCACCACAAAGAGAGCGGGAGAACCAGAGAGACAAAACGAGAGATCGATCGACGAGACACAGGTCGAACCTACCAGAGAGAGAGAAGCGACTGGACTCACCCAAGCAGTCCATCGCACCAGATCAAGAACAGCCCCTCGCAAGGCTCTTCTTCCTTGTACTGTTCTTCATCAGTCCCAGAGGCAATCCACCACACCACACACTAGAGTAGGGTATTACACCACAACGGTGGCCCGAACAAGTATATACCTTTTGTCCCTTGTGTTGTTCATCGTTCCTAGTTTAGATCCCTTGCAAACCATTAACGCGTGAGCTGGTAGGGGAAAGATCTCCGCGCGCACCCCAGTGTTTAAACCTCAAGGGTCTGCCGGAACCCGAAATCCGACAACTTCAGGGGCGAAGGTATGCTTACGGATTGGAAGGATCAGGATGGTCACTTTATAATGTGGCGTTGGAATCCTTTGATTTTTTGCGTCAGAACCCAGCTGGTACTTGGTGAGATCCGCCTCATTAGCCATCAGGGTGGCCACAGGGCGTATTTCCTTCATACAAGTGGCGAAATCCTCTTGTTCAAATGGTGTGCCATCCTCCTTAAAGCTTGGGTATCCAATGGCGATGTCGGCCGGGTCTAACTCCGGTAGCCATATGGCCCGCTTAAAGCAGCCACAGCTCGGCTCACGGCAGATGATCGCCTTAATTCATTGAACATTTGGGGCAGCTTAAGCGGCTTTAGCACATCCACCGAAGTGTGTCGGATTTGAGTTCAGCAGACCCTTGAGGTTCGAACAATGGGGTGTGCGGAGATCTCGCCCTCTACCTACGCACCCAGCTGCCTCGCTAGGATCTAAACTACGAAAGGAACAACACAAGAGACACAAGGTTTATACTAGTTCGGGCCACCATTGTGGTGTAATACCCTACTATAGTTTGTGGTGTGGTGGATTGCCTCTTGGGCTGATGGTGATGAACAATACAAAATAGAATAACCTCCGAGGGTCTGTTCTTGGCTGGTGCGATGAACTGCTAGGGGAGTTCCATCGCTCTCCCACTGTTGATCTCAAATGACGGGTCCTTTCTCTCTAGATGCCTCTATCATGTGGGTGGCTAGTCCTATTTATAGGCAAGGGCCCTGGGCCTCTTCCCAAATATTGAGCGGGAAGGGCGCCAACAATTGGCCATTTTGAAGAGGAACATCTGGTACACTTATCCTGACTAAAGTTGGTCCTCGCCTGCCAAAGGCTCTGGTGGTGACGCCGACTTGGGCTCGACAATGACTTCCTTCCTGCCGTTGGGCTAGTCTTGGTCTTGTTGCACCGAAATGGATGCCTTTGCTTGATGCTCTCGCCTCCGCTTGCTCCCTTTGCACCAAAGAGGAAGGAGGACCTTTGCAGAGCTGGCGCCCGCTGGCGCCCTGCTGCGTCATGGCTTGCGTCATGGGCACCTCGTGAGGTACCCGCCTTGATCTCTCCGCCTCCTCATGAGCCAGTCTGATAAGGCCGTGCTGAGAAGCTCCTGTCGTCCGCTCATGGCCAGCCCCTCGCGAGGTCTTGAGCTTGTGTTGATGAAGATGGGCGTGATGGGCCCCTTTTGAAACCCACGCCGCGGGCGCGAGCGAGCAAGTCAGGGACCCCGTTCCCAAGCGTCGGTGATAGCCCCGGGCCCAAAGCGCGGCGCACTGGCAGCGGCGAAGGCGAAGGGCAAGTCTGGCGCCCTTGAGCCCTCACGGCCCTGCGGCCTTAGGCGCCAGCGTGGCGATTGATTGGGCGTGGGTGCCTCGGCAACCCGAGTTGATAAAGGCGGTGTCGCCTGAAGCTTTGCTCCCCTTGCTTCCTCTGATTCTTGCTCATATCCCTTTCTTGCGCCTCTCCTTCCTGCCTCCAAAATCTTTAGATCCACCATTTGCCGCCATAGCAAGGCATGGCGCCTCGCTGAACCCGGCGGAGCTTGGTACGCCTTCCTGGATTGACGAGCGTGTCGGGGCGAGCCTTGCCGGTGCGCCCGGATGGTGGCGGCGGAGGGCATCGATGGGGTGAAGGTGTTCAAGGCGGCTCCGCCCTCCACGAGGCCAAGGAGCACCTTCTATCCGCTCTTTATAGCGCCATTGTTGCCGTCGATGCCTCCCTTTTCCGAGTTCTTCTTCTCTGTCCTCCACCATTACAAGCTACAAGCTCTGCATCTCCACCCCAACTCTGTTCTCCTTCTGGCGATCTTCGCCTACTATTGTGAGGCTCACGTCGGGGTGTAGCCCTCAGTGGCCCTGCTGCGCCACTATTTCTCCCTCTGGACCACTCGTGGTTCCATCTCTGCGATGTCTTGAGCTTAAATCGCGTCTGGTAGCTCCATCGCCATTTGAACCACAGGAAGAGGATTGAGGGCTTGAGGAGCAAGTGGGTCTTGGTAGATCTTGGGCGGATCCACCTCGGCTAATCTTGCCCACGGGCACCCACGCCTCTGACGATTGGTCTCGAGTGGGCTCGTGGACCCCAGCGAGGCCTGTGTTGGAGAAGATGGACATGGATCTGAGGCCGGCCAGCATGGCGGTGTGAAGCTGACCAGCCGTGTCGCTCTTGAGGAATTCTGGAGCACCGGTGGCTCCGCTTCGTCGATTACCCACTTCCGATGTGGAGGCCCACCGAGCCCAGCGGTCTTGGCCAGCGAAGGCTGGCTCAGTTCTCCATTCTTTGGTCGGGGTGGCGTGGCGAGGTTGGGCGCTCCTCGCCCTGTTCTCTGTGACGGCCGGGAGGCGAGTAGTGGAGTCCATGCCCTTCTTCAGCAGGGGCGGGCCCGTGCCCTGGAGGTTCCGAGGACCCGGTGGCGTGTCCTCCGTGACTCCAGCGAAGAGAAGGAGAAGGGAGCAGGAAGGAGGCTCGACTCGAGGCGACCAGCGGAGAGTCGAGGCTCCCCTCCTCGGTGCAAGTCGCGTTCTCCGCCTCTCACCGGCGGCAGCGGCAGCAGAGGCGATGGCGAGGCGGCGGGAGCTTGCCCCGATCGAAGAAGGACGGGACCGGGCTGATTCCCGCAGGTCTGCCCGGCCGAAAGCGATCCGTGGCGCGCCTATACGCTCCCGAGCTTCGTTGAGGCTGATCCTTGCAGCGGCTCTCGGGCTTCAAGTATGGCGGTGGTTGCTCGAGACCCGGCGGCGACGATAAGTGCTCGATTCCTCTCTTATTTCTTGTTACGTCGGTGAGGCTTGGCGTCTGTATCTCTTAGCTGGTGGCGCCCTTGTTGAAGCGAAGGATCTCTGAGGTTCCGTGCAGGGCGAGTGCCTCTGCCCATGAAAAAGGTGACCACAATGCGGGCCTCTCTGCCGGTCGTCCTCCACGAGGCTGGCTGAGGCAGTGAGGCGAGCTCAGCCCCATGGCCCAGCGGCTCTGAGGTGCCCTTGCTGATGCTACCACCACAGCCGTTGGGGCGCGGCGAGCTCCGCCTCGAGATCTTGTGGTCACGCTGCCGCCTTCTCCTCCTACCCACCGGCTGCTGCCTCTCAGAGCTCCTCCTACCGTTACGGATCGTGCGGCTGCCAGCTGGACCCGGCTGTGGCAGAGATCTTTGGGCGCCGACCCTCGTCTAGTGGCAGGCGCTTGGAGCTGGCCGGCTGGATTCGCTCCAACGCTTTGATTGGTGGCGCTGGTCCAGGCCTCGGCGGCTTGCTGACGAGGAGAAGCGGAACCGTCCTTGGGGCAAAAAGCTGCTCGCGACCCGCCTTGGTGGAGGTAGCCGATGTCGAGTCCTTTGCAAAGCTGGAGAAAGCGAGCTGCGGGGCATCAGGACCAGCTCGCCAAGGAGGCCGCCGTCAAGAAGCTGGAGGAAGGCATGGCTTCGCGAGGTGGCGTCAGGATCGGGATGCCAAGCTCAAGAATCGCCGTGAACGCCTAGGCGTCTGGAGCAAGTTGGGCGAGGAAGGTCAGCTGGGCGGCAAGACACGGGTCCTTGCCGAGGATCACGTGGCCTTCACGGAGATGGAGGTGAAGGCTCGCACCTTCTTGAGGAGCTTCACGATGGCAGTGGAGAGCCAGCTGGCCAGCGCGAGGGCGGCCCGCCAAGATGCTTCCCTTCTAGTTCGCGCTCTTGAAGATGTAAGCCCTTGGCCTTGGCCCCTCTGGTGAGGCGGGGCGTGTCTTGTCTTATCTGCGTCTTGTGGCGGGTCCTCACCCACGTCTACCTTAGCGATCCCAACGTCGACCTCGACAGACTTCTTTGGAGCAAGCGGCGGCGAGCTTGCTGCTGCCGCTCTTGAGTCGTGAAGGGTCGTCTTGAGCTCTCTGGGGAAGTTCACGGGCCTTCAGCACCAAGCGAGCAGGCGCTGCTAACCTGTGGCTCCACAAAGGCGAACCCGCTCGCGCAGCTCCACGGCCCGACAAGTGACTCCGTTGTGGCTCCTGTTATGCTTTTAATTCCTGCACATGTATCATGCCTCGGGGAGGCGTTTAAACTTGCATTTGGCGTTGTGATAACAGTTATGGACTGTAATATTTGCTTTTGAATTCCTTGAAATTTGCGCTTTTCCTTCCTGCTTGCGATGTTCTCATGGCGAGAGCCCAGCCCAGCATACCTAAGTCGCCGTTAGCCCGACCAGAAACCAGGGCCGGGACCAAGGTGAGGGGCTACGTGACAAGTTAGGCTCTGAGTCGTGATGCTCGGAGTCCCCTTAAGCGCCTGAACAACAAGTAGGGAGGTGAGATGTGGGTGGATCTACCATTCTCGTCTGCGAGCCCGGCCCAGCGCATACCTCAATCACCGTTAGCCTTTGGAACTAAGGAGTGAGGGGCTACGTGACCAGTTAGGTTCTGAGTCGCGATGCTCGGGAGTCCCGCAGCTCAAGCGACCTTCGTGCCTTGGCTCCACTCGGGGAGGGGCGTCGCGGCGAACCAAGCCGAGGGCTGGCTGGGTGGCGTGCGTGCAGGCGTGACCAGCGCAGCCCGTGCCCAGCCCCTCGCGGCACTCCCGAGGCAGGCGTTGCGATGAGGCGGACACTAAGCTCGGGCTCCCGAGGTTGATGCAGCCGGGGCCACCTCGATTATTTATCACCAGCCGAACATAAGCGCTTCCATATGTGTCTGGGCATAGCGCTCCTCGGCGGTGTTGTCGCTTGGTGCGAGCATGGTGCTTCCACTGGTGCGTGGGAGGGGCTCCCCTCGGGGAGAGCCCGGGCGTGTACATCCCATACGACACGTGGCTGGCACGGTAGGGCCTGACGAGGTGTATCTGGGCACCCGTGAGCCAGCGCGGGACTCACGGGGCCCTACCTAAAGGTGGTTTGCGCCTGGCACTGGGCCTTATCTTGTAATGTGTTCCTGCAGATTTGGTTAGATGCCGGCGCTCTACGTCCTCGGGTCCCAGCCCTCGAGCTGGTCTCGGCCGTCATTGGTATGCCGGTCGCGATGCCGTGGACAAGGCAGGAGGGTGAGGGCTGGAGGGCGGTGAGGAGCCCTGAGTCGCGATGCTCGGTACCCCCCTTTAACGTGCTGGCGGTCGACATGGAGCGAAGAAAAGGTGCCATGGATCGGCATCAAATAACAAGTATGATGGGTCGAGCGCATGACCGAAATAAGCATAAGAGGATACATGCCGCCGAGTGCGGCCCGGCGACTTGGGGATGATGCAGCCGAGGGTGCCCCAAACAAGATAAGCTAGGAACAGTAAAAGGAATACGCGCGAGGGACGGACCCTACGGCACAGGAATAATGCAGCCACAGGGCGCTCGGTGGAAATAAAACTTGAAAGATGTCACCTGATAGCGTTGAAGATGAAAGGGTGTTGGTGCAGCAGACTCTGTTGGCTGCGGGAGCCGATCCTCACGAGCCCCCAGGCTCAGGGGCCTCAGGAGGCTCTGGAGGCGCTGGTGGCTCCTCGTGGGCCATCTCCATCTCTGCCAGGGCTGCAGAACGCCTTGCCTCTTGAGCCTCCAGGACGCTCCTCATGAGGCGCTGGCGCGTGGCAGCCGCGTTCGACAAGCCGTAAGGCATCTGAGCAGCTTCCTGATGCCCCCCAGAGAGGGCAGGCGCTCTCGAGAGGCGGCTCGGTTGAGCCTGGTATGTCGATCTGACGCCAGCAGCCCACCATCCTCGCTGGATGGGGAGCCCACGGCAGTGGCGGCGGTGCCACTCATGACTCTTGACTCCTGCAGCTCTGAATGATCTTCTTGGCGAACTCCACGAGGTTCGGCCCTCCTTATCTTGCTCCTTCTTGAGAAGCGGCGCTTGAAACGCCTCCAAGTGGTGCCCAAGCGCCTTCCTCGTGACCTTAGCAAGGTCGGTGGCCCTCCAGGGGGGAGCCCCCGAGCCCTGCCTGAGGAGGGCGCCAGGCGCGCTTTCCTATGCGATAGTAGGAGGTTCCCCCTGAGCAGGCGCGGACCCTAAGGGGCCTGCCTCCGGATGGGCCGGGCCGGACGAAGTCTTCTTCTTCTTGGGGTGGTCTCGGGAAGCCTCCTGCTTCCGTGATCCGGGTCTTCCAGTGATGCGGCCTGAAAGGCTCGCTCTAGGGAGCACACCGCGTCTTTCTCTTCGCAGGGCACCGTGATGACTCCGCCACTTCCTGGCATCTTGAGGACGTTGTAGCCGTGGTGGGTTATGGCCATGAACTTGGCCAGCGCTGGGCACCTGAGGATGGCGTTGTATGGCAGGCGAATGTGGGCGACGTCGAAGTCGATGAGCTCGGTGTGGTAGTTGTCGCGCGCGCCGTAGGTGACAGGGAGGCGAATCTTCCCAATCGGCACCGTGGAGCCGTCGGTGACCCCAGAGAAAGGCTTGGTTGGCTGAAGCTGATTGTAAGGCACTTGGAGATTGTTGAACGTTTCCATAGAAAGGACGTTGAGCCCTGCCCCGCCATCGATGAGAGTCTTCGTGACCAGCACGTTGCTGATGATTGGGGAGCAAAGCATCGGGAGGGCTCCGGCTGTGGCCGCACACTTGAGCTGATCTGCTGAGCTGAGCGTGATGGCGCCGCCGACCACGAGGCGTGTGGCCGAGCAGGGAGGACTGCATTCGCCAGCGGACGAACTGCTTGAAGATGCATTGAGAGGCTGGGGCTTGAGCTCCGCCCGGAGTTGAAGCGATCGTGGCAGCTCTGAAGCCCCGGCCCCTCGTCGATGATGGTCTTCATTTCTCCTTGGCTGCGGCGAGAGGAGGGAGGCCTGCGTTGCCTTGAGGCGATCCTCACGAGGCTGATCCTCCGGCCTCCCTCGCGAGGCAGGTCCCTTGGCGATCCTCGCGAGGTTGGTCGCGCCACCCTTGGCGAGGCGCGGTCTTCCCAGCGTCTTGCGTTCCTTCCTCCTCCTCGGCCATAGCCGGTCGCTGCGGTCGGGGCGTCGGCCGATCCTCCTCTCGCCACGACTCGAGCTCTTGACATTCGTTGGTGTTGTGGGTGTGGAGGTCGTGGTACCGCTGATGCAGCTGCCCTTGGAAGACTCGGGCTGATCTCGCCCGCTTGGTGTCGGTTACGCCTCGAGCACGGCAGCCCCTTGCGCTTCACATCCTTGGCCTTGGGTTTCTTCTCTTACGGGTCTGCGGTAGGCAGCTTGAGGAGGAGAGGCGCCCTTCATCATACTGGCGCGCTTGATCGCCAAGTTGAACAGCTCAAGGAAGTGCAAAAGTCTTCGTGCATCGCCAGCTCCTCCTTCATCTTGGCGTCGCGCACACCTCGGAGAAAGCGGAGATGATGGCCTCCTCGGTCACCTTAGGAATCTTGAGGCGTGCGTTGTTGAAAGCGCTGGATGTATTCTGCGAGGTCTCCCCTGGTTGCTGTGATGTGGCGCATGTCGCTCACGGCGGTGGCGATCCGAGTACCTTGGAAGTTGGCGATGAAGCGGGTGCGCATCTCGTCCGGGAGGAGATCGTGCTTGGAGCCGAGTTCGGGAGCAGTGCGGGCCCCATCCTTGGCGCCATGGGAAACCAGTTCGCCATGACCTTCTAGTCTTCGTTAAGCGGCGATGCCCAGCTCGTGAAGCTGGAAGAACTCTTGAGGTCGGCCGTACCGTCGTAGCAAGGAGGCAGGTCTGGCTTGAACTTGCCGACCCACCTGCGACTGCACAGCTTCGGGGTGAAAACACGACAGCCTCTTTGTGCCACAGGAGGCCTTGGGTGACGAAGAGCTTGGTCTTGCGGGTCCCCATGCGCTGCAATTTGGGAGCAACACGGGTTCTTGATGTCTTTGGAGCGGGAGCATGGTCGAGAGGCAGCTGGGCGGGAGCACTCGGGCAGCTTCTTGCAGGCGAGGACTTCTGGCAGCCTGCTCTTGCAGCTGGCGCGGACGAGCGGGTTCCGCCCGAGGACCACGCGCCTTGGAGCAGGCGCCTTCTTGAGGGGGCGGCGCCCGAGGCTTCGTCGCCAGCCATGCAGGCGGTGCGATGGAAGCAGAGACGGGCGCGGAGAGCCCCTGCGGCGCGGCGAGCTTCGGTGGCGGTCGAGCCACTCTTCATAAGCGTCGTCGGCCGGACGATAGCAGGGAGCTTGTTTGCCGCTATGGCGCAGCTCGAGCCTCCATGGGCGCGGAATGCGCGAGCGAACAACCAGCCGGGCGAGTGAGGGTGCGATGCGGCCGTCTTGCCTCACGGAGGATCTTTGGGGCGATGCTTGCTGCTCATTCCCGCCCGGGCGGTGGCGGCGTTAACGGCGGCGGCGAGAGCAGCGAAGCGCCCGCCGGCGGGAAGCCGTCTGAGCAACAGGAAGCGAAGCGGCTCGGCGCCAACGCAGGCCAGCGGCGTCGGTTTATGGATCACGGTGGTCGACGAAGAACAGGCGGCGGAAGGCAATTCGGCGCACCCCTACTGGCGCGCCAAATGTCGGATTCGGGTTCGGCAGACCCTTGAGGTTCGAACACTGGGGTGCGCGGAGATCTCGCCCTCTACCTACCTGCACCCCGCCACCTCGCTAGGATCTAAACTACGAAAGGAACAACACAAGATACACAAGGTTTATACTAGTTCGGGCGACCATTGTGGTGTAATACCCTACTCTAGTTTGTGGTGTGGTGGATTGCCTCTTGGGCTGATGGTGATGAACAATACAAGGAAGAACAGCCTCGCGAGGGTCTGTTCTTGGCTGGTGCGATGAACTGCTGGGGAGTTCCGTCGCTATCCCTCTTTTGATCTCAGATGACGGATCCTTTCTCTCTAGATGCCTCTATCCTGTGGGTGGCTAGTCCTATTTATAGGCAAGGGCCCTGGGCCTCTTCCCAAATATTGAGCGGGAAGGGCGCCAACAATTGGCCATTTTGAAGAGGAACATCTGGTACACTTATCTGACTAAAGTTGGTCCTCGCTTTGCCAAAGGCTCTGGTGGTGGCCGGCTTGGGCTCCCAATGACTTCCTTCTGCCGTTGGGCTGGTCTTGGTCTTGTTGCATCGAAATGGATGCCTTTGCTTGATGCTCTTGCTGCGCTTGCTCCTTTGCACCAAAGAGGAAAGGAGGACCTTTGCTTGTTGGCGCTGCTGGCGCCCTTGGTGCGTCATGGCTTGCGTCATGGGCACCTCGTGAGGTACCCGCCTTGATCTCTCCGCCTCCTCGCGAGCGGTCGATGAGGCCGTGCACGAGAAGCTCCTGTCGTCCGCCCATGCAATCTGGCCCCTCGCGAGGTCTTGAGCTTGTGTTGATGAAGATGGGCGTGATGGGCCCCCTTTGAAACCACGCCTGGGCCGTGGCGAGCAAGTCTGGGGACCCCCTTTCCCAGAACGCCGGCAGAGTGTGGGGACTTTTGTTTGACAGGGCAACTGTGGCCAAGGCACGCTGAGATCCAGTGTAAAGTTGTTATACGAGCGTGTAAACTGCCTTCAGCTTCACCAGCATATCTTGTTTGAGGTTGGAGCTCCTGGGGCCTGCATAGTAATATCAGGTGAGTTAGTGACAATTCATATGACCACTAGAAGGACCCAATATTTGACACTTGCAGAGTGACTTACCAAAGATTGCGGAGACCATCTGAGATACATGGCGTTTTAAGCCGGACAATTCAGTAGTCACCTCCTCAAGAGCCGTTTCTGCTGTTTCAGCTTGTTGGGTTAAGGCAATTTTTTCTTCACCCCAGGCCTTCTTCTCAACTTAAAGCTTGGATTTTAATTTCTCTTGTTCAGCCACACTGAATTCAAATTTGGAATTGGCCTTGGGAGTTTCAGTCTCCTAAGCCTCCAGGCGGTTCTTCAGTTCAGAAAGTTCTGATTGCAGTTGAGTAGTGGTGGCCTGTATAAATACTGGGCCAAAAATCATGAATATTAGCATACAATCTTAAGTCCCAAACCTTTTGTAAACAACAACACTTGGCACTTGGGGGCTAATGTCTAACGAAGGTTTTATCTAAGTGGAGGTTGATAACCCACAAGTATACGGGATCGCAACAGTTTTCGAGGGTAGTGTATTCAACCCAAATTTATTGATTCGACACAAGGGGAGCCAAAGAATATTCTCAAGTATTAGCAGTTGAATTGTCAATTCAACTACACTGAATAACTTAGTATCTGCAGCAAAGTATTTAGTAGCAAAGTAATATGGAAATACTTGATAGCGGTAGCAAAAGTAATATTTTGGGTTTTGTAGTGATTATATATGATAGCAACGGAAAAGTAAATAAGCGAAGAACAATATGTGAAAAGCTCGTAGGCATTGGATCGGTGATGGAGAATTATGCGGATCACGGTTCATCATGTAATGATCATAACATAGGGTGACACAGAACTAGCTCCAATTCATCAATGTAATGTAGACATGTATTCTGAATATAGTCATACGTGCTTATGGAAAAGAACTTGCATGACATCTTTTGTCCTACCCTCCTGTGGCCGCGGGGTCCTAACGGAAACTAAGGGATATTAAGGCCTCCTTTTAATAGAGTACTGGAACAAAGCATTAACACATAGTGAATACATGAACTCCTCAAACTACGGTCATCACCAGGAGTAGATTATTGTCACTTCGGGTTGCCGGATCATAACACATAGTAGGTTACTATAGACTTGCAAGATAGGATCTAGAACTCACATATATTCATGAAAACATAATAGGTTCATATCTGAAATCATGGCACTTGGGCCCTAGTGACAAGAATTAAGCATAGCAAAGTCATAGCAACATCAATCTCAGAACATAGTGGATAATAGGGATCAAACCCTAACAAAACTAACTCGATTACATGATAAATCTCATCCAACCCATCACCGTCCAGCAAGCCAATGATGGAATTACTCACGCACGGCGTGAGCATCATGAAATCAGTGATGGAGGATGGCTGATGATGACGACGTCGACGAATCCCCCTCTCCAGAGCCCCGAATGGACTCCAGACCAGCCATCCCGAGAGGATTTATGGCTTGGCGGCGGCTCCGTATCGTAAAACGCGATGAATCCTTCTCCCTGATATTTTTCTCCCTGAAAGTGAATATATGGGGTTGGAGTTGAGGTCGGTGGAGCGTCAGGGGGCCCACGAGGCAGGGGGCGCGCCCAGGGGGGCAAGCGCGCCCTCGCCCTCGTGGACATGGTGTGGGCCCCCTGACCTAGATTCTTCTTCTAGTATTTTTAATATTTTCCAAAAAGATGTTCCGTGGAGTTTCAGGTCATTTCAAGAACTTTTGTTTTTGCACATAAATAACACCATGGAAAGTCTGCTGAAAACAGCGTCAGTCCGGGTTAGTTCCATTAAAATCATGCAAGTTAGAGTCCAAAACAAGGGCAAAAGTGTTTGGAAAAGTAGATACGCGGAGACGTATCAACTCCCCCAAGCTTAAACCATTGCTTGTCCTCAAGCAATTCAGTTGACAAACTGAAAGTGATAAAGAAACACTTTTATAAACTCTATTTGCTCTTGTTGTTGTAAATATGTAAAGCCAACATTCAAGTTTTCAGCAAATATTATGACTAACCACATTCACAATAACTCTTAGGTCTCATGTTTACTCATATCAATGGCATAATCAACTAGCGAGCAATAATAATAAATCTCGGATGTGTCAGCACCGGATTTTCGGGATATTAATTTCCCAAAAATGGCCCTTGTGCTCACCAGCCCCAGGATTACCGTTAGCTGATGAGGCACAAACTTAATACGGAAATTCCAAGCAAATTACAAAATATGTAGTACAAGACCATTCTGGCCTATGAGTACAACAAATGGTTTCTGGTGGCTGATGGCGGAAGCGGTTTGTGGTCTCTCAGCGTCTATGGGACTCCATTTCCCACAGGAACATCTAACCTGGATAACTCCTATCTTCGCGAGACTGCTATCACCCGTGCGTAGGTTCCGGGGCTGTCAGCGCAACGCTCCTCTCCATGCAAGAAATCTGGGCTAGACAATACCCAGGGACAAGCCAGTGAGTACTTTTGAATGTACTCGCAAACATTATGAACACAGGTATAATATTCAAAATATAATCATGCTCTAAAATATTCTATGATCGCAACGTCAGTCATAAAATAAAATCCATGATGTACGTGAGCAAATTATTCACATGAAATACGAACAATGCAATTAGAGAGTAGGGATAGAATGCCTCAGTCGGGCGTCTGAGCGACACCACATAAAGGGCTTATAAAGTAAGCAAATAACAAGCATGCCGCAATCAGGCGTCTTAGCGACACCACATAAAGGGCTTATAAAGTAAATATATAACAAACATGCCACAGTCGGGCGTCTGAGCGACACCACATAAAGGGCTTATAAAGTAAACAAGTAACAAGCATGCCGTAGTCGGGCGTCTTAGCGACACCACATAAAGGGCTTATAAAGTAAATATATAACAAACATGCCACAGTCGGGCGTCTCAGCGACACCACATAAAGGGCTTATAAAGTAAACAAGTAACAAGCATGCTGCAGTCGGGCGTCTTAGCGACACCACATAAAGGGCTTATAAAGTAAATATATAACAAACATGCCACAGTCGGGTGTCTCAGCGACACCACATAAAGGGCTTATAAAGTAAATATCATAGTGAATATCCAGGAGATAGAACCGTCCCAGGGATACTCAATAATTCAAATAATATAAAGGGTTAGTCCAAAATAGTAATAACTATAATCATCATGAGTCACAAGTCAATATCCCTGTGCTGGTTTAGCAGTTTTTCCTCTGAAGACTGACACCAAGACCGACACTTGACCCAACCCAGACTGTAGTCCTTAACCATGGACACGGCTATTCGAATAGATGTTTAATCTCTGCAGAGAGTGTACTCTTTACCTACGGTTAACGGATTCCTTTAGTCCATCGGGACTAATCCTGTCTACGGTCTTTTGGTTGAGAACACACCTGACCGCACACAACAGCCTAACTCACCTGTGTCTGGAATCACCCATGACACCTGTTTAAGCAAAACTCTAAGTGGGGAGGCTACAACCTCGATTAGCATGGGATAACAAAATTTATACCGCGCGCAAACTAGGGGAGGTACCCCTTCGGCTACAACCGAAAACACCCATGCCTCTGGACTAGGTGGCCTACCTACCGGATGCCTCCGGTATCTTCCACCGTTGCCTCTCTGTACGGTGTGTGCTAGGTCAGGGGTTGACAGCTTACTAAACCGTACCCTACCAATGGCAGGGACCAGTGGTAGCACGAAACAAGTATGGGGGTTACCGGAACAAGACTCGATCTATGGTCGACTCGGGAGGTTTAAGTATTCCCTGCATGGTTAGCGTGAAAAATATGTTTCAACCAACAGACACAATCACCACTCATCATGCCTCACTATGCCGTATCGGACACAACCATCTCGACGAAGACCGGAGACAAGCTCGTGTCTACCCAAGACAGAGACTTTCCCGGCTTTCCTCCGATAGGCACGAAAAGCATCGAGGTGATTACTACCAACATATCAAAATTTCCATAGCAGGGTCATCAATATGCACTTATGAGTAGGTTCATATCATCACATAAAGTAACAAAAACTACGAGACAAGATGGTGTAGTAAGCGTATCAAAACACACGATAATATTATGCGGGTTCAAAATGCTTGCCTTCAAGTTGTGGGGAGGCAGGGTGCTTCCCAAGACTTGTGAAAGTTTTCCTCGTCTTCAAAATCCTATTTTTGAAAATATTCAAATTAACCCATAGTTTCAAAACAGTACAAAAAAGTTGTCTGAATTTTTTTCAAATAAATATAAAAGTAAACTAGACAACATTTGAGGAATGCAGGAAAAAGAATCAACCCATTTGGACTTATATTTAAAAGTTATAGCCAGTCAAAGTTTTGGTCAAATTCTGTTTTTAAAATAAAACAGAAATAGGAAAAATGTTTCAAAAACTAAACACGTCGAAGGCGTACTCTGAGTTTACGTCTTCACTTATTCCAGCGGGGACGGCGTGTGGGTCACTGATAGTGGGTCCACGGGGCCCACTAGTTAGGTTTGACCAGTCGTCTCTCCCTCCTCTTTCTCTGCCCGAGCGGAGGCGGGACTCCAGTGATCGTCGCTGACGATTGGCGGCTCCTCGCGGGGCTCCGAGGACGGGGATGGATCCGCCAGTCCAGGGTGGTCCTCCCAGTGGTCGCTAGGCAGGTGGGGACGGAGGGAGTCGCCGGCGGCGAGCTCTGCGGCGGAGGTGGCCTCGGGAGGTTTGGGGCTTCTGGTTATGGGGGTTCCCGATTGCGTTTGAGGGTCTGAGTGGCTCCGCAAGGTTGAGGAAGGGATGGTGTCCTTTGGGAGGCAAGGGGGCTCTGCACGGCGGATTTAGCGAGGGACGGTGAAGGACGAAGTTGCCGGAGGCGGAGAAGACGGTTGTTTCAGAAGAGTTTGAGTGGGGGGTGCACTCTATGGCTTGCCTGAGGATGCTCGAGCGAGGTCTGGAGCCATTTATAGCAGGGGAAGGTTGGTTACGCCGCTGCTGGGGATAAGATTGCCGGCCGACCACTTCTGTTGTGGCAGAGCGACGTGGCGATGGCCGGAGCAGGGTCGGTGCTAGCGAACGGGCTTGGAGATAAGGACGGCCTGCTCACGAGGGTAGCTGGCGAGGAGTTGTGGCTCGGCCGGCGCCGTCCTTGGCAGAGGCACACTATGGACGCCAGCGTGCCGCCAAGAGGGCCCTGACGGCGGCGCTGTAGGGCGCCAGGTGGCTTGGAGTGTTTCGACAGTGGTCGGCGGGCGTGGCTCTGCAGCGAGCAAAAAGCCGTAGCGCGGGTAGCGAACAGGGCAGCTCGGTTCGCCAAGACGTGCAAAACGCGCGCTCTGGGCGCGCCCAGAGCACGCACGCTACGTGCTCGGCAAAATGCCAGGGCATGCCAGGGGGCTCCAATCCACAAGGGCTTTAGCAGGGTGGGGCTATAGGGTAAGGTAAAGCTATGAGACAAGATGGTTAGGCAAAGCAAGCAAGTCCAATGTGCAAACTAAAAACCATTCCAAAGCTGGCCATGCACAGAAGGTGTTTGATAAAATGTTAAGGGCATCTAGGCAACTCTTGGGGTGGCCAAAATCTCCAGATCCTAGTCTCTTTAGGTGTAGGTGAATGTGGCAAGGTTAGTTTGTCAAAAGCGAAACTTGTTAGTGCAAGTTTTTGAGAAAACCAAATTTGGATAGAAACTAAAGGCTATCATAACATGGACCTAAAACACTCCATTGGGGCCATTCTCCTGGACTTAAGGGTTTTGAAGAGTGGTCTATAAGTATGAAAAGAATCATGGTGATTAGGGCAGGTAAAAATATGGTTGCGATGAAAACACCTCCTTTGCACTGAGAGAGCAAAAGAGGATGTTTTGCTCATATTTTGCAAAGAACAAACATGGGTCTTTGCATAAAGATGGATCATATGCATCTACTGTCATCTCCAAATACTTGGTAGAATTTTTAAAGAATTATTTAAAGGGGTTGTAGTGCAAAGGTGCAATCTGGACCAGTTTTGAAAACTTGGTGTAGAGCTCAAAATCTTTAATGAATAAAAGATATTTTTGCATCCAAGTGATTTGAAAACATCACATGACATCCCCAAATTTTGATCAGAATTTTAAAGGATTTTATGAAAGGGTTGTAGTGCAAATGAGGCTCTGACACTATGAAAAACCATTTTAAGGGAAATAAAGTTCAGGAAAGAATAATCTTATAAATAATTCCACTGATCAAATGAAATGGTCTTGGGAAGATAAACAAGTCCAATAACATATTTGGAAAGTTTTCACTTGGGGTAAAAACTCTATAAGATCAAAGAAAGGAGAGGTTCTGAAATCAAAAGAAAATCCGGAAAGTAAATTTTTTAATTTCCTGGCAAATTTTATTGAGCAAACCATGTTAAAATTTGGGGGGTGTTACAGGATGACAACACTTTCTCAAAACAATCATAATATGATATAACAAGATGGTATCTCGCTAGCCCTTTCTGAGACCGCAAAACATAAATGCGGAGCACCTTTAAAGATCAAGGACTGACTAAACATTATAATTCATGGTAAAAGAGATCCAGTCATAGTCATACCCAATATAAATTAATAGTAATGGATGCAAATGTTAGTTGCGCTCTCCAGCTAGTGCTTTTTAATAAGAGGGTGATGACTCAACATGAAGTAAATAGATAGGCCCTTCGCAGAGGGAAGGAGGGTTTCGTAGAGGTGCCAGAGCTCGATTTTAAAATAGGGATAAATAATATTTTGAGCAACATACTTTCTTTGTCAACATAACAACGAAGAGATGGTGATATCTTCCATGCTACACACATTATAGGAAGTTCCCAAATAGAATGGTAAAGTTTATACTCGCCCTCCATTAACAAGCATCAATCCTTGGCTTGCTCGAAACAACGAGTGCCTCCAACTAGCAACAGCCCCGGGGGAGTTTTGTTTGCAATTATTTTGATTTAGTTTGCCTAAAGCATGGGACTGGGCATCCCGGTGACCAGCCATTTTCTTGTGAGTGAGGAGCGGAGTCCACTCCTCTTGAGAATAACCCGCCTAGCATGGAAGATACGGACAACCCTAGTTGATACATGAGCTATTCGAGCATACAAAAGAGAATTTCATTTGAAGGTTTAGAGTTTGGCACATACAAATTTACTTGGAACGACGGGTAGATACCGCATATAGGAAGGTATAGTGGACTCATATGGAATAACCTTGGGGTTTAAGGGATTGGATGCACAAGCAGTATTCCCGCTTAGTACAAGTGAAGGCTAGCAAAAAGACTGGGAAGCGACCAACTAGAGAGCGACAACAGTCATGAACATGCACTAAAATTAATAGACATTGAGTACGAGCATGAGTAGGATATAATCCACCATGAACATAAATATCATGAAGGCTATGTTGATTTGTTTCAACTACATGCGTGCACATGTGCCAAGTCGAGTCACTTAAATCATTCAAAGGAGGATACCACCCCACTATACCACATCACAACAATTTTAATAGCATGTTGGCACGCAAGGTAAACCATTATAACTCATAGCTAATCAAGCATGGCACGAGCAACTATGATCTCTAATTTTCATTGCAAACATCTTTATCCATAATAGGCTGAATCAGGAACGATGAACTAATCATATTTACAAAAACAAGAGAGGTCGAGTTCATACCAGCTTCTCTCATCTCAATCAGTCCATCATATATCCTCATAATTTCCTTTCACTTGAACTACTGAACGATGTGAATAGTAATAAGAGTGCACGTGCATTGGACTAAGCTGGAAGCTGCGAGCATTCAATAAACAGGAGAAGACAAGGCAATATGGGCTCTTGGTTAAATCAACAATAATGCATATAAGAGCCACTTCAACAATTTAATCATGGTCTTCTCCTATCGAACCCCAAAGAAAAGAAAAGAAATAAAAACTATTTACACGTGAAAGCTCCCAACAAGCAAAATAAGAACGGGAAATCTTTTTGGGTTTTCTTTTTAATTATAACTACTACAGCATGAAAAGTAAACTAGCTAAAAGCTATTACTAATTTTTTTTGTTTTTCTTAAGATTTATCAAACACACAAGAAGTAAGCAAGAAAAATAAAATAAACTAGCATGGATAATACAATGAAAGAGTATGAGCACCGACATCTTGCAATGAGTGTGTGTGAACATAAATGTAATGTCGGTGGGAAATACGTACTCCCCCAAGCTTAGGCTTTTGGCCTAAGTTGGTTTAGTGCCACGGAAGGCCTGGCGGATATCCATAGTTGTAGGGGTCTTACTGAGATGAAGAAGGCTCTGATTGCCACTGGTTGGCAATTGTCTCCGGATCCCACTGGTAATTAGACTATCGTGAAGGTTCAAATTGTGGTTCCGGCCCCGTGGCTGGTGTAGGGTTCCTGTAGGCATGAATGGCCGCCAACGGAACGAGGTACGGACCTGCAGATAAATTAAACAAGGAGGGAGCAGGCAAGGTAATAGTCTCTGGGTGATGTTTATCAAAGAACAATTTGTATTTAAGCGCCCCTTCCCTATTCTTAACAATAAAGTCATGCGCTACCATACTCTTATAATCTAAATAAGCAGTGGGCAACAATTTTTCTTCTTTTTCATAGTGCCTAATAGGTATGTTATAATGTGCAGCAAGGCGTGAAGCATAAATATCTCCAAAGATGGGGCCCTTTTTATGGTTCAAACTTAACCGTTTAGCAATAATACCGCCCATACTAACAGTATTATCACGGAACAAACCATGGAACAAAATGATAATATCAGGAACACTAAGGTTTCCATAGTTTCCGCGACCAATTAAGCAACGACTAGCAAATATGGCAAAGTAGCGTAAAACAGGAAAATGTATCCTAGTGATTCTTGCATCGGAAACCTTCCTCGTATCCCCTAAAGTGATAGTATCAATGAACCCGTCCACATCTTTACGATGTGGTTCATCTAAGCTATCCTCGAAAGGTATTTTACAAATCTTGCAAAATTCATCTAGTGGCATCTTCTTAGCCACATCATATAAATGAAACTCTACTGAAGGAGGTGTTTCCTTAGGATAATAGTAGAAGTTTTGCACAAAAGTATTGGTGAGTAAGAGATACTGTTCGCGTTGGTCGCGGAGGAAGTCGGTGAGGCCTGCATTCTCAGCCAATTCATAAAAATCATTATATATCCCGTCTACTCTCAAGAAATCATCGGAAGGCCATTCACACGGCCGAACCTCCGCGGTGCGAGGCAAATTATATTTGGGCCTCTGTGCTTCTTCACTCTGCTTTTCCTTGAGCTTGACTCGACGAGCCCTCAAAAATCTCTTCATTATTTTCTGAAAAATTCTGAAATCTTTAGTAACTTCAAACAAAAGTGAACCAAGCTCAACAAAATTGATAGCAACTACTCCTACAAGTGCCTAGAGCCTATATCATGCATTAGAACTACTTGGAACCATATAAATTTGACATGCAAGCTCAAGAACATGGTCACCTAGGCAGCACAAATTTGCAATGAATAAAGTACTAGAACAAAAACTAATTGGACCAATGGAGGAGTTACATACCAAGGATCAATCCCCCCAAGCAGTTTTGCAAGAGGTGCTTTGAGCAAGGAGATCAAAAATCGTAGCAAAATGAGCTAGAACTCGTGCTTGAGCTGGATGGTGATTTTTTTTGGGAGGAAGAAGAAGTGTCTTGGTGCAGGAATAAGTGGAGGGGGCCACCATGGGCCCACGAGGCAGGGGGCGCGCCCTGGACCCTCGTGGCCAGGTGCTTGCTCCCCCTGTTGTGTTCTCTGTGCCAGATATTCTCAAATGTTCCAGAAAAAATCATATTCCATTTTCAAGGCATTTGGAGAACTTTTATTTTCGGGGTATTTTTATATCACACGGATAAATCAGAAAACAGACAGGAAAATGCTATTTTTACTTTATTTCAACTAAATAACAAAAAGTAAAAGCAGGGTACAGAAGGTTGTGCTGTCTAATTTCAGGGCATCAAGGTGGATCAAGTCTTGTTAACAAACTCATTCCGAATAACATGGAAGCAGAGAAATTTCGAATAACACTATGTTACCTCAACGGGGATATGCACATCCCCAATAATAAGAATATCATATTTCATCTTGACGGTAGTAGGAGGAAATTGAAAACCTCCAAAAATAATCGATGGAATTTTTCCAATAGAATTGATACTGTGGACTTGAGGTTGTTTCCTCAGAAAGTGTACCGTATGCTCATTACCATTAACATGAAAAGTGACATTGCCTTTTTTGTAATCAATAACAGCCGCTGCAGTATTAAAAAAGGGTCTTCCAAGAATAATAGACATACTATCGTCCTCGGGAATATCAAGAATAGCAAAGTCCGTTAAAATAGTGAAGTTTGCAACCACAACAGGCACATCCTCACAAATACCGATAGGTATAGCAGTTGATTTATCAGCTATTTGCAAAGATATTTCAGTAGGTGTCAACATATTCAAATCAAGTCTATGATATAAAGAGAGAGGCATAATACTAACACCGGCTCCAAGATCACACAAAGCGGTTTTAACATAGTTTCTTTTAATGGAGCATGGTATAGTTGGTACTCCTGGATCTCCAAGTTTCTTAGGTATTCCACCCTTAAAAGTATAATTAGCAAGCACGGTGGAAATTTTAGCTTCCGGTATCTTTCTTTTATTTGTAACAATATCTTTCATGTACTTAGCATAAGGGTTCATTTTGAGCATATCAGTTAATCGCATATGCAAGAAGATAGGTCTAATCATTTCAGCAAAGCGCTCAAAATCCTCATCATCCTTTTTCTTGGATGGTTTTGGAGGAAAAGGCATGGGTTTCTGAACCCATGGTTCTCTTTCTTTACCATGTTTCCTAGCAACAAAGTCTCTCTTATCATAACGTTGATTCTTTGATTGTGGGTTATCAAGATCAATAGCAAGTTCAATTTCTACACCATTATCATTACTAGGTTGAGCATCATCATGAACATTATCATTAACATTTTCACAAGGTTCATGTTCATTACCAGATTGTGTTTCAGCATCAGAAATAGAAATATCATTTGGATTCTTAGGTGGTTCAGTAATAGGTTCACTAGAAGCATGCAAAGTCCTATCGTTTTTCTTTTTTCTTCTTTTTAGAAGGACTAGGTGCATCTAAATTATTTCTCTGAGAATCTTGCTCAATTCTCCTAGGATGGCTTACGGATACAAGGGTTCCTGAGTCATTTTACCAGTTCTAGTAGCCACTCTAACAGCATAATCATTATACTTACTATTCAATTCATTGTGCAAATCATTCTGAGCTTTAAGTACTTGTTCTACTTGAGTGGTAACCATAGAAGCATGTTTACTAATGAGTTTAAGTTCACCCTTAACATTAGCCATGTAATTACTCAAGTGTTCAAGCATATCGGAATTGTATTTCAATTGTCTACCAAAATAAGCATTGAAGTTTTCTTGTTTGACAATAAAATTATCAAGCTCTTCTAAGCATTGTCTAGCAGACTTATAGTGAGGAATATCACCTTCATCAAATCTATAGAGAGAATTTACCTTTACTACCTGTGTCGGGTTATCAAGACCATGAGTTTCTTCAATAGCTGAAGGATTAAGATCATATGTTCCTTCAACAGGCGGTAAATTAAGACTATGTATGTCTTCAATAGGAGGTAAATTCTTAACATCTTCAGCTTTTATACCCTTTTCTTTCATAGATTTCTTTGCCTCTTGCATATCTTCAGGATTGAGAAATAGAAAACCTCTCTTCTTCGGAGTTGGTTTAGGAATAGGCTCAGGAGTTGGCTCAGGAGCTTGCTCAGGAAGTGTCCAATTATTTTCTTTTGTCAACATATTATTCAATAGAATTTCAGCTTCATCCGGTGTTCTTTCCCTGAAAACAGAACCAGCACAACTATCCAGGTAATCTCTGGAAGCATCGGTTAGTCCATTATAAAAGATATCAAGTATTTCATTTTTCTTGAGAGGATGATCAGGCAAAGCATTAAGTAATTGGAGAAGCCTCCCCAAGCTTGTGGGAGACTCTCTTCTTCAATTTGCACAAAATTGTATATATCCCTCAAAGCAGGTTTCTTATGAGCAGGGAAATATTTAGCAGAGAAGTAATAAATCATATCCTGAGGACTGCGCACACAACCAGGATCAAGAGAAATAAACCATATCTTAGCATCACCCTTTAATGAGAACGGAAATATTTTAAGGATATAAAGGTAGTGGGTTCTCTCATCATTAGTGAACAGGGTGGCTATATTATTTAATTTAGTAAGATGAGCCACAACAGTTTCAGATTCATAGCCATGAAAAGGATCAGATTCAACCAAAGTAATTATATCAGGATGAACAGAGAATTCATAATCTTTATCAGTAACACAGATAGGGGAAGTAGCAAAAGCAGGGTCAGGTTTCATTCTAGCATTAAGAGATTGCTGCTTCCATTTAGCTAATAACCTCTTTAGATCATATCTATCATTGCAAGCAAGAATAGCTCTAGCAGATTCTTCATCCAGAACATAACCCTCAAGCACAACAGGCAATTCACATTTATTAGGGGGAGAGTCTTTATCATCACTATCTTCAATATTATCAGATTCAATAATTTCATTCTCTCTAACCCAAGCAAGTTGTTCATCAAGAAATTCACCAAGTGGCACAGTAGTATCAAGCATAGAAGTGGTTTCATCATAAGTATCATGCATAGCAGAAGTGGCATCATCAATAACATGCGACATATCAGAACGAATAGCAGAAGCAGGTTTACGTGTCGCAAGCTTACTCAAAACAGAAGGTCAATCAAGTGCAGAACTAGATGGCAGTTCCTTACCTCCCCTCGTAGTTGAGGTATAAATTTTTGTTTTCTCGTCTTTCAAGTTCCTCATAGTGACCAGCAGATATAAATCCCAAGTGACTCAAAGAATAGAGCTATGCTCCCTGGCAACAGCGCTAGAAAATAGTCTTGATAACCCACAAGTATAGGGGATCGCAACAGTTTTCGAGGGTAGAGTATTCAACCCAAATATATTGATTCGACACAAGGGGAGCCAAAGAATATTCTCAAGTATTAGCAGTTGAGTTGTCAATTCAACCACACCTGGATAACTTATTATCAGCAGCAAAGTATTTAGTAGCAAAGTAATATGGAAGTAACGGTAACGGTAGCAAAAGTAATATTTTTGGGTTTTGTAGTGATTGTAACAGTAGCAACGGAAAAGTAAATAAGCAAAGAACAATATGTGAAAAGCTCGTAGGCATTGGATCGGTGATGGAGAATTATGCCGGATGTGGTTCATCATGTAACAGTCATAACATAGGGTGACACAGAACTAGCTCCAATTCATCAATGTAATGTAGGCATGTATTCCAAATATAGTCATACATGCTTAATGAAAAGAACTTGCATGACATCTTTTGTCCTACCCTCCCGTGGTAGCGGGGTCCTAACGGAAACTAAGGGATATTAAGGCCTCCTTTTAATAGTGTACCGGAACAATGCATTAACACATAGTGAATACATGAACTCCTCAAACTACGGTCATCACCGGGAGTGGTCCCGATTGTTGTCACTTCGGGGTTGCCGGATCATAACACATAGTAGGTGACTATAGACATGCAAGATAGGATCAAGAACTCACATATATTCATGAAAACATAATAGGTTCAGATCTGAAATCATGGCACTCGGGCCCTAGTGACAAGCACTAAGCATAGCAAAGTCATAGAAACATCAATCTCAGAACATAGTGGATACTAGGGATCAAACCCTAACAAAACTAACTTGATTACATGATAAATCTCATCCAACCCATCACCGTCCAGCAAGCCTACGATGGAATTACTCACGCACGGCAGTGAGCATCATGAAATTGGTGATGGAGGATGGTTGATGATGACGACGGCGATGAACCCCCCTCTCCGAAGCCCCGAACGGACTCCAGATCAGCCCTCCCGAGAGGTTTTAGGGCTTGGCGGCGGCTCCGTATCATAAAACGCGATGAATCCTTCTCCCTGATTTTTTTCTCCCCGAAATTGAATATATGGAGTTGGAGTTGAGGTCGATGGACCGTCAGGGGGCCCACGAGGCAGGGGGCGTGCCCCCACCCTCACGGATAGGGTGTGGGCCCCCTGACGTGGATTCTTCTTCCAGTATTTTTAATATTTTCCAAAAAGATGTTCTGTGGAGTTTCAGGTCATCCCGAGAACTTTTGTTTCTGCACATAAATAACACCATGGAAAGTTTGCTGAAAACAACGTCAGTCCGGGTTAGTTCCATTCAAATCATGCAAGTTAGAGTCCAAAACAAGGGCAAAAGTGTTTGGAAAAGTAGATACGATGGAGACATATCAGCGGTTCATGAGAGTAAGCCCCAAGCACTTTTCAAGCAAGAGTACTTGGCACTTGGGGGCTAATGCATATTACTGTTAAATCTACACAAGGCATATATACTGCATAAGAATATAAAGGACCAGCTCATTCATGTTGATTAAACCGGCCCTTGGGGACTATGGAGTAAGCCGGATTTTTGTTTATAGGTTTGACCAAAGGATATTACTAATGCTTATACGTTTGTTCTAAGTCTACAACATATTTTTCATAAGAAATATACTTGGGGGCTGGCATAGTAAGGATAATTCAGTAAAAGCAAGGAGTTTATACCTCAAATTTCTTGTGCATTTGCTTTACCATGTCAACTTCGAGGTCACGGCTACTGTGCACTTGGCTAAAATATCCAAAACGATCTTCCCCAATGCTCATGTGAGTATAATCAGCAATGTCAAATCTGACCTTACGGCGTTCCAGGTGCTCTTCCTTGGCAGAACCCTTGGCTAGCATACTAGGTTTCCCCGCTTCAGTGTAGCCGGTCTTGGTAATTTTAACATCAGTATCTTGTGGGGCGTCCATCTTGGCCGGGCTGGAAGCATCAAGGGTTACAGAGTCGTCGGCGGCTTGATCAGCAGCCGGGTTAACAGTTTGCATTGGCATGTCATGAGCCGGTTCAAGCGGCGGCTCAGGAACAGAGGCTTCCGGTGCGGCTGTCTGGAGTTCTGGCTCATTGACGGAGAGCTCTTCGGCCGGCTTGCTCTTCTTCACTTTCTTGCTGGATTTTGCTTTTCCGCTGCATAAAGATCAAAATATCAGTACAAATATAAAGAAATGAAAAGAATATGCTGGCAGCAGGTCGACACATGGAATATCTTGGCAATGTAACTGATGAAACAAAAAGCAGAATGATGCTATCACTACATGCATATTTGGCTGGTGGAAAGCTCTATGGTTATAGTTTTTGCGAAAAGCCAATTTTTCCCTACAACAAAAGGAATAGATTTTAATTTAACTATCATGGTAGTTGAAACATCATTGAGAAGGTTTCTCCAACTCAGTCCCAATAAAAGTAGTTATCAGCCCAACAATATTAATTTAGAATGATGAGATACTTAGGATACTCCAAGTACTAGATACTCAAGATTGTCCATGACCGGGGACACGGCTAACCATGATTAGATTGTACACTCTGCAGAGGTTTGCGCACTTTTCCCCACAAGACTCGATCGCCTCCGTTGGATTTCTCGCACTACATGGTGTTTGAGAAACGGATGACCGAGACACAGTCTTTCAGAAACATTAACTCTCTACTCCGGGCAGACCATACCAAACCTACAACCCACTACCTGCTGATCCACCTCTTCAAGAGCTTCATGTAACTTACTCCACTATGCTAGAGCCCATAATAGCTTGTGGCTGCACACGGAAGTTTCTAGCATGAAAATATCTCAGTTCCCTTTGAGCCTGGGTGGTGGTCCATAGGAAAATCACACGGTACCCCGGGATTTCCGAAAATACAGGCAACACTGTATTCTCCAGGTGCCTCAATCCGCCCAAATGTGTATTTAAGTTGCCACCTTAAGTTGAACCATTAATTAAAAATCTCACATCTGTCATGGATTTCACTCACCCAAACCACGTCTACGTGCATAGCATGGCAATATAAGCAATACGTAGAAGTAACTCCCAAGGGTTTGAATATAACAGGGCAATAGGTTCTACCTCATCAACTACTTCCCATCCCACATGTTAATCACATCCTAATCATGCAATGTTTGAGGATTGAACTAATGCATAAAACTGGCTATGGAAAGTGTGATCAATGTGTTACTTGCCTTGCTGACGATCCGCAAAACCTAGGGACTCGTAGTAGCATGCTTCGCACTCTGAGAATTCTATCGCAAACAAACAATAGCATACATAAGCAATCAAGCAAAGACGCACGGGTAAGAATCAAATAAGAAGAATTGACCAGAAAGTTCAACTTAAGAACTCCGGTTTGCGAAAAGAATGAAACCAAACGAAGCAACAAAACTCAAACGGCAAAAGAAACAAGATCCGTTTACTAATCTGAACTAAAGACAAATTTTACAGTACAAAAATCTGGTTCAAGTTGATTAAACAGAAATAAGGTTTCGAGACGAAGATTTAGGCGCTTGAATCGCCTGATTCCGATAAACGAGCAAAAGATAAACTGAAACGAAAATCGGATCAAAAATCGCGATCGAAAATAATTGCGGAAAAATCCGAGAAAAAGAAAACTGACAAACAGGCTAACAAACGAACGTTCGTTGTCTGTAACTATCGAGCAAAAACCGTTCATTAACACGAATGTACGGACGAACATCCGCTAAGTAGCTTAAACCAAGAAAACCGGCGAACCGATCTAAAAAAATGAACTAGGGTTTAAAAAAAACGAATCAGTTTTCTAAAAAACCCGGCGGCGGCAATTGCAGCGTTACCTCCGGCGAGGCTCGTGGGCGGGCTCTGGCGGTGGGGAGGCGTGCTTTGGGCGGCGCTGCAGCTTGGGGCGGCAGGCGGCGGGGTTTGGTGGTGGTGGGGCTCGGCGAGGTATTTAAGGAGGGCTGCTTGGAGGAGGGCAAAGGCGGGAGGTGGAGTCCCGGCGGACTCGGGTCGAGCGATGGCGTCGATCTCTGGAGGAGACGACGGCAGCGAGGGAGGGCGGCTCGTGCAGGCTTCGCCCGGTCGGTCGCTGGAACTTTTTTTTAAATACATAATTCCGCCAAACCGAAATAAGTCCTAGAAAATAAAATAAAATTCTAAAAATGCCAAAACAAATTTCACCTTCTAAATAAAATACTTAGAACGAGATGAACATTTCTTGGCCGTAAAATGCAATTTTGAAAAACGTGCAATTTTTCTAATGCAAATAAAATCTGAATAAAATCAAATATTTGATTTTAATATTTTTCCTCCAACATTTCAATTATTTTGGAGAAGTCATATTATCTCCTCTCATATATTTCAATATGAAATATTTTCGGAGAGAAAAATAATTAAAATCAATGATCCTTGTTTCAATATTTGATAAAATTCAAATATGAAAAAGAGGAAATCCCCAACTGTCTCCGAGGGTCCTTGAGTTGCTTAGGATTTCGAGGACCGCGAAACGAAATGCAATAAAATATGATATGCATGAATGATCTATGTATAACATTCCAAATTGAAAATTTGGGATGTTACAAACCTATCCGCCTATAATTACTAGTTCTCGGCGTTCTCTGGTAGCACCATCACCCAACTCGCCCTATCGTATCCCCTCATAATCCCCACGGGCCCGATGTCACTTGCCACTTGCCCTCGCTCTCGCCATGTTCGCCATGCCCCTGACGGTACGCAAGGAAGAGCGAGGACTCCTACTCACTGCGGAGCTAGTCTTCAGTTATTCACCGGAAGGAAGACGGAGGGACGAGGCATTCTATTGGTCTTTAGATGGAAATGCGGAGGTAGAGGACTTGTTGGAGCGCGGCCGCCTGGCAGAGGAGCAGCGTATCACCGATTTGCGCCGCCAACAGGGCATGGAGTAGCAGCGCACCTGTAACGCCCTGGATACAATTTTCCATATTCGTAACTCCAACTCTTGCCTTTTCCGGAGATGCGATATGATATTTCCTCCGTGGTTGGGGTTTTGTCTTTTGTTTTGCATTTTGTTCATGTCATGCATTCTTCATTGCATCTTTTGCATTGCATCATGTCATCATGCATCCCCTTTTTAAAAACTCTACTAAATAAATCGGGTGGATCCTCGGTCCATTTAAATTCAGGGATATTCACAAGGGTGATTTCTCTTTATAACATATCCTCCCATATTAGCGAGCTATTATTAAATATTCCATTAATTTGGAATTCACCATAACACGCTTGCAAAATTTCCATGCCTTTTCTACTTCAAGTTTGGTCCGCAAACTTTGCCAACAATCTTATCTCTTTTATCGAGGCTCCTTTTAAAGTCTCAACATTTTTGGACCTCCCTAGCACCTACTTCCTATGCAAGACCATTTGAATTAAATTCAAATGAGTTTGAATAATAACCTCTCAGACGTGCACACTCCTATTTTCTTGGATCACGCTCGTTTTTGCAAGTCCAAGAAAATTGCCCTCCTGCCCAAGCTCCACCCCTAACCTCTCTTTCTTTTCTTTCTTCTCTCTGTTTTTTTAAGAGGAGGGAGAGAGCCAGCCCAGCTGGGCCTCCCAGCTACCGCAGCTCGGCCTCCTCCCAGCGCCAGCCCACCTCATCCCCGCAGCCCACCAGTTTCTCTAACCCTAGGCCCGACCCCTCTTCTCTCCCTCGTCCCCTCGTCCCGCAGCCACTCCATCTCGATCCCCTCATCCTCCTCCTAGCGCCGCCGCTAGGGCATCTCGCCCGACCCTGCGCCACCTCATCCCGCCGCCAACTCTCCTTGCCGGAGGAGCACCAGGAGGAGTGGAGAACCACCTTCATCGCCCCGTTCCTTGCTTCCCGGGAGTCTTCACCGCGAGGCCTTCTTCGAGCCAAGGTCGTTGCCATAGCGCCTTGCTCGTACCCCGCGAGTTCCAGCAAGTCCGGTGCCTCCCTAAGCCCGGCGGCCGTCCTTGCGCCTCGCGCTCGATCCCCATGCCCGAGCACCGTCTCCTCTGTGCCCCTTCCCCTCAGGCCTCGCCTCTGCTCCGTCGCACCTCCCGTTCTGGTTGCCGGCCTCGCCAAGCCCCTGCATCACGCCGTTGTTTCCTCTTCTTCAACCCGCGTCGCCTCTGCCAGCCTTGTGCTGCTGCTTGCATCTACCAAGCTCCTCTGCCCCGTTTCGCCTTGGCCTCGACCGAGGAGGATGAGCAGCGTTGCTGCCTGCTCGATCCTCCTGCACGCGCGCCTCGCGCGTTAACCGCGACCATCTCCATGCCCGAGCGAGCACGCTCCTGTTCCCGATGCCCAGCACCGCCCAAGTTGTCGCCTCTACGCACCATGCAATGTTACCGTGGACGCATGCACCCTCGGATCGGAACCTCAAGCACCAAGTACACCACCGGCAAGACCCAGACTCCAAACGCCAAGTACAACTACGAACCCGAAGACCTCTAATGCATCAAGTTCCTCTACGACCTTGTGTACAACTACCGTCGCCAAAACCGGACCGACAAGTACCCCGACAACGTGTGTACCACTACCGTCGACCCTCGAAGACCCCGTGGACGTCAAGTTCCTCGCCGTGACCACAAACGCCTACGAAACGTGAACCACTACTTCCACTACCGTCGTCGTGTACCACTACTTCCACTACCGTTGCGAGAATGACTACTTCCACTACGACCCGTGAACGACTACTTCCCTGGACATTTTTGAACCGCCTCGAAATGCACGCTTCGAAGGTATAACCGCCGAAATGACCGCCGTGGACCGAGTGCATGTGTTGTAAGAGATGTACAGTTTGCACCATGTCCGAATTTTCACTCGTTTCCATGCCACTAACCCGTGGTAACCCGGTAGTCGGGAGCACCCCAACATCTCTAGCATGTTCCGCACATCCGCACGCTTCCTTTTGCACCAGTATCTCCATGAGCTACCGGTACGGATATGTTGCCGTGGCATCATTTTCGGATTCGTCGCCGTGGCACCCTTTTCCTTCTACCATAGCGACAAATGCCTCGTATCATGCTCATGTCAACATTTTCATAAAATTGCTTCAAACTTGCATATGTCATTCACATCATCATAACAACATTTAAAATGTTTAAAATTGTGTTTGCATTAAAATGCTAAATGCATGTGGGGATTTTCCGGAATTGTTGTTTGTTGTTCCGGCCTCATTTAAAATTGCCTAGATAGGTAGTTTTATTATGTTTCACATTTTGCCATGTTAACAACATTTAAACCGGACATGCATCATACTTGATTGTGCATCATGCCATGTTTATGCTTGTGGGTTTACCATGTTGTTTGTTTGTTTCCGGTTGTGCTCCTTCTCGTTAGTTCCTGTTTCGTTGCGATCGTGAGGATTCGTTCGCCTACGCCTGGTTCGTCTTTGTGGCTTCATCTTCTTCATGGATTCGTTCTTCTTCCTAGCGGGATTTCAGGCAAGATGACCGTCACCTTGGATCTCATTACTATCATTTCTATGCTAGTTGCTTCGCTCCATCACTATGCTGCGTTACCTACCACTTGCTTATCAAGCCTCCCAAATTGCCATGAACCTCTAACCTTTGTCACCCTTCCTAGCAAACCGTTGTTTGTCTATGTTACCGATTTTGCTCAGCCCCTCTTATAGCATTGCTAGTTGCAGGTGAAGATGAAGATTGCTCCATGTTGGATTATGTTTATGTTGGGATATCACAATATCTCTTATATTATTAATGCATCTATATACTTGGTAAAGGGTGGAAGGCTCAGCCTTATGCCTGGTGTTTTGTTGCACTCTTGCCACCCTAGTTTCCGTCATATCGGTATTATGTTCCCGGATTTTGCGTCCCTAACGCGGTTGGGTGATTTGTGGGACCCCCTTGACAGTTCGCTTTGACTAAGACTCCTCCAGCAAGGCCCAACCTTGGTTTTACCATTTGCCTCACCACCACCTACTTTTCCCTTGGGAGTCGCTCTCTCGAGGGTCATCTTTATTTCAGCCCCCCCGAGCTAATGCTTGTCTAAGTGTTGGTCCAAACTAGAGCACCGTGCGGGACCATCCCTTGGCAACTTGGGTTACGTCGGTACCTGTACGCTTCGCTTATCCGGTGTTGCCCTGAGAACGAGATATGTGCAGCTCCTATCGGGATTGTCGGCACATCGGGCGGCTTTGCTGGTCTTGTTTTACCATTGTCGAAATGTCTTATAAACCGGGATTCCGAGACTTATCGGGTCTTCCCGGGAGAAGGAATATCCTTCATTGATTGCGAGAGCTTATCATGGGCTAAGTTGGGACACCCCTGCAGGGTATAAACTTTCGAGAGCTGTGCCCGCGGTTATGTGGCAGATGGGAATTTGTTAATATCCGGTTGTAGTAAACCTGAAGTAAACTCTTCTAAAAATACACCAACCATGTTTGTAACCGTGAGTGTCTCTTTTCGGGGCTGATCGAGAGGAGAACACGGTTTCTGGGTTATGTTTGACGTAAGTAGGAGTTCAGGATCACTTCTTGATCATTACTAGTTGATGACAGCTTGCTTTGATTCTCTTCTTGCTCTTATTTGCGTAAGTTAGCCATCATACATGCTTAGTCGCTGCTGCAACCTCACCACATTACCCCCTTCCCTTTCCCATTAAGCTTTGCTAGTCTTGATACCCATGGTAATGGGATTGCTGAGTCCTCGTGGCTCACAGATTACTACACCAACAGTTGCAGGTACAGGTTATGCGATGATCATGACGCGAGAGCGATGTTTTACTTGTGTTGGAGTTCTTCTTCTTCTTCTTCTTCGTCGATCTTGGGTTAGGTTCCTGGTCGGCAGCCTGGGCTAGCAGGGTGGATGTCGTTTGAGTTTCTGTTTATCTTTCATACGTAGTCGGATGTTGATCCTGTATATGATGTATTGTTGTATTCATGTGACATTGTATGTCTTGGATGTATCCCCACTATTATGTAATGTTGATGTAATGATATCCACCTTGCAAAAGCGTCTTCAAGATGTGCTTCTATCCTTGGTGGGACCTTTGAGTTCCTTTAGGATAGGGTCGCATCTTGGGCGTGACAAGTTGGTATCAGAGCATCGACCGACCATAGGAGCCCCCTTGATTGTTGGCCGTTGTTGAGTCTAGAAGAACACTATTTTGAGTCTTAGGATTATATATATCGGAGAGTAGGATTCTTTTTACTCCTCAGCCCCTAAATCGCTCTGGTGAGGCCTCTGGCGTAGATGTTTTGTCTTTCCTCTCCTCAAATTTCACGAATTTTTTTTTAGGATCACGCGGGTATCTTGGGATCGTTCCAATATTCTTGTGACGAGAACATTGTTCTTGGTGCCTCCTGACATTTAGGGGTTGTGGCAGTGCCCTGCGGAGTTGAGCTCCGAGGTGTTGTCGTCACAATTTTATCGTTGCAGATTCTGGAATACGAGTTTTGCCGACATCGAAAATCTCTTTTATGCAGTTGTTGGTGAGATAACCTCGACGCCACCCGAGATCGGGAGTTCGGGAGTATTGCCATAGCTTGTATAACGGATGCTTTTCAAAGGTTGTGGTACACGATTTCCGGAGTTTTCTTGGTTATGTGTTGAAGGATGGATACAACTGGATCTAGGTATTGTTAGTTTGGGTGATATATTTTGTGTCCCAGATCCCTAACACTGATTGCATAACCAGAAAGTTTCGGGAGTTTATATGTGGGAATTCAAGTAGCTCCTAGAATATCTTTCCGACAGATGCATGATATGAGATTGGGTAAATTTCTATCATATGTATTCTGTTCCGGCTTATTCTGCAAGCCAAATCCTTTGTTTTGTTTTATTTGTGGTATTCGAGTTGCTTCGAAGTCGAATGTTGAATCCATACCTTTCCCAAACGGTGTTCTCATATTGCTATTTGAAAACTAATCCTTCTTGATCATCGAGGTCGTCTTGTTAATTCTTTTCCCAACTGGCGTGCTTCTCTTCAAATGGATTCGATCATTTCAACATTTGCGATATCAATTCTAGGTTTTCTCAACGGTGTTTGTTTCATCCGTCCCAAGTTGTCTTTGTTTTCCCGCCCTCCCACCCTTTTTCTGCAAGGAATTATATATTTTAATCAAGTATCCATTTATTCATGTGAAGTCCCTTCACTCTTTTCAATCAATGTTCTGATCCAGTGATCCCTCATGAAGGTGCTCAACAGCTCCAAGTTCATCATTCTTCATTCTCGTATTCTTTTCCGGTGGATTTAACTCAAGCTTTCAGTGTTGATCGTATTCCTTTCCTTGTTGCAAATGCTTTCTCTTGCCGATGCACCTCTTAATCATTCATTTCTCGCTATTCATTTGTTACGAGTGTTGAAGATATCTCGGAAGGCTCGTCTTTTCATTCCAGATCCGTTCAAGTTATTTTGAGGTTGTTATCTCATTCAAGCCATTTAATTCTACCGGTGCAATCTTTATTTCTAGCAATCCTTCAACGATGTTTCTTTCGAGTGGGCCCTAACCGACAGGTCTTTTCCCAGGATCTTACTTGACTCTTCTAATTTTCCGGGAGCCATTCCCAAATTCATTTCAATGTTTGACGTAAGAATGAATTTTCATCAGTCACATGCCTTCTCCAAGGTCGCTTTCAAACTCTTTTCATCTTTGGCTCAACCTTTCCTCTTTTAATCCTTCCGGAGTTTCTCAACAATTCATGGTGATGTTTCTCATCGTCATTCTCAACATTTGAAGACCGAAGAAGAGTTCCTCTTAAATACTTACCCGTTCTTCCAAAGATGCATAGTTCAAGTTTGATGCCATCCTCTCATAATTTTTTTCGATTGTGGGAATTCTTTTCACCCATCCGGAGCATTTCATGAGTTGTTTCCATTTCTTTCCTCTGAAGGCCATCATGTCATAATTCTTCATTCGCAGCGTGTAGCTATCGTTCTCCAAATATTATCGGTGAATCGTTCAAATATCCTCTAATTAGTTCATGATCACTTCATTCTCTTGTATCTAAATCCCTTCAAGTATCCTCACTCGTTTTCGAATTCTTTCCGGTGAATTGTGCCCTTACTACTCTCTTTTCCAATTTTTTTACGGTGGTTCGTTCAAGATTTCACTTCCTTCGTTATCATATTAATTCATTCGTTGTTTCCAAATTCCACCGGTGGTTCCATCAATACCTTCTCAAGTTTGTGCTATCTCTATCCTTAATCCCTCTAGAAGAATAAGTAGTATGCCAAATCCGTTGCTTTTCATCAATTAAATTGGTGAAGGATACGCATAACATAATTCTTATTCTTGTTTCATCCAAGTGATTAATCCTTTCCTTCATAGTTTGTTCATGAGGAATAAATTATCGGTTCTAAGATGTTCATCTTTTCTTTCCGGAGTTCCAAGTTCTCTCGGTTATATAATCACGAAGCTCCATCTAAATCATCGCAAGGCTTCACCTTGTGTCTTCAAATTCTCTTTCGTTTTATCATCCTTTTATTACCGGAGTTCTTCATGGGGGCTCTACATGATGGTTCATCAAGGATTCTTTTCATTCTTCAATTGTTCTTCAAGATTTCTCTCGAAGTTATGATCCGCCAAGCTATTCTCTAAAATAAACATGGTATTCAACACATGTTTTGTTTTGAGGAGCTCAAGTATTCTTCATCTTGCATTCCAAAGTGCAATTCTTTCTACCTTATCTTTTGAGGTGGTGTTATGTCACTCTTGACAATTTCCTTCATGTTTCATGATTCATATGTTGTCAAGAATGAGGTATTTTAAATCCATCATTTTCTCTTCGTTCAATAGATCTTTTCAACCAATCAATCTTTTTGTTGGAGTTATATTGGGTTATATTTCACCTACAACATTCCCTAAGGAATGTAGCTATCTATGGTGCTTATCAATGATCCAATTTTCTCCTTCTCATCTCGGTGAAGAAGTTTTTCACCTCTTCGGTGCTCTCAATCAAATCAATGGTTTCCATTAGTGGCCGGTTGTCACCTCGTCATTTTGAGATGTTTGCCATAAGCCCACAACAAGCTTGTGCTTTTCGTTGATGATTTTGTAACAACTCCGTTCAATTCTTCTTTGCAAGGATGCTTTCCAAGATCATTTGTGGCAGAAGTTGGCATTTTCTTCTCCATTCTTTTATTTCAATGATCTATCTCCTATTATTTCTTCCGGAGGCATGGTGATGTTGCTCTCTTCACTCATCATCTCGAATTGTGAGGATCGTGTTCTTTTCGTGCTTATCCATTTAACCGGAGTGTTGTGTCATCTCTTCAAGTTCTTTTCATATTATCAAGTTTTCCTTCTTCTTTCAGTCGGAGTGCTACCCAAATTATATCAATTCTTCCTCTCTCATCTTGTTTTAACCGGAGTGGTTTCGAATTCTATCTTGTCCATTAAACTCTTGATTCATGTCTTTGCAACCTTCAAGTTCTCGTAATGTTCCTTGTTCCTCTTTTCTAAGGATTGTCTGCAATCTCGTTCATCTCTGTTGTACTCTTTCTTTTAACATGCTCAACCTCTCAAGGTTCGTGGTTTCACTCGTTCGTCAAAGAAGCAACTTAGTTTTACCTCTTATCTTCCTCTTCCTTTTCTCTCCGGTGCCATCCAAGATCTCGGGACGAGATCCTCTCGTAGTGGTGGAGTGTTGTAACGCCCCGGATACAATTTTCCATATTCGTAACTCCAACTCTTGCCTTTTCCGGAGATGCGATATGATATTTCCTCCGTGGTTGGGTCTTTGTCCTTTGTTTTGCATTTTGTTCATGTCATGCATTCTTCATTGCATCTTTTGCATTGCATCATGTCATCATGCATCCCCTTTTTAAAAACTATACTAAATAAATTGGGTGGATCCTCGGTCCATTTAAATTGAGGGATATTCACAATGGTGATTTCTCTTTATAACATATCCTCCCATATTAGAGAGCTATTATTAAATATTCCATTAATTTAGAATTCACCATAACACGCTTGCAAAATTCCCATGCCTTTTCTACTTCAAGTTTGGTCCCCAAACTTTGCCAACAATCTTATCTCTTTTATCGAGGCTCCTTTTAAAGTCTCAACATTTTTGGACCTCCCTAGCACCTACTTCCTATGCAAGACCATTTGAATGAAACTCAAATGAGTTTGAATTCTATCCTCTCACACGCGCACACTCCTAGTTTCTTGGATCACGCTCGTTTTTGCGAGTCCAAGAAAATTGCCCTCCTGCCCAAGCTCCACCCCTAACCTCTCTTTCTTTTCTTTCTTCTTTTTTGTTTTTTAAGAGGAGGGAGAGAGCCAGCCCAGCTGGGCCTCCCAGCTACCGCAACTCGGCCTCCTCCCAGCGCCAGCCCACCTCATCCCCGCAGCCCACCAGTTTCTCTAACCCTAGGCCCGACCCCTCTTCTCTCCCTCGTCACCTCGTCTCGCAGCCACTCCATCTCGATCCCCTCATCCTCCTCCTAGCGCCGCCGCCAGGGCATCTCGCCCAACCCTGCGCCACCTCGTCCCGCCGCCAACTCTCCTCGCCGGAGGAGCACCAGGAGGAGTGGAGCACCACCTTCATCGCCCCGTTCCTTGCTTCCCTGGAGTCTTCACCGCGAGGCCTTCTTCGAGCCAAGGTCGTTGCCATCGCGCCTTGCTCGTACCCCGCCAGTTCCAGCAAGTCCGGTGCCCGCCTCGCCAAGCCCCTGCATCACGCCGCTGTTTCCTCTCCTTCAACCCGTGTCGCCTCTGCCAACCCTGTGATGCTGCTTGCATCCGCCAAACTCCTCTGCCCCGTTTCGCCTTGGCCTCGACCGAGGAGGACGAGCAGTGTTGCTGCCTGCTCGATTCGCCTGCACGCGCGCCTCGCGCGTTGACCGCGACCATCTCCATGCCCGAGCGAGCACGCTCCTGTTCCCGATGCCAAGCACCGCCCAAGTTGTCGCCTCTACGCACCATGCAATGATACCGTGGATGCATGCACCCTCGGATCGGAACCTCAAGCACCAAGTACACCACCGGCAAGACCCGGACTCCGAACGCCAAGTACAAATACGAACCCGAAGACCTCGGATGCATCAAGTTCCTCGACGACCTTGTGTACAACTATCGTCGCTAAGACCGGACTGATAAGTACCCCGACAACGTGTGTACCACTACCGTCGACCCTCGAAGACTCCATGGACGTCAAGTTCCTCGCCGTGACCCCGAATGTCTATGAAACATGAACCACTACTTCCACTACCGTCGTCGTGTACCACTACTTCCACTACCGTCGCGAGAACGACTACTTCCACTACGACCCGTGAACGACTACTTCCCTCGACATTTTTGAACCCCCTCGAAATGCATGCTTCGAAGGTATAACCGCCGAAACGACCGCCGTGGACCGAATGCATGTGTTGTAGGAGATATACCGTTTGCACCGTGTCCGAATTGTCACTCGTTTCCATGCCACTAACCCGTGGGAACCCGGTAGTCGGGAGCACCACACCATCTCTAGCATGTTCCGCACATCCGCACGCTTCCTTTTGCACCGGTATCTCCATGAGCTACCGGTACCGATATGTTGCCGTGGCATCATTTTCGGATTCGTCGCCGTGGCACCCTTTCCCTTCTGCCATAGCGACAAATGCCTCGTATCATGCTCATGTCAACATTTTCATAAAATTGCTTAAAACTTGCATATGTCATTCGCACATGATAGCAATATTTAAAATGTTTAAAATTGTGTTTGCATTAAAATGCTAAATGCATGTGGGGCTTTTCTGGAATTGTTGTTTGTTGTTCCGGCCTCATTTAAAATTGCCTAGATAGGTAGTTTTATTATGTTTCACCTTTTGCCATGTTAACAACATTTAAACCGGACATGCATCATACTTGATTGTGCATCATGCCATGTTTATGCTTGTGGGTTGACCATGTTGTTTGTTTCTTTCCAGTTGTGCTCCTTCTCGTTAGTTCCTGTTTCGTTGCGATCGTGAGGATTCGTTCGCCTACGCCTGGTTCGTCTTTGTGGCTTCATCTTCTTCATGGATTCGTTCTTCTTCCTAGCGGAATTTAAGGCAAGATGACCGTCAGCTTGGATCTCATTACTATCATTGCTATGCTAGTTGCTTCGCTCCATCGCTTTGCTGCGTTACCTACCACTTGCTTATCAAGCCTCCCAAATTGCCATGAACCTCTAACCTTTGTCACCCTTCCTAGCAAACGTTGTATGGCTATGTTATCGATTTTGCTCAGCCCCTATTATAGTGTTGCTAGTTGCAGGTGAAGATGAAGACAGTTCCATGTTGGATTATGTTTATGTTGGGATATCACAATATCTCTTATATTATTAATGCATCTATATACTTGGTAAAGGGTGGAAGGCTCGACCTTATGCCTGGTGTTTTGTTCCACTCTTGCCACCCTAGTTTCCGACATATCGGTATTATGTTCCCGGATTTTGCGTCCCTAACGCGGTTGGGTGATTTATGGGACCCCTTGACAGTTCGCTTTGAATAAGACTCCTCCAGCAAGGCCCAACCATGGTTTTACCATTTGCCTCACCACCACCTACTTTTCCCTTGGGAGTCGCTCTCTCGAGGGTCATCTTTATTTCAGCCCCCCCGGGCCAATGCTTGTCTAAGTGTTGGTCCAAACTAGAGCACCGTGCGGGACCATCCCTTGGCAACTTGGGTTACGTCGGTACCTGTACGCTAAACTTATCCGGTGTTGCCCTGAGAACGAGATATGTGCAGCTCCTATCGGGATTGTCGGCACATCGGGCGGCTTTGCTGGTCTTGTTTTACCATTGTCGAAATGTCTTGTAAACCGGGATTCCGAGACTGATTGGGTCTTCCCGAGAGAAGGAATATCCTTCGTTGATAGCGAGAGTTTATCATGGGCTAAGTTGAGACACCCTTGCAGGGTATAAACTTTCGAGAGCCGTGCCCGCGGTTATGTGGCAGATGGGAATTTGTTAATATCCGGTTGTAGTAAACCTGAAGTAAACTCTTCTAAAAATACACCAACCGTGTGCGTAACCGTGAGTGTCTCTTTTCGGGGCTGATCGAGAGGAGAACACGGTTTCTGGGTTATGTTTGACGTAAGTAGGAGTTCAGGATCACTTCTTGATCATTACTAGTTGATGACCGCTTGCTTTGCTTCTCTTCTCGCTCTTATTTGCGTAAGTTAGCCATCATACATGCTTAGTCGCTGCTGCAACCTCACCACTTTACCCCCTTTCCTTTCCCTTTAAGCTTTTCTAGTCTTGATACCCATGGTAATGGGATTGCTGAGTCCTCGTGGCTCACAGATTACTACACCAACAGTTGTAGGTACAGGTTATGCGACGATCATGATGCGAGAGCGATGTTTTACTTGTGTTGTAGTTCTTCTTCTTCTTCATCGATCTTGGGTTAGGTTCCTGGTTGGTAGCCTGGGCTAGCAGGGTGGATGTCATTTGAGTTTCTGTTTATGTTTCATCCGTAGTCGGATGTTGATCCTGTATATGATGTATTGTTATATTCATGTGACATTGTACGTCTTGGATGTATCCCCACTATTATGTAATGTTGATGTAATGATATCCACCTTGCAAAAGCGTCTTCAAGATGTGCTTCTATCCTTGGTGGGACCTTCGATTTCCTTTAGGATAGGGTCACATCTTGGGCGTGGCAGCACCGCCGCTTTGATTCGTGAGTAGAGCACCCGCGACTGGGCCGACTATGTGGAGGCCGGCGCCCGGCAAATATCCCTAGAGGCTGTCGGGTACGCACGCGTGCGCGACACCAAATTTTACTACCAGCTCATTAAGTGGGTTTCCCGCTTAGAATCCGAAGGTTTGGTGGACCACGAGGGCATGGAAAGGGCCAACGCGTGCGAGCAATGCGCCCTATCGCACCTCCGGCAAGTCCGAGTCGAGGAGGAGGACGTCGGTGCCGGCATTTAGCGTGTACTGCAGATGGCGGATGACATCGTCTAGTTAGCTAGGAGTAAGTCAGTACTTGTACACTAGAGTATTAGTGGGAGTAGATAGTTAACTTGGCTATGATGGTTGTCAACGTGGAAGTTCATTACTCTATATCTGGTCAGACCTGTTACTTTGCTCTGTATGTTGAACTTTCCTTGTGAATGTATGGAATGGGCTGTTATTTTTTTAAATGGGTTGTAATTGTCCGCCACGGGTTGACAGGCTGACTTCTGGGCCTACTAGGTTGACCCGTACACAATTAGGAGATGATTGTACGTGGAGAGGATGATAGTAGGAACCCACCAGGGTCATGGCTTTACGCAAGCAAGTGCCTCCTTATTTCAAGCCTGAAAAATGGTTCCTCCTAATGGATTTCTGACATCTGGGTCCCATGCCATTGTCAACATCGTCCATAAATGAGAGAATTGCACAACGAGCAGCTGACACGAGGGACCCAGTAGCTTGCTCAGTTTTTTTTGAGGGAAGTAGCTTGCCCAATTATCTTTGTTTTTGACACGGAAGTAGGGTGTCAACTGGGCTGTGCGGGGCACTCTGGCCTGTCTAGCCAGCCTTTTCTTTTATGTTTACCACAAGACCAGCCTAATAGTTTTTTTCTTTCTAAAAATGGCTAGCCCAATTTTTTTGTTCTTTTGTAGAATACCCAACCCAGGCCTACTTGCTTTGTTAGCCCTGCAGGGCTGCAAATATTTCAAGACGAGAAAATGGGCTATCAGTAATGAGAAATGGGCTGTACATTAAAAAAAATCAAACCGGCAATTAGTTTCAAATTTCTTTTTTCTTCATTTCAAGATTTTAAATTCCATTGATTTATATGCGTGGACAATTATTTAGTATAATTTTTAACGTGGCCACAATATGGGCTGTAATGCTAACAAAAAGAAGATGGGCTCCAAAAAAAATCCTTAAGAATTAGCGAATGGGCTGTAAATTATTAGAAATAATGGCAGATGGGTTGTATGCTGTTTTCCCCACATTTGAGGCCGACTTGTGTGCCTACTATAGGTTGACGCGTACGCTTTCCTAAAAAAGGTTGACGCACACGCAACGCTGTCTCAACTTAGTCACCACACGAGAGCAGTGACTATTAGATGTCCATCCAACGGCCTTCATGCTTCTTCAATCTCTAATCTTCCTTCTCCATCCGCTCAAACTAGCGCCGGCGGGACTGCCAGCTCCCTCCTCCCGCGGCCGGCTATGCTACCGCGCAGGCCTCACTGCCCCATCATACTCCCATCGCTGGCCTAGCCATCCCTCTACTCACCCACACCTGCGGTTATTCTCCGGCGACGGAAGACGAACTAGTAAACCATCGTACTCCCCTCCGCATGGGAAACAACTACCGAGACTTCCGTGGCTCCGTGTCTTTCCCTTCCTAGGCCTCGCCGTCGTCCACCGCCCTGGTGCACTCGGCGCAGCATCGTCAATGTGGTTAACGAACGACATCCATCAGAAGTGGACTATACGTGGAAAGGCTGACAGCTGGGTCCACGGCCGCACGCAAGGAAATGCCTCCTTATTACGCGCAAAATAATGATTCCTCCACATGACAACTGGGACCCACTGGAAGGGCCTCTGTATTTCGTGAAAAAAATGTCCCCCCCGCTGTTAGCTCGGACCCACTAGCTATATCTTCGCACGCAAGGAAGTGCCTCCTTATTACACAAAAAAATGAATACCCCCTGCTAGCTGGGACCCACCATAGTGGGAGGCTGACTTGTGGGCCTACTAAGTTGACGGGGACGGAGGGCTTTGTCAACTTACTCAATATGAAAGATTCTAGCACCAGTGTCCGTATGATGTCCATCCAACGGCCGTAGTGCTTCTTCAAACTCTGGTCCTCTTGCTCCAGCCGCCCATACCAGCGCCGGTCGTGCCGCATGCTCCTACCTCCCGTGACCGGCTGTGCTGCCGCGGAGGCCTCACCGCCCCCTACAACTCCCACCGTTGGCCAGGCCATCCCTCTACTCACCCACACCCCCTGTTATTCTGCAGCGACGGCAGCCTCACACCGCAGCCAAACCAGTGAACCCTCGTACTCCTCTTCGTGTGGGCATCCACTGCCGCGTCTTCCCCGGCTCCACGTCGTCCCCTTCCTAGGCCTCAGCGTCGTCCACCGCCTTGGTGCTCTCAGCGTGGCATTGTCAATTTGGTCAAGGAACGACTTCCATCAGAAGAGTACTATACATGGAGAGGCTGACAGCTAGGTCCATGGCCGCAGCAAGGAAGTGCCTCCTTATTACGCAGAATATAATGATTCCTCCACCTGACAGCAGTGACCCACCGGACGAGCCACCGTATTTTGAGAAACAAACGTTTCCCCCTGAATGCTGGGACCCACCAGCTACATATTCGCACGCAAGGAAGTCCCTGACAGTCGGGACCCACCTGGTCGAAGTGTACATAGCGTTGTCATTCTGGTCGCGAACGTGTACGTACATACCGGTTGATCGATCTGTCTGCAGGCTACAACGTTGAACCCGTGGCCGAGTAAGGAAGGGCACATGTCGTAGTAGAGGTGCGCACGTAGCATGTACACGTACGTATAGCCAGGGTGCAAGAAAGTAAATACGGCCATGTACGTATATACGGGCGGGGTCTCGAATGCCTACTCACACATACGTACGGCCGAGGCTCTTGTACATGGAGAGGCAGCGACGACGTCCTGTTCATCGGCAGCCAAACAGCTGGGTCGGAACGAAATGTGTCTTCGTGTTCATCGGCAGCCAACCGTCTGGGTCGGAATGGAATGCATCGTATTCATCGGGAGCGAATAGGCTTGGATGGAACAACTGATCGAAACGAGGCCTGGTGTACCACAGAACGGAGGAAACGGTCCTTCTGTTCGACCTCGTATGGTCGAAACAGGGTCTTGTTCATCGGGAAGGGTCTGGCGTACTTCAAAACGGAGGAAACGGACTTGTGTTCGACCGCGTACGGTCGAAACGGGGTCATGTTGATCGAGGGGGGTGTGGCGTACGGCAAAACGGAGGAAACGGACTTGTGTTGGAGCGCTACGGTTGGAACGGGGTTCCTGTTCATCGGGAGGGGTGTGGCATATTGCAAAATGGGACTCCATGGTCTATTGTTCATCTCCACCGTCGACTACCTCCATGGGCTCCTATTCATCCACCGTCGACCTCCTCCAGCCTCCACCTGTGACTGTTCATCCACGGCGTCTCCCCTCCTGCCTCCACCAGCCACTTCTCATCCACGGGCTCCTGTTCCTCCAGCCTCCATTGCTCCTCCACCGGCTACTGCTCAACCAGCCCTCCACGGTGTCCTGTTCATCCAGCCCTCCACGGGGTCCTGTTCATCCGGCCCTCCACGGGGTCCTGTTCATCCGCCCCCAACCGGCTCGATCGGGGTCCTATTCATCTAGCGGCAACGTCCTCTACTACCATGGGGTCCTGTTCATCCAACCCCCCACCGGGAACTGTTCTTTCAACCCCCCAACAATGCTCACTGTTGATCAAGGGAAGGAGGCAGCAGGTTCGATCGGCTTCAGTTAGCAGCAGTAGCAAAGGAATCACTTGATCGGGTTCAGTTAACAGCCAGATCGATTGATTGCTCGGGTTCGAGAACGCGTAGCTTGCGGTCTGCAATCGCCGGGTTCGATGCTTAACGCCTCTCTCGGGTTCGATTAGATCCCAACGCCGCACCCACGCAGCGTCGTATCTGAGAGAAAGCGCATCGCTCGGCCCCCGACCACCCACCGTAACCGGGAATTCCTCGATATTTTCCTCGCCCTCGCTTCAACCACAATTTGTTCCATCTCGGACGATCCAAAGAATCTCATGCAGCTGCGTCTCCGGCCCGCCCAGGACGATAAAACCCATTTTCTGTCATGATTTTTTGTCATAGAAGTAGGATCCCACCATATCTATGATTATACAGGGACTTGTCACAATTATCGTCATAGAAGTGTCATAAGCATGACATATTTTTTTTCGTTCAGCCCAAAATGTCACAGATGTGTCTTTTTTTGTAATGCCCCCTCCACAGTTTATGCCTCCAGTCATATTCATGCAGTGCTTAGGCGAAGCCTTGCATGGATCACTTCACCATCACTGTCACCATGCCGTCGTGCTGACAGAACTCTTCCTCGACACTTTGCTGGATCAAGAGTTCGAGGGACATCATCGAGTTGAAACGTGTGCTGAACTCGGAGGTGTTGTGCATTCGGTACTTGATCGGTTGAATCACGAAGACGTTTGACTACATCAACCGCATTAAACTAACGCTTCTACTTTCGGTCTACGAGGGTACGTTGATACACTCTCCCCCTCTCGTAGGAATTTTTTTGAAATTGCATGCTACGTTTCCCAATAGCCTCTAGTGAAACCTATGGCCCCCGGTTCTATTTTCCATCATATAAGTTTCCGATCTACAATTTTGCAATCTTTTACTTTCTGATCTATAAACCAAAAATACCAAAAATATTTACTTTATTGTTTATCTATCTCTATCAGATCTCACTTTTGCAAGTAACTGTGAAGGGATTGACAACCCCTTTATCGTGTTGGGTGCAAGTTGTTTGATTGTTTGTGCAGGTATTCGGTGATTTGTGTGTTGTCTTCTACTGGATTGATACCTTGGTTCTCAAACCGATGGAAATACTTACCTCTACTTTGCTGCATCATCCTTTCCTCCTCAAGGGAAAAACCAACGCAAGCTCAAGAACTAGCAAATATTATTTGAATCTTCTATGAAATCTTTTATGCATGATTTGGTATCTTTGTAATTCTCTTCGAACTATCGGTTTGGTTTGGCAAACTAGATTGGTTTTTCTTCCAATGGGAGAAGTGCTTAGCTCAGGTTCAATTTTGCGGTGTCCGTTCCTAGTGACATTAGGGGCAGCAAGGCACATATTGTATTGTTTCCATCGAGGATAAAAAGATGGGGTTGACATCATATTGCTTGAGTTTATTCCTCTACATCATGTCATCTTACTTAATGTGTTACTCTGTTCTTCATGAACTTAATACTCTAGATGCACGCAGGAGTCGGTCGATGTGTGGAGTAATAGTAGTAGATGCAGAATCGTTTCGGTCTACTTGACACGGACGTGATGCCTATATTTCATAATCATTGCCTTAGATATCATCATAACTTCGCGCTTTTCTATCAATTGTTCGACAGTAATTTGTTAACCCACCGTATTATTTGCTATCTTGAGAGAAGCCTCTAGTGAAACCTATGGCCCCCGGGTCTATTTTAAATCATATAAGTTTCCGATCTACTATTTTCCATCAAATAAGTTTCTGATCTACTATTTTTCAATCTTTTACTTTCCAATCTATAAACCAAAAATACCAAAAATATTTTCTTTATCATTTGTTTACTTTCATCTATCTCTATCGGATCTTACTTTTGCAAGTAACCGTCAAGGGATTGACAACCCTTTTATCGTGTTGGGTGCAAGTTTTTTGATTGTTTGTGCATGTATTAGGTGATTTGTGTGTTGTCTCCTAGTGTATTGGTACCTTGGTTCTCAAATGGAAATACTTATCTCTACTTTTCTGCATCACCCTTTCCTCTTCAAGTGAAAAACCAAAGCAAGCTCAAGAAGTAGCACTCCACCAACTGACAACTCCACCATTCAATATAAATACGTATCCGGTTGGGACTTGGAGTCATCCAGATCAGTGTCGAAGCTAGCATCGTAGTAACCATTTACGAGGAGCTCTTTGTCCCCTCAATAAACGAGAAACATATCCTTAGTCCACTTCAGGTACTTCAGGATGTTCTTGACTGCTGTGCAGTGATCCACCCCTGGATTACTTTGGTACCTCCCTGCCAAACTTATGGGAAGGAACATATCATGTCTGGTACACAACATAGCATACATGATAGAACCTATGTCTGAGGCATAGGGAATGACTTTCATTTTCTCTGTATCTTCTGCAGTGGTCGGGCTTTGAGTCTGACTCAATTTCACACCTTTTGACACAGGCAAGAACCCTTTCTTTGACTGATCCATTTTGAAATTCTTCACAACTTTGTCAAGGTATGTGCTTTGTGAAAGTCCTATTAAACGTCTTGATCTATCCCTATAGATCTTGATGCCTAATATATAAGTATCTTCACCGAGGTCTTTCATTGCAAAATTCTTATTCAAGTATCCTTTTATGCTATCTAGAAATTCTATATCATTTCCAATCAACAATATGGCATCCACATAGAATATCAGAAATGCTATAGAGCTCCCACTCACTTTCTTGTAAATACAGGCTTCACCATAAGTCTCTATAAAACCATATGTTTTGATCACCTCATCAAAGCGTATATTCCAACTCCGAGATGCTTGCACCATTCCATATATGGATCGCTGGAGCTTGCACACTTGGTTAGCACCTTTAGGATCGACAAAACCTTCTGGTTGGATCATATACAACTCTTCTTTAGGAAATGCATTAAGGAATGCAGTTTTGACGTCCATTTGCCAGATTCCATAATTATAAAATGTTGCAATTGCTAACATGATTCATACTGACTTAAGCCTCGCTATGGGCGAGAAGGTCTCATCGTAGTCAACCCCTTGAACTTGTCGAAAACCGTTTGCGACAAGTCGAGCTTTGTAGATGGTGACATTACCATCAGCGTCTGTCTTCTTCTTGAAGATACATTATTCTCAATGGCTTGTTGATCATCAGGAAAGTCCACCAAAGCCCATACTTTGTTCTCATACATGGATCCTATCTTAGATTTCATGGCCTCAAGCCATTTATCAGAATCTAGCCTCATCATAGCTTCTTCATAGTTCGTAGGTTCGCCATGGTCTAATAACATGACTTCCAGGACAAGATTACAGTACCACTCTGGTGCGGAACGTGCTCTATTCGACCTACGAGGTCCAGTAGTAACTTGATCTGAAGTCTCATGATAATTATCATTAGCTTCCTCTCTAGTTGGTGTAGGTATCACGTGAACGGATTTCTCTGATATGCTACTTCCCAATTCGAGATAAGGTACAATTACCTCATCAAGTTCTACTTTCCTCCCACTCACTTCTTTCGAGAGAAACTCCTTTTCTAGAAAGGTTCCATTCTTGGCAACAAAGATCTTGCCTTTAGATCTGTGGTAGAAGGTGTACCCTATTGTTTCCTTAGGGTATCCTATGAAGACATACTTCTCCGATTTAGACTGTGCCCTATTTAACATGAATGCGGCTGTCTCTAAAGAATAACTCCAAGATTATAGTGGTAAATCGGTAAGAGACATCATAGAATGCACCATATCCAATAAAGTACGGTTACAATGTTCGGACACACCATTACGCTGTGGTGTTCTAGGTGGCGTGAGTTGTGAACAATTCCACATTGTTTTAAATGAAGGCCAAACTCGTAACTCAAATATTCGCCTGCGCGATCAGATCATAGAAACTTTTATTTCCTTGTTACGATGATTCTCCACTTCACTCTGAAATTCTTTGAACTTTTCAAATGTTTAAGACTTGTGTTTCATCAAGTAGATATAGCCATACCTACTCAAATCGTCTGCGTGCCTCAACACTCATCGGACCGCAAACATCAGTATGTAAGTCATTAGCTTGCTCCACTGTTCCGGAGAACGGAGTTTTAGTCATCTTGCCCATGAGGCATGGTTCGCAAGTATCAAATGATTCATAATCAAGTAATGCCAAAATTCCATCCGCATGGAGTTTCTTCATGCGCTTTACACCAATATGACTTAAATGGCAGTGCCACAAATATGTTGCACTATCATTATCAACTTTGCATCTTTTGGCATCAATATTACGAATATGTGTATCACTATGATTGAGATTCAACAAGAATAGACCATTCATCAAGGGTGCATGACCATAAAAGATATTACTCACATAAATAGAACAACAATTATTCTCCGGTTTTAAATGAATAGCCATCTTGCAAAAAACAAGATCAAGATATAATGTTAATGCTCAACGCTGGCACCAAATAACAATTATTGAGGTTTAAAACTAATCCCGAACGTAGATGTAGAGGTAGCGTGCCGATGACTATCACCTCGACCTTGGAATCATTCCCGACGCGCATCGTCACCTTGTCCTTAGCTAATCTTCGTTTATTCCATAGCTCCTGTTTCGAGTTACACATAAGAGCAACCGAACCAGTATCAAATACACAGGCGCTACTACGAGAGTTAATAAGGTACACATCAATCACATGTATATCAAATATACCTTTGTTCACTTTGCCATCCTTCTTGCCCACCAAGTATTTGGGGCAGTTCCGCTTCCAGTGACCATTCCCTTTGCAGTAGAAGCACTCAGTTTCAGGCTTGGGTCTAGCTTTGGGCTTCTTCCCTGGAGTGGCAACTTGATTGCCATTCTTCTTGAAGTTCCCTTTCTTTCCCTTGCCCTTTTTCTTGAAACTAGGGGTCTTGTTAACCATCAACATTTAATGCTCCTTCTTGATTTCTACCTCCGCGGCCTTAAGCATTGCGAAGAGCTCAGGAATTTTTTATTCATCCCTTGCATATTATAGTTCATCACGAAGGCTTTGTAGCTTGGTGGCAGTGATTGAAGAACTCTGTCAATAACACTATCAACCGGAATTTCAACTCCCAGCTTAGTTAAGTGGTTATAATACCCAGACATTTTGAGTATGTGTTCAGTGACAGAACTGTTCTCCTCCATCTTGCAGCTATAGAACTTGTTAGAGACTTCATATCTCTCAACCCGGGCATTTGCTTGAAATAGTAACTTCAACTCTTGGAACATCTCATATGCTCCATGACGTTCAAAACGTCTTTGAAGTCCCAGTTCTAAGCCGTAAAGCATGGCACACTGAACTATTGAGTAGTCATTAGATCGAGCCTGCCAGACGTTCATAACATCTGCAGTAGCTCGTGCAGCAGGACTTTCACCCAGCGGTGCATCAAGGACATAATTCTTCTATGCAACAATGAGGATAATCCTCAATTTACAGACCCAGTCCGTGTAGTTGCTACCATCATCTTTCAACTTAGCTTTCTCTAGGAATGCATTATCTTTCTCTATAGTGAACATCTCTATGTTGATCATATCTACTATATGACGCATGTTCGACCTTTCGGTCTCCAGTGTTCGGGGACCATGTCTATACATGCTAGGCTCATCAAGTTTAGCCCAAGTATTCTGCATGTGCAAAACTGTCTTACACCCGTTGTATGTGAACGTAGAGTCTATCACACCCGATCATCACGTGGTGCTTCGAAACGACAAACTTTGGCAATGGTGCATACTCGGGGAGAACACTTTTATCTTGAAATTTAGTGAAGGGATCATCTTATAAAGCTACCGCCGTTCTAAGAAAAATAAGATGCATATAGGATAAACATCACATGCAATCAAAATATGTGACATGATATGGCCATCATCATCTTGTTCGTTTGATCTCCATCTCCAAAGCATCATCATAATCTCCATCGTGACCGTCTCGACAGCTTGATCTCCATCGTTGCGTTGGGGTCGTCTTGCCAACTATGGCTTCTACAATTATGGCTAACGCATGGCGATAAAGTAAAGCAATTACATGGCACTTGCATTTGGTACAATAATTAAGAGACAACCCTAAGGCTCCTGCCGGTTGTCGATATTACAAAACTTGATTGTGACGCCCCCAATTCGACCGCACACTAATCATACACGCAAATGTGTTTGATCAAGATCAGGGACTCACGGGAAGATATCACAACACAACTCTATACACAAGTTAAAATAATACAAGCTTTATATTACAAGCTAGGGGCCTCGAGGGCTCGAATACAAAAGCTCGTTACACAAGAGTCAGCGGAAGCAACAATACCTGAGTACAAACATAAGTTAAACAAGGATGCCTTAAGAAGGCGAACACAAAAGCAACAATGGTCGAAGAGGCAAGGCCTCCTTCCTGGGACCTCCTAACTACTCCTGGTTGTCGGCGGTCTTCACGTAGTTGTATCTGTCGGCGGTGGCATCTGGCTCCAGGGATCCACCACCTGGTTGCAACAACCGGAAAGAAGAAAGAAGGGGGGAAAGGTGTCGTGGAATTGTCACGACAGATGTCCTAGTGAAAGGACTTAATCGTGGAGCCATCACAACTAGGAAGCTTAAAGGGGTTAAAATGGGACAAAGGTCACGACGGTTTATACTAGTTCAGCCCCTTGTAGTGAAGGTAAAGGCCTAATCCAGTTTGAGGTGGAATTGCTTATGTTCCGATTACCAGTGTAACATCCCAAATTTTCAATTGGGAATGTTATACATAGATCATTCATGCATATCATATTTTATTGCATTTCGTTTCGCGATCCTCGAAATCCTAAGCAACTCAAGGACCCTCGGAGAGAGTTGGGGATTTCCCATTTTTCATATTTGAATTTTATCGAATATTGAAACAAGGATCATTGATTTTAATTATTTTTCTCTCCGAAAATATTTCATATATGAGAGGATATAATATGACTTCTCAAAAATAATTGAAATGTTGGAGGAAAATATTAAAATCAAATATTTGATTTTATTTGGATTTTATTTTCTATTTTATTGCATTAGAAAAATTGCACGTTTTTCAAAATTGCATTTTAGGGCCAAGAAAATGTTCATCTCGTTCTAAATATTTTATTTAGACGGTGAAAATTTGTTTTGTCATTTTTAGAATTTTATTTTATTTTCTCGGACTTATTTTCGGTTCGGTGGAATTATTTATTTTAAAAAAAAGTTCCAGCGCCCGACTAGGCCGAAGCCCAGCCGAGCCGGCCCGCTCCCCCGCGCCGCCGTCTCCCTCCAAGAGACCGACGCCGTCGCCGCCTCGGACTCGGAGTCCTGCCGGGACTCCGCCTCCCTGCCGCCTTGCCCCCTCCTCCAAGCAGCCCCCCTCCTTAAATACCCCCGCCCGGAGCCCCCACCACCACCAAACCCCGCCGCCCGCTGCCCCAACTGCAGCGCCGCCGCCGCCGCCCCCCATGCCAAGCCCGCCTCCCCCGCCAAGAGCCCGCCATGCCGGAGCCTCGTCGGAGGTAACGCCGCCGTTGCCGCCGCCGGTTTTTTTTAAGAAAACTGATTCGGTTTTTTTTTGAAACCCTAGTTCGTTTTTTTGGATCGGTTCGCCGGTTTGCTCGGTTTAAGCTACTTAGCGGACGTTCGTCCGTGCATTCAGTTTAACAAATGGTTTTTGCTCGATAGTTACAGACAACGATCGTTCGTTCGTTATCCTATTCGTCAGTTTTCTTTTTCTCCGATTTTTTCGCGATTATTTTCGATCGCGATTTCTGATCCGATTTTCGTTTCAGTTTATCTTTTCGCTTGTTTATCGGAATCAGTCGATTCAAGCGCCTAAATCTTCGTATCGAAACCCTCTTTCTGTTTAATTAACTTGAACAAGATTTTTGTACTGTAAAATTTGACTTTAGTTCAGATTAGTAAACGAATCTTGTTTCTTTTGCCGTTTGAGTTTCGTTGCTTCGTTTGGTTTGATTCTTTTCGCAAAGCGGAGTTCTTAAGTTGAACTTTCTTGCTAATTGTTCTTATTTGAGTTTTACCCATGCGTCTTTGCTTGATTGCTTATGTATGATATTGTTTGTTTGCGATAGAATTCCCGGAGTGCGAAGCGTGCTACTACGAGTCCCTAGGTTTTGCGGATCGTCAGCAAGGCAAGTAACACATTGATCATACTCTTTCCATACCCAGTTTTTATGCATTAGTTCAATCCTCAAACATTGCATGATTAGGATGTGATTAACATGTGGTATGGGAAGTAGTTGATGAGGTAGAACCTATTGCCCTGTTACATTCAAACCCTTGGGAGTTACTTCTATGTATTGCTTATATTGCCATGCTATGCACGTAGACGTGGTTTGGGTGAGTGAAATCCATGACAGATGTGAGATTTTTAATTAATGCTTCAACTTAAGGTGGCAACTTAAATACACATCTGGGTCGATTGAGGCACCTGGAGAATCCAGTGTTGCCTGTACTTTTGGAAATCCCGGGGTACCGTGTGATTTTCCTATGGACCGCCACCCAGGCTCAAAGGGAACTGAGATATTTTCATGCTAGAAACTTATGTGCGCAACCACAAGCTATTATGGGCTCTAGCATAGTGGACTAAGTTACATGAAGCTCTCGAAGAGGTGGATCAGCAGGTAGTGGGTTGTAGGTTTGGTATGGTCTGCCCAGAGTAGAGAGTTAATGTTTCTGAAAGACTGTGTCTCGGTCATCCGTTTCTCAAACACCATGTAGTGAGAAATCCAACGGAGGCGATCTAGTCTTGTGGGGAAAAGTGCGCAAACCTCTGCAGAGTGTACAATCTAATCATGGTTAGCCGTGTCCCCGGTTATGGACAATCTTGAGTATCTAGTACTTGGAGTATCCTAAGTATCTCATCACTCTAAATTAATATTGTTGGGCTGATAACTACTTTAATTGGGAATGAGTTGGAGAAACCTGCTCAATGATGTTTCAACTACCATGATAGTTAAATTAAAATATATTCCTTTTGTTGTAGGGAAAAAATGGATTTTCGCAAAAACTATAACCATAGAGCTTTCCACCAGCCAAATATGCATGTAGTGATAGCATCATTCTGTTTTTGCTCTACTGTGTTACATTGCCAGCATATTCCATGCGCTGACCCGTTTTCGGGCTGCAACGTATTATGTTGTAGACTTTTCAGACGACGAGTAAGGTTCGTTAGGTCGTTGCCGTGCAGCTCAGTTATGCCATTGGAGTTGATGGACTCACTTTATCTTCCAAGCCTTCCGCTGTTATCGTATTAGATGGCCTTAAGCCATATTTATTGTAATAAGTTCTCTTTGGAGACATTCGATGTAATAAGTGTGTGATTGCTACTCTGTTATAAATCCTTCGAGTATTGTGTGTGTCAGCATTACGGATCCAGGGATGACACTGAAGCACAGAGACTTGATGGTTTGCGGTAGGGTCGCTACAAGATGGTATCAGAGCACACGTTGAGTGTAGGGCACGACCACTAAGATAAACCATAGGTCACTCTTCTCTACTCATTTATGTCTTCTCTCCATTTTCTACTCTTTAGGATGGCAGAGTTGAAGAACAAGTTTGCACAGCCGGATGAAGACACACCTTTTGGACACCACATGAAGGAAGTCACTAGGTACTTGAACATTGGAATACCAAGCTTCACCGGGACGTACAACGCCACCTTACCAGAAGAGGAGCACTGGATGATTCAAGTACAAGTTCCAGGAAGGACGTTCTCGCCAACCACTAAGCCCATAGAATTTTCTTTTGAAGCACCCACCTGGAGTCTAGGCAAGAGCATGTCAGCCCACATTACCATGGGACGCATTGGAGAAGTTTACAACAAGGATCTTAAGGACACTATCTATCAGATATGTGGGCGCCGAGACGAGCAATGGGAGATGATCAGCACTAAGAAGGACAAATCAATTGCAGCTTTCATCCAGGAGTTAAACCAGCACATTCGACGCCAGGAGAATTAGATGTGTGCAGACATGATAGGTTTGAGGACGGCGAAGACTAGGATCATCGAGCTAGAAGACGAACTCAAGTCTACACGCGATGCATATGAGGAGGAAATTGTGACATTATTGGAGAAGAATGACGACCTGATAAAGAAGATCGGAGTATTCATGGGAGATCCAGTGCCGGGAGGAGAGGACGACGATTCCACTTGCCCGGAGAACTACATCATCATCGACGACACCGACTCCGACCCTAGTGATGATGACTTTGAAGAGAAAGCTGGAGCAGAAATCGTGGAGTCTTCCACCGATCAAAATTTCTAGATAACCACCAAAGAATTAGTAGTATTCTCCCATGTATATAGTAGTAGTTGAGCACTTTTACGATAGTTCTAGACCGCTTGTATGCCCTTGCTTGATTGATTGAGTGAAATGTTTGTGTTTGTCTCATGTGCATATGGGTAGTGCTTTCTCACTAGACCCCTTTTCTATTCTGATCTCTTCCCTCTAAACCCATCAGATGCCTCCGAGACGCGACACCGGATTTGCCTTCCCGCCAGAGCTCACTCAGTTGATCCAGCAGTAGAATGCCTTGATGCAATTGCTAGTCCAGAACCAAGGCAATAACAACAACAACAACAACAACAACAATAACAACAACAACAACAACAAAAAAAAAACAACAACAACAACAATAATCCGCCTCCAGTTGACAACCTAGCCCGCTTTCTGAGGTTACAGTCGCCGGTGTTTTCCAGTAGCACCGAGCCTATAGTTGCTGATGATTGGCTACGCCGTATTGGAAGGGAGTTGACCACCACAGGTTGCACATATGTTGAGATGGTGCGCTTTTCCGCACATCAATTGGATGGACTAGCAGCCTCATGGTGGGATAATTATACGGCCACTTTCCCCATAGCCAACGTCACTTGGGACCAGTTTCAGCAAGCTTTTCGCACAGCCCATGTCTCAACTGGAGCTATGAATATGAAGAAGCGTGAGTTTCGCAACTTACGCCAGGGGAACCGTACTATGGCTCAGTACGTGGATGAGTTTGGCAAGTTATCTCGCTATGCCCCTGATGATGTGGCCACAGATGCCGCGAAGCAGCAGAAGTTTATGGAAGGGCTGAATGATGAGATGAGTATGCAGTTGATGGTGGCAACATTCAACAACTACCAGGAGTTGGTAGATAAGGCTCTTATGATTGAAGGGAAGCAGCAGCAGATTCAGAGCCGTAAGAGGAAGTATGGGCAAGGGAGGTATAACTCAGGAGCTCAGCAGAAGCCTCGCATAACCCCGAACTCGGGAGGACTTATTCATAACCATGGAGGTCATAACCACACCGGAGGAAGTTCGCATAACCACAATGGTTCTAAGAATGGAAACGTGAATGGAACAAACAACAATCAGAACCGCCCCAATCCAGCCGCACCCGCTAAAACAGATCTAAGTCACATTACTTGCTATAAGTGCGGGAAGACTGGACACTATGCCACGGAGTGCCCTGAAGCGAAGAATGGAAATGGAAATGGGAGCGCTAGGAAGAAGCCCAGTCCATTCAACAAAGGACAAGTGAACCACGTTAACGTGGAGGAGGTTGAAGAGCAGCCAGACGCGGTTATAGCTAAGTTTTTGATTAAGTCTTTTACCGCCCTTGTTCTTTTTGATACTGGTGCATCGCATTCATACATATCAAGGGGATTTGTGGATAAGTTTAAACTACCAACCCAAACCCTTAGGACCCCTCTGTTAGTGAGTTCACCTGGAGCAGAGTATATGGCTAGTCGATGGTGCGACCAGATACCCCTAACCATTGGTAGCCATGTTTTTCCGTCCGACCTAATAATTTTGGAGTCACAAGGATTGGATGTGATATTAGGCATGGACTGGATGTCAAAGTATGGAGGAAGCACTGATTGTGCTAGTAAGTCGATTTATGTCACCACCCCGGAGGGAAAAGGATTAAGTATGTATCTAGGCATGCGCTAGGAGGAGCCAAGTAAATACCCTCACGGGAGTTGTTTAGGAGGAAGTGCCTGTAGTGAAGGAGTACTCGAATGTTTTTCCAGAGGAGTTACCAGGCATGCCACCGGATAGAGACATCGAGTTTTTGATAGAGCTATTGCCAGGTACCGGGCCAATATCAAAGAGACCCTATCGGATGCCCGTGAATGATCTGGAGGAGATTAAGAAGCAGATCAAGGAGTTATTGGAGAAAGGGTACATTCGACGGAGTTCATCACCATGGGGAGCCCCAATGCTTTTGGTTGAGAAAAAGGATAAGTCTCTACGGATGGTTGTTGATTATCGTGCGTTAAATGAGGTGACGATCAAGAACAAATACCCACTGCCGATGATCAATGACTTGTTTGACCAACTGCAAGGAGCTAAGGTGTTTTCGAAGATCGATCTGCGATCAGGATACCACCAGTTGAAGATTCGAGAGAAGGATATACCAAAGACAACATTCACAATGCGGTATGGGTTGTATGAATATACAGTCATGTCATTTGGACTGACTAACGCCCCTGCCTACTTCATGAGCATGAGGAACAATGTGTTCATGGAATATTTCGACAAGTTTGTTGTGGTGTTTATTGATGATATAATGGTATACTCGAAGAATGAGGAGGAGCACAAGGAGCATTTGCGTTTAGTTCTCGAGAACCTCAGGGAACATCAGTTATACGCCAAGTTCAGCAAATATGAGTTATACGCCAAGGATTATGACATGAAGCTGCACTATCATCCAGGCAAGGCCAATGTCGTAGCAGACACTTGGAGCCGGAAGAGTTATGCTAATACCCTAGTGGGTAAAGGATTACCAAAGGAGTTAGCAGAGGATCTCAGGGAACTTCTATTGGAGATTGTTCCTAGAGGTTTTGTTGCAACAATGGAGGTTCAGTCTACATTGTTGGGAAGGATTCGAGAAGCTCAAAAGGATGACAAAGAGATTGCCGAGATAAAAGAGAGAATGAGCGAAGGAAAGGCCAAAGGTTTTCATGAGGATGAGCACGATACCTTATGGTTTGAGGATCGGGTTTATGTGCCCAATAACAAAGAGATCAGGAAGTTAATACTTCAGGAGGATCATGACTCACCATACTCGATACACCCCGGGAACACCAAGATGTATTTGGATTTGAAGGAACTTTTCTGGTGGACGGGTATGAAGAAGGATATTGCCGAGTATGTAGCCGTATGTGATGTATGTCCGAGAGTGAAGGCAGAGCATCAAAAGCCAGCAGGATTGTTACAGCCTATGCCGATACCCGAATGGAAGTGGGATAAACTTGGCATGGATTTTATCATCGGATTGCCCAGGACCAAATCAGGATATGATTCTATATGGGTAGTAGTTGATCGCTTGACCAAAGTGGCTCACTTTATCCCAGTGAAAACAACCTATACAAGTGCGAAGTTGCCCAAGATATATATGACCAGGATCGTATGTCTGCATGGAGTTCCGAGGACCATCTATCAGATAGAGGAACAAAGTTTACCTCAAAGTTTTGGCATCAGCTGCACCAGACTTTGGGAACGAGATTGGAGTTCAGTACAACATTTCACCCGCAGATGGATGGGCAGACCGAGAGAGTCAACCAGATTCTGGAGGACATGTTGAGGGCCTGTGCGCTAGATTATGGATCTAGTTGGGATGACAATTTGCCTTACACAGAGTTCTCATACAACAATAGCTACCAAGCCAGTTTGAAAATGGCACTGTTCGAAGCCCTATATGGACGAAGGTGCAGAACACTGTTGATGTGGGATGAAGTTGGAGACCGATAGTTGTTTGGACTAGACTCGATCAAGGATTCTGAAGAGAAAGTTAAGTTAATCTGAGATAGACTGAAGATAGCTCAGTCCAGGCAGAAGAGTTATGCAGATTCAAAACGCAAGGAGGTAACCTATGAAATTGGAGATAGAGCATATCTGCGAGTATCACCCTTGCGAGGAGTGAAACGTTTTGGAGTTAAGGGAAAATTAGCCCCGAGATTTGTAGGACCGTATCGTGTTTTGGAACGTATGGGAGAAGTTGCCTACAAGTTGGAGTTACATGAAGGACTGTCAGGAGTACATGATGTGTTTCACGTTGCACAGTTGAAGAAGTGTCATGCTGAGATGGCCGATATACCATTAAGAGATACAGTACCCTTGGAGGTGATTCAGTTGGATAGTGATTTGACTTATGAGGAGAAGCCAGTCAGGATTCTTGAATTTTCCAGTCGAGTCACCCGTAGCAAGGTTATCAAGTTCTGTAAGGTTCAGTGGAGTCACCATACCGAGGATGAAGCCACCTTGGAACGAGAGGATGACCTCCGCAAAGACCACCCACACATATTTTCTAGCCAACCCGAATCTCGAGGGAGAGATTCATCTTAAGGGGGGTAGATGACTAAGACTCCGTTCTCCGGAACAATGTAGCGAGCAACAGACTTGTTGGAAATAATACATACTGATGTATACGGTCCAATGAGTGTTGAGGCTCGCAGCGAGTATCATTATTTTCTAACCTTCACAGATGATTTGAGCAGATATGGGTATATATACTTGATGAAACATAAGTCTGAAACATTTGAAAAGTCCAAAGAATTTCAGAGTGAAGGAGAAAATCATCGTAACAAGAAAATAAAGTTTCTACGATCTGATCATGGAGGTGAATATTTGAGTTACGAGTTTGGTCTTCATTTGAAACAATATGGAATAGTTTCACAACTCACGCCACCTGGAACACCACAACATAATGGTGTGTCCGAACATTGTAACCGCACTTTATTAGTTATGGTGCAATCTATGATGTCTCTTACTAGTTTACTGCTATCGTTTTGGGGTTATGCTTTAGAGACGGCTGCATTCACGTAAAATAGGGCACCATCTAAATCCGTTGAGACGACACGAGATGAACTGTGGTTTGGCAAGAAACCCAAGTTGTCATTTCTTAAAGTTTGGGGCTGCGATGCTTATGTAAAAAATCTTCAACCTGATAAGCTCGAACCCAAATCAGAGAAATGTGTCTTCATAGGATACCCAAAGGAGACTGTTGGGTACCCCTTCTATCACAGATCCGAAGGCAAGATATTCGTTGCTAAGAATGGATCCTTTCTAGAGAAGGAGTTTCTCTCGAAAGAAGTGAGTGGAAGGAAAGTAGAACTTGATGAGGTAATTGTACCTTCTCCCTTATTGGAAAGTAGTTCATCACAGTAATCAGTTCTAGTGATTCCTACACAAATTAGTGAGGAAGCTAATGATGATGATCATGAAACTTCTGATCAAGTTACTACCAAACCTCGTAGGTTAACCAGAGTAAGATCCGCACCAGAGTGGTACGGTAATCCTGTTCTGGAGGTCATGTTACTTGACCATGATGAACCTACGAACTACGAGGAAGCGGTGATGAGCCCAGATTCTGCAAAATGGCTTGAGGCCATGAAATCTGAGATGGGATCCATGTATGAGAACGAAGTGTGGACTTTGGTTGACTTGCCCGATGATCGGCAAGCCATAGAGAATAAATGGATCTTCAAGAAGAAGACTGACACTGACGGTAATGTTACTCTCTACAAAGCTGGACTTGTTGTGAAAGGTTTTCGACAAGTTCAAGGAGTTGACTACGATGAGACCTTCTCACCTGTAGCGATGCTTAAGTCTGTCCGGATCATGTTAGAAATTGCCGCATTTTATGATTATGAAATTTTGCAAATGGATGTCAAAACTGCATTCCTTAATGGATATCTTAAAGAAGAGTTGTATATATTATGCAACCAGAAGGTTTTGTCGATCCAAAAGGTGCTAACAAAGTGTGCAAGCTCCAGCGGTCCATCTATGGACTGGTCCAAGCCTCTTGGAGTTGCAATATACACTTTGATAGTGTGATCAAAGCATATGGTTTTATACAGACTTTTGGAGAATCCTGTATTTACAAGAAAGTGATGGGAGCTCCGTAGCATTACTGATATTATACGTGGATGACATATTGTTGATCGGAAATGATATGGAATTTATGGATAGCATAAAAGGATACTTGAATAAGAATTTCTCAATGAAAGACCTCGGTGAAGCTGCTTATATATTGGGCGTCAAGATATATAGAGATAGATCAAGACGCTTAATTGGACTTTCACAAAGAACATACCTTGACAAAGTATTGATGAAGTTCAAAATGGATCAGGAAAAGAAAGGGTTCTTGCCTGTGTTACAAGGCGTGAATTTGAGTCAGACTCAATGACCGACCACTTCAGAAGATAGAGAGAAAATGAAAGTCATTCCCTATGCTTCAGCCATAGGTTCTATCATGTATGCAATGCTATGTACCAGACCTGGTGTGTGCCTTGCTATTAGTTTAGCAGGGAGGTACCAAAGTAATCCAGGAGTGGAGCACTAGACAGCGGTCAAGAACATCCCGAAATACCTAAAAAGGACTAAGGATATGTTTCTCGTTTATGGAGGTGACAACGAGCTCGTCAGAATGGTTACGTTGACGTTAAGTTACATCGATCCGGATGACTCTAAGTCACAAACCGGATACATATTTATATTGAATGGTAGAGCTGTTAGTTGGTGTAGTTCTAAGCAAAGCGTAATGACTCTAAGTCACAAACCGGATACATATTTATATTGAATGGTAGAGCTGTTAGTTGGTGTAGTTCTAAGCAAAGCGTAATGGCGGGATCTACGTGCGAAGCGGAGTACATAGCTGCTTCTGAAGCAGCAAATGAAGGAGTCCGGATGAAGGAGATCATATCTGGTCTAGGTGCCATACCTAGTGCATCAGGTCCAATGAAAATCTTTCGTGACAATACTGGTGCAATTGCCTTGGCAACGGAATCTAGATTTCACAAAAGAACCAAGCACATCAAGAGATGCTTCAATTCAATCCGCGATCAAGTCAAGGAGGGAGAATAGAGATTTGCAAGATACATACGGATTTGAATGTTGCATACCTGTTGACTAAGCCTCTCTCACGAGCAAAACATGATCAGCAACTCCATGGGTGTTAGAATCATTACTGTGTAATCTAGATTATTGACTCTAGTGCAAGTGGGAGACTGAAGGAAATATGCCCTAGAGGCAATAATAAAGTTTTTTTTATTTCCTTATATCATGATAAATGTTTACTATTCATGCTAGAATTGTGATTTGATAAACGGGATCACATCATTAGAGAATGATGTGATGGACAAGACCCATCCGTTAGCTTAGCACTATGATCATTTAGTTTATTTCTATTGCTTTCTTCATGACTTATACATGTTCCCATGACAATGAGATTATGCAACTCCCGAATACCGGAGGAACACTTAGTGTGCTATCAAATATCACAACGTAACTGGGTGATTATAAGGATGCTCTACAAGTGTCTTTGATGGTGTTAGTTGAGTTGGCATAGATCGAGATTAGGATTTGTCACTTCGAATGTCGAAGAGGTATCTCTAGGCCATCTTGGTAATGCTCATCACTATACGCCTTGCAAGCAATGTGACTAATGAGTTAGTTGTGGGAGGATGCATTACGGAACGAGTAAAGAGACTTGCCAGTAACGAGATTGAACTAGGTATGATGAAAGCGATGATCGAATCTCGGGCAAGTAATATACCAATGATAAAGGGAACAACATATGCTGTTATGCGGTTTGACCGATAAAGATCTTCGTAGAATATGTAGGAGCCAATATGAGCATCCAAGTTACGATATTGGTTATTGATCAGAGATTTGTCTCGATCATGTCTACATAGTTCTCGAACCCGTAGGGTCTGCACGCTTAACGTTCGATGACGATTTGTATTATGAGTTTATGTGATTTGATGACCGAAAGTTTCCTGGAGTGCCGGATAAGATCACAGACATGATGAGAAGTCTCGAAATGGTAATCCTAGTTGGACTACATCTCCTTGGGCGCGCTGTCGGTGTCAAAACCGGTGGATCTCGGGTAGGGGGTCCCGAACTGTGTGTCCAAGGCGAATGGTAACAGGAGGCGGGGGACACAATGTTTACCCAGGTTCGGGCCCTCTCGATGGAGGTAATACCCTACTTCCTGATTGATTGATCTTGATGATATGAGTATTACAAGAGTTGATCTACCATGAGATCGTAGAGGCTAAACCCTAGAAGCTAGCCTATGATTATGATTGTTTTTGTCCTATGGACTAAACCCTCCGGTTTATATAGATACTGGAGGGGGCTAGGGTTACACAGAGTCGGTTACAAGGGAGGAGATCTACATATCCGAATTGCCAAGCTTGCCTTCCACGCCAAGGAGAGTCCCACCGGACACGTGATCTAAGTCTTCAATCTTGTATCTTCATAGTCCAACAGTCAGACCAAAGTATATAGTCCGGCGATCGAGGACCCCTAATCCAGACTCCTCGTAGCCCCCGAACCAGGCTTCAATGACGATGAGTCCGGCGCGTAGATTGTCTTCGGCATTGCAAGGCGGGTTCTTCTCCAAATTCTAAGTACCTGTCGAGTTGTGTCCGGCTTCCCATGAACGTGTCGAGCGAATGCGAGAAGTCGGGGCATTTTTACATCTGCCACCCTAACCATGTGAGTAAATCGTCTATTTAAAGAGTCGGGGAACCTCAGATCCAGATCACACCATCCTCCCACAACGATTATCCATCGGAGCGCTCCCGGAAAAAGTCCATCCATCATGGCCAGCCATCGCAGCTCCTCCTCTCGCTCCCGTAGTCCTAAGACAGGCAATTGGAAGAAATGTTCCGTCCCCCACAACCAATTAGTAGAGTTACAGACCCAAGGGTTTCTCCCTCCTGCATATATGGTCCCCGTCCGAGCCAGAATAGCCACTTACAACGGCGGGGAGCAAGCGGAGAGCTTTCCCAACCCATCCATGGGGGAGCGGGTATGCCTTGTCCCTTACTTATTAAGGGGACTTGGATTTCCAATCCATACGTTCCTCCGCGGGCTCCTGGACTTCTACGGCCTCCAGCTGCATAACTTTACTCCCACCTCCATATTACACATCGCTGGCTACGTCGCCCTTTGCAAGCTGTTTCTGGGCTGCCAAGCTCATTTAGAGCTATGGCAGAGGCTATTCTGCCTTGTGCCCCGTACACAGGAGGGGTCAATATATCAAGTGGGCGGAGCCGAAATATGGCGCATCGCCGGGACCGGATATCTGTCTGGTACTCCGAAGAAGACATCCAAATACTGGCCTTCAGAGTGGTTTTATATGGAGGACATCCCCCATCCGGACCCTATTCGGATGGGCCTTCCTGAGTTCAATAACGCCCCTTTGGAGAAACACCGCAGCTGACGCCCCCGGGAGCCCCCAGGAGCCCCCAGGAGGAAGATATCAGAGAGGTCCTTTACCTGATGGGCCGGATAAAAACGCTGGCCAAATCAGGACTTACAATAATCGAGGTTATGTCAATATGTATAATGCGGGGGGGTGCAGCCACTTCAATATCGGGGACAACCCATGTAGCACTTCAATGGAGAAGACGATGCCACCCGCTGCGGTCATAAAGGTCCGGACTCCGTCACTGCACTAGCGAAAATACTGTCCGATTTATATAAAGGAGAGAAAGAGGTGTTCATCCGCATTAAGCCACGGGATGGATTCTCCATGTACAACCCCCCACACTGGGTGAGCTTCTACTTTTTACTTCGGACCTTCCCGCATTCTTCGTCATAAATATTTACCTTGCTATTTCATAGCAGGAACTGCGAAAAGCTGTGAGGGAGGTCTACAGCCCGTTTCCACAGCCAGAGGACCCTGACCGGGCCTTCGACCTCGGACTTGAAGAAGATCCGGGCACATTTGTGGAGCTCTTCGACAGGATGTTCTATCAGCTAAGCTGCGACGGTGCCTTAGTGGCCATCATAGCCAATTATCCTGGGCTGCTCCCTGCATCGCACGTAATTAAAACTGTAGTCCCAATTTCCGAGAAGGATCCCTTTTTTGCACTTCACCCACCGCACACATATGGTGTCTTACAGGGAAGGCCCTCGGAATGCCATGCCGAACCTGCAGTGACTCACCAACAAGGGGCACCAAAACCGGGTAGGCTTAAAAGGAAGGCGATCAGGACTGAGACGCCGTCGCAGAGGTATGAAAAAGAACCCTGCTCCGCGGTTGTCGTCTTTAAAATATTATAATGTCAATGGTTCCTAGCAGGAAAAATGCTCCCCGGACCGTATCTGGAGAGCCTGCCGGCCACGCCTCCACCAGCCGGGCTCCAGAGCCGGACTTAGAGGCAGGTGCTAACATGGGGACAACGCCGGATGTTCCTCCTACAAAGGATGCGGATAGGCTGTCCGCTACGAATTCCGAAGTGGACAGTGCCATGAATCACAAGCATTGCGGGGCCGTACTCCGCGACCCTGGTTTCTCTGAAGAGGCGTTCGATGCCTTCAACTCAGGAGACGTGTACATCCGAGCTGCTCAAAATGGTCTTGCCAAAGCTACGGACCAGTATGTAAACGATATACGGGTAAGAAAATCTGATAATTATGTATATCAGTAGCACCTGAGACTTGAAACAGTTGGTACAACTGATTTAAGGATCATTATTTGTGTAGGTTCTTACGGAGAAGAATACCCAGTTGTCTCAAGAGCTGGAGGAGTGCAAATCCCAGCTACGGGCTACAGTTGCCACAATGAAGGAGTCCAAGAAGGCCCCGTCTGGTAACACATGTTCCTATCGAAAAGAACGACATATACCAGTTAGTACTCGGCATGCATGCAAATCTAACAATAGATTCTGCAGATGATCCCGGAGTGAATCCGGAGGTCGTGCAAGGGGATGTGCAACATGCTCAACAACAGTTAAACGTTGGCGAGCGCGTGCTTACGCAGGTTAGGCGTGAGAAAAACGATCTCCAAGATGCCAATACCCGGCTGAGTGTTGAACTGAAAGATGTTCGGGCCCAGCTTGCTGACTCCGTAAAGGAGAATAAGAGGCTTTGACGCGACATTTTTAGTAAGTGCTTGAACGAACTTTTATAGAGTTCGGTGAAGAAACCGGCTAACAAATTTTTATCTGTAGGTATGCTGACAGGTCGTCCCGCAGAGGAGATGCCTGGGTCTGCTAGTGATCTTCTGCCAGAGCTCTCACAACTACACGAACAAGTTCGGCAGGTGATGCAGGGCATTGCCCAAGCCTTGTGGCCCTCCGCCTCCCTCCCAGGAGGCATGGGAGAGCTTGTAGAGATGCTCAAGGGAGTGCGTGTCACGCCCAATATGCGACCCTATCCAAAAGGAACTCGACGGTCCCACCAAGGATAGACCTGCATATTGAAACGCTTTTGCAAGGTGGAAATCATTACATCAACATTACATAATAGATGGGGATTCATACATAAGGCACAAATGCCACAAGAATACAACAACATCATAATACCACATACAAGATCAACATCCGACTACGGATGGAACATAAACAGAAACTCAAACAACATCCACCCTGCTAGCCCAGGCTGCCGACCGAACCTATCCCCGATCAAGAAGAAGCGGAAGAAGAACTCCAACAAGCAAACATCGCTCTCACGTCATGATCATCGCAAACCTGTACCTGCAACTGGTGGTGTAGTAATCTGTGAGCCATGAGGACTCAGCAATCCCATTACCATGGGTATCAAGACTAGCAAAGCTCAAATGGGAAAGGAAGGGGCAAAGTGGTGAGGTTGCAGCAGCGGCTAAGCATGATATGGTGGCTAACATACGCAAATGAGAGCGAGAAGAGAGACAAAGGAACGGTCGTCAACTAGTAATGATCAAGAAGTGATCCTGAACACCTACTTACGTCAAACATAACCCAGAAACCGTGTTCTCCTCTCGATCACCCCGAAAAGAGACACTCACGGTTACGCACACGGTTGGTGTATTTTAATTGAGATCAACTTCGGGTTTTCTACAACCGACATTAACAAATTCCCATCTGCCACATAACCATGGCACGGCTTTCAAAGTTCAAACCCTGCAGGGTGTCCCAACTTAGCCCATGATAAGCTCTCGCGATCAACGAAGGAATAGACCTTCTCCCCGGGAAGCCCGATCAGTCTTGGAATCCCGGCTACAAGACATTTCACAGCAATAAAACAAGACCAGCAAGACCTCCCAGCGTGCCGACACCCTGGTAGTAGCCGCACAGATCTCGCTCGAGTGCCACGACCGGATGAGCAGTCCGTATAACTAAAACCAGCCCTCAAGTTTCCTTGAGGTGGCGCTGCAAAGCACTCTAGTTTGGACCAACACTTAGACAAGCATTGGCCGGGGGCTGAATAAAGATGACCCTTGGGTTAATTACTCCCAAGGAAATGTAGGTGGTGGTGAAGCAAATGGTAAACCCAATGTTGGGCCTTCTTTGGAAAAGTCTTATTCAAAGCGAACTGTCAAGGGGTCCCATAAATCACCCGACCGCGTTAGGGACGCAAAAATCCGGGAACATAATACCGATATGACGGAAACTAGGCGGCAAGAGTGGAACAAAACACTGCATAAGGCCGAGCCTTCCACCCTTTACCAAGTATATAGATGCATTAATTAAATAAGATATATTGTGATATCCCAACAAGTAAACATGTTCCAACAAGGAACAACATCTCCATGTTCCAACAAGGAACAAACTTCATCTTCACCTGCAACTAACAACGCTATAAGAGGGGCTGATCAAAGCGGTAACATAGCCAAACAACGGTTTGCTAGGAAGGGTGCAAAAGGTTAGAGGCTGACATGGCAATTTGGGATGGCTTGATAAACAGGTAAATAGGTAGCGCAGCATAGCGATAGAACGAAGCAACTAGCATAGCAATGATAGTAGTGAGATCCAGGGTAGCGGTCATCTTGCCTGAAATCCCGCAAGGAAGAAGAACGAGTCCATGAAGAAGACGAACGGATGAAGCCGAACCAAGCGTGAGACGAACGAATCCTCACGATCAAGAACGAAACAGAACTAACAAGAAGAAGCACACAACATAGTAAACACTCCACATGAACAAGACATGATGCATAAACAAGCATGATGCATGACAAGCTACACGAAGCTACTCATGGCAAGAGATGATGCAAACAAGAGGAACACATCAAAGCAAGTTTAAATGAGGCCGGAAACAACATATAACAATTCCGGTAAGTCCTCATATGCAAATTTCGAAATTGGTCCAGATCTGGATAAACCTTATGTTCAAGTTGTTAAACAGCAATTTAAAATGCACCACAATGATCTACACGAAATTCTAGTCAACTTACATATAAAGTTCATTAGATTCGGAGCTACGGCCTAGAAGATATGAGCAAAACAAGATGAACATGGCATTGATGCAAAATGCATACAAACATCAAGCAAACACCTCAAAACAAGGATCCAACATGATAATATGAAACTACATGCAAAATCAATCAAGTTTCATATAGAGCACACTCAAATCGGAGCAACGGTTCAACACATACACCCTATACAAGTCATAGTAACAATCTGTCCAAAACAGCCACTAGGAATATTGCAAGCACCAAAACAACAAGCTACAGGACCTCAACAAGAAAACAAAAGGCATGGGCATGATCTACTCAAAGCATAGAACAAAAGTCCTTTAGTGACCATAAGCCAAAAAGGATCAGAAAATATAGTAACACCCATGTCAATATCGAAAGTTTCGTTAACAGATTCAGCAACATGACATGTCAAAAACTGATAACAAGTAGGCATGTTTACAAGCTCAATGCACTCACTACAGAACCACAACAACCTAGGCAAAATTGAATAACATGTAAACAATCTGCCAGGAAACATTTGATAGCAAAAGTAGAGCTTGATTGACTCAAGCTAGACTACTCCATAATTGCAAACAAGGGCATGGATGGATAGAGCAAGACATGCTTTACAAAACATCCTTACTGAAGTATCTCAAAATATGCATGGATCTCTCGGTAGCATCAAGTTAACATGGCATCAAAATAACAGCTAAACAGGGCTGAAATCAGCAACAACAAGACACCTAGTTTGCATGCTTGTGCTAGTCACCACATAGATCACAAAAATACATAGCAAGCACCACTGGAAAGAAGACATGGCATATTGCAAAACACATGTAGGACTCAAGTCCATAGGATGCACACATCAATCATGGCAAAAATGACAAAAGTGCAAGTTCTGATAAAAATCAGAAACTAACATCACATTGCACTCTTGCAACAGCATTTCGGGCATCAAGATGAGCTCAAATGAAAATGATGCAATGAGATGAAATGATCTACTCTTCGAGACGAACATTTTGACATATTACACGCGCAAAACGGAGCTACGATGACAGAGATATGATGCAATGAAAATGGAACAAAATTACTGGAGATTAAAGACTTGGTGGATTTCAGTAAAAAAAAACAGGTGGGCGGTATATAGTAAAAATGCGCACGGGTGAGGAACGGAGGGTTGCTCACCCTTGGGCTCGGCCCACGAAGCGGGGAGGGGGGCCGGCTGGGCCTGGAGGCCGGCTGCTTCGGCTGGGCCTTGGGGAGGCCCACGCCGGCGTGGTCAACGACCATCGAGGAGCTCCTGCTCCCGACATGGCGACGGCGGCGGCTCGATCCGGCTGGTGCTCGCCGGAGCCAGCGAGGAGGAGGCCGGGCGCGAGGGGATGGCCGGATCCGGTGGAGGTGCGGAGGAGGAGCGGCGACGAGGCGCTGGCTGGCGGCGGGCGGGCGCGAGGAAGATGGGCGCGGCAGCCGAGGGAGAGGCGCGGGAGGCGGCGGTGGTCCGCGACCGTGGCGGCGAAGTCGACGAGGGCACGGGAGGCACGAGGTCCGGCGGGCGGCGCGCCAGACGGGAGCTCCTGCCCGCAAGGGCAGCGGATGCCGAGGCGGTGGAGGGAGGCACGCCGGCGGGCGGCGCCGGCGATGGCGGCGGAGGGCCGAGGCGGCGGCGGCTACGGGCCCGGCAAGGCCAGTTCGGCCCGGGCGGGCGGATCTGGCCCGGCGGCGCTGGCGATGTGGGCGCTGGGAGGCGACGTGGCGGCGTCTCATTGGGCGTGGAGGCGGCGGCGCTGAGGTGGCGAGGCCGGATTGGCCGGGGTGAGGTGGAGGTGGACGCGTCCGGCGAAGATGGACATGTCCGGCGGCGCGTGGAGGAGAGGGCTAGGGTTGCATCTGCGAAAAGGTCCGCGAATTTTCGGGGGGGATCTAGTTTTATAGGTAGAGGGAGCTAGGAGAGTCCAAATGAGGTGCGGTTTTCGGCCACGCGATCGTGATCGAACGACCGAGAGCATGGAGAGGAGTTTGGTGGGTTTTGGGCAACTTAGAAAGGGTGTTGGGCTGCAAACAAAGAGGGCTCTGCGGTTACCGGTTAACTGTTGAGTACCAAACGACCTCGAATGACACGAAACTTGATAAAGCGGTTCACGGTGCTATACCAAGGCCGCTTGACAAACCTCGGGCATTCCGAGACCGCTTAATACCCACACACGAAAAGAGGTAAAAGGGGGCGCCGGGAGACATAGGAGTGCCGGATTGGAAAATGGACAACGGGGAAAATGCTCGGATGCATGAGACGAACACGTATGCAAAATGAAATGCGCATGATGACATGATATGAAATGCAGATGATGACATGGCAAAGTGCAACACGCAAGCAAATGACATGGCAAAGACGGCGAATAACTGGCAGACACCTGGCGCATCGAATCCGGGGCGTTACAGTGCGGCGGCGCTTCTGATTATGGAAGATATCTGCCTGCCGACAAGGTGCAAGGGAAGCCTGGGCCATGGTGAAGACTCGATATACGAAGGCAGAACCGAACCACATGGCCGAGGTCGGACCTGTAGGGTCTGATGGGAAAGAGATACCCGTCAGTTTGGTGTATGACCACGTGAAATTAGCCCCAAAGTATTCCCAATAGGATTGTAGGCTAGACAGCCTGTTGGATGGTATAGAAGAAGAATTTAGTCAGTCTAAGTGACTGTGTACTTCAAGTGACATATATTGTCCCTAGCCGGACTATAAATCATTTGTCATGGCGGACCTTTTCGCTTCGACCTCCGGACCCGACAGTCCGGAGTGTATCCGAATACCCGCTCAGTTATGTAAAAACCGGGGTACGCGTGGAAACCAGGTGTAGGGGTCATAAGTGCTTGAACAGACAATTACCCAACTAGCTATGTTATATTACATGGATAGTAAGAAACATCTTCCAGGGAGAATAGTTCCGTTAAGGGTTCCTTTCCCTGTGTACGCATGCATTAATGTGCATGTCCGAACTGCGAAAAGAGACGCGAGATATAAACATCTGGGGGCATTTATTGAAATATTTAAAATTCATCTTTTGTTCACCGACCGAATATTCCCTTAAGAACGCTAGCTTTCGGGTTCACCAAGTCTGAGGTACACATCCGGCTGATCCGGCAGTAACAATCGCAGAGGTGCTCCCCTTATGCCCTAGCCGAATTAACGGGAACGTAGGGCATAAACACAAGAGCTAGGCAACCCATCTTGGCCAAAACTTAAGTCATATCGACGCATATAATGGCGAAGAAAAGGTACATGTGAAAAAGTAACACATGTGCGGGGGGCATAGAGCCCGGAACATAGTTATATAAAGCTTCTGTATAAGAAGCCCCCAGGTATAATAAACACGCCTAGCGCGTCAAGATTTTGTAGTCAAGACACATTTTAACCTTTTAAGGCCGTCAAGAAAAGGGAGGAAAGAAAGAAAGAAAAGACAGATAACGGATATATGTAAAAAATTGATGGAGGTAAGGAGACAAACACAGAGTTTGGCACTAGGTGTAGAACCTTCGGAGTCTGGCTGCGTTCCATGGATTTGGCTCGAGTCGATTGTCCGATGCATACCGCAGATGGTACGCTCCACCGGCCAGAACTTTGTCAATAACGAAGGGACCTTCCCATTTGGGCTTGAGCTTGTCCATTTTCTTCTCCGGTAGGCATAGAACGAGTTCGCCAACGTTATAAGTTTTGGCCCGTACTTCTCTGCTTTGATACAGTCGAGCCTGTTGCTGATAGAATGCGAAGCGGGCTTTTGCCATGTCACGCTCCTCCTCAGGCGCCCAACTGTCCCGCCGATCAAGCTCGCTTCTTTTCTTCGCATACGCGCACTCGAGGTGAGTCATGAATGATGTCGCAGGCAGTACCGCTCGCGCTGCGTACACCATAAAAACGGTGTGTATCCGTAGTGCGATTTGGCGTGGTCCGCAGCCCCATAGTACGGAGTCGAGCTCCTCGACCAAAGGCGATCTGATTCCTTCAAGGATCGCACTAATCTTGGTTTAATGCCGCTCATGATAAGACCATTTGCTCGCTCGACTTGATCGTTAGTTTGAGGGTGATAGACAGAGGCATAATCGAGCTTAATGCCCATGTCACGGCACCAAGTTTTTACCTCGTCGGCTGTAAAGTTCGAGCCGTTATCGGTGATGATGCTGTGGGGGACGCCGTAACGGTGTACAACCCTGGATATGAAGTCCATCACTGGTCCGGACTCGGCCGTTTTAACTGGTTTGGCTTCTATCCATTTGGTGAATTTATCCACCATGACCAATAGGTATTTTTTCTTTTGGCTTCCCCCTTTGAGGGGTCCGACCATATCAAGCCCCCAGACCGCAAAGGGCCAAGTAATGGGGATTGTTTGGAGAGCGGTAGGTGGCATATGGCTTTGGTTTGCAAAAAGCTGGCAACCAATGAAACGTTGGACGAGGTCCTGTGCGTCTGCTCGGGCCGTCGGCCAGTAACAAGCTGTACGGAAGGCCTTGCTTACAAGGGCCTGAGCTGCGGCGTGGTGGCCGCCAAGTCCAGCATGAATTTCTGCCAAAAGTTGCCGTCCTTCCTCTTCAGAGATGCACCTTTGAAGTACTCTGGTAGCGCTTTTCTTGTAAAGCTCTCCCTCATGGACCTTGTAGGCTTTAGACCGCCACACTATGCAACGTGCCTCGTTTGGGTCCTCAGGGAGTTCTTGCCTAGTTAGGTAAGCCAAGAAGGGTTCTATCCACGGGGAGATGACAGCCATAATCACGTGGGCCGAAGGTGTTATTTCTGTGGCAGAGCCTCCGATTACGTCAGAGTGTTCGGGATCTGGCGTTGTGGCCGGATCCGGACTATTGTTGCCGGTCTCCCCTTCCCACACCACGGATGGCTTAAATAGCCTTTCCAAGAAGATATTAGGTGGGACATGGTCGCGCTTAGCGCTGATGCGGGCGAGGATATCCGCCGCTTGATTGTTTTCTCTGGCCACATGGTTGAATTCGAGCCCCTCGAACCGAGCTGACATTTTGAGGACGGCGTTGCGGTAAGCCACCATTTTTGGATCCTTGGCGTCAAAGTCTCCATTTATTTGAGATATTGTGAGGTTCAAATCCCCACGCACCTCTAGGCTTTGAATTCCCATGGAGACTGCCATCCGGAGACCATGCAACAGGGCCTCATATTCTGCTGCATTGTTGGAGTCTGTGTATAATATTTGGAGTATGTATTGGACTGTATCTCCGGTGGGGGATGTCAGGACGACGCCTGCCCCCAGACCAGCCAGCATCTTAGAGCCGTCAAAGTGCATGATCCAATTAGAGTACGCGACGTACTCTTTATGGAGTTCGGCTTCCGTCCATTCAGCGATGAAATCAGCCAGTACTTGTGACTTAATGGCTCGTCGTGGTTTGTATGTTATGTCGAACGGGAGGAGCTCGATAGCCCATTTAGCAATTCGGCCCGTGGCATCGCGGTTATTTATTATGTCGTTGAGTGGTACTTCGGAGGCCACCGTAATTGAACATTCTTGAAAGTAGTGTCGTAGTTTCCGAGATGCCATGAAGACCGCGTATACTATCTTTTGATAATGTGGGTACTGTGATTTGCGTGGAGTGAGGACAGTAGATATGTAGTATACCGACTTTTGAAGCGGGAACTTATGTCCGTCCGTTTCTCGTTCAACGACGAGCACTGCCCTTACAACTTGGTGTGTTGCCGCTATATATAACAGCATTGGTACGCCAACATTTGGCGCGGACAAGATTGGGTTGGTGATCAAGACGGCTTTTATTTCTTCCAATCCGGCCGTGGCCGCATCCGTCCACTCGAAGTGTTCAGTGCATCGAAGAAGGCGATAAAGAGGTAGTGCCTTTTCTCCCAATCGGGAGATAAAGCGGCTTAAGGCAGCCACACATCCAGTTAATTTCTGTATTTGCTTGAGGTCTGTTGGGATAGCCAATTGTGATAGAGCTCGAATTTTAGCCGGAATTTCTTCAATTCCTCTATTGGAAATGATGAAACCCAAGAGCTTTCCGGCGGGCACGCCGAAAATGGATTTTTCCGGATTGATCTTGATGTCATATGTTCGGAGATTGTCGAACGTAAGCCTCAAGTCGTCTATTAAAGATTCGATGTGTCTGGTTTTGATGACCGCATCGTCTAGGTATGCCTCCACTGTTTTGCCGATTTGTGTTTCCAGGCATGTCTGAATCATGCGTTGATAGGTTGAACCGGCGTTTTTGAGCCCAAAAGTCATGGTGTTAAAACAGAAGGGGCCTTATGGAGTGATAAATGACGATGCGGCTTGATAGGACTCCACCATCTTAATTTGATGGTATCTAGAGTATGCGTCGAGGAAACACAATGAGTCGTGTCCTGCGGCAGCGTCGATAATTTGATCTATGCGGTGGAGGGGGAAGGGATCCTTGGGGAAAGCCTTGTTAAGGTCCTTGAAAACGACACATAGGCGCCAGGATTTGTCCTTCTTTGGTACCATCACCAGGTTTGCTAGCCAGTCCAGATGTTTTATTTGTCTAATGAATCCGGCCTCGAGTAACTTGGCTAGCTCTTCTCCCATGGCTTGTCGCTTAGGCTCAGAGAAACGCCGAAGAGTTTGCTTGGCCGGCTTGAACCCCTTTAGAATGTTAAGGCTATGCTCGCCAGCTTTATGGGATTCTGGCATGTCCGAAGGATGCCAGCGAAGATGTCCCAATTCTCGCGAAGAACTCTCAAGAGGCTGGCGTCTATTGTGGGGTTCAGCTGTGCCCCGATGGATGCTGTTTTTGTAGGGTCCGTTGGGTGGACCTGGAATTTGACTATTTCGTCCGCTGGTTTAAAAGAGGTGGACTTAGGTCTTTTCTCGAGTATCACGTCTTCCCTGTCCACTGTGGAGCGCAAAGACGCTTAGTTCTTGACCATAGGGCTTTGGATAACGCCGAGGGCTAGTGCGGCGGTTTTATTTTTGGCGCGGAGTGCTATGTCCGGATCACTAGCTAGAGTGATGATTCCATTCGGGCCGGGCATTTTGAGCTTCATGTACCCGTAATGGGGTGTAGCTTGGAAGATCGTGAATGCATCCCGCCCTAAAAGGGCGTGGTATCCTCTACTGAACGGGGCCACTTGGAATGTGATTTCTTCGGACCTATAATTCTCCGGCGTGCCGAATACCACATCTAGTGTGATTTTTCCCTCATATCGTGCCTCCCGACTAGGGATGATTCCTCTGAAGGTCGTGCTGCTTTGCTCAATGCGGCTCTTGTCTATTTCCATTTTGCTAAGAGTTTCCTCGTATATGAGGTTTAATTCGTTGCCGCTGTCCATGAGCACTTTAGTAAGCCGGAAGCCATCCACAATAGGACTAAGGACCAAAGCGCGTGGTGCTCGGGCCACTACTAGGAAAAGGGCTATAGATGGGATGGACACTAATGGTGCACTGTACATGTGGTGCGCCATTACTAAATACTAATGGCGCACCATGTGTTGGTGCGCCATTAGTAAATTTTTTTTTAATTTTTTCAAAACTACTCATGGCGACCGTGGGAGTGGTGCGCCATTACTAGTTGAAACTAGTAATGGCGCACCACTCCCACGGTGCGCCATTAGTATTTTGGCCCAAACGCACTTCGTGGATCTTCTTTTCAGTTTTAAAAAAATAAAAGAAAATGATGAAAATGTCAAAAAAATAAAAGAAAATAATATTCCCATGTGATATGTGGTCTAGTTGTTAGCAAAATTTACAAACATGAATTTTCGACTTTTTTGCAGAATCTCTCGAGAATTTGTAAAAATGGGCATAACTTTTGCATATTAACTCGGATGAAAAAGTTTTTTAAATGAAAAATCATCTACTCGAAAAGTTACATCCAAATTTAATTGGGGGTAACATTGTTAAACATTTTCAAAATCCTCAAAAACTTAACAGAAAAAAAGTTACGGGCCTTTTAAGATCTGGAGAGGCAAAAAAATTCAAAAAAATTCAAACTTACTAATGGCGCTTTTGCTGGTGGTGCGCCATTACTATCTTCCCGCCTTCAAAATTCAAAATAAATCAAAAACTAAAAATAAGTTACTAATGGCGCACCTGCCATGGTGCGCCATTAGTATTTTCCGCCTTCAAAATTCAAAATAAATCAAAAAAAAAAAAAAGTTACTAATGGCGACTGCCTGTAGTGCGCCATTAGTATGTCAGATATATGGCTGGGCGTGTCCTCTCCTCCTTACCTCTTCATTCTTCTCCTCCACTCCACCTCTCCTCCACTCCACCTCTCCTCCCTCCTCCACCTCCACCATACTACCCTCCTCCTCTCCGCGACCTCCTCCCCCTCCTCTCCTCTCCTCCCTCCCCTCCCCTCACGGTTTCTCCTCCTCCTCTCTGGTGAGCTCCTCCTCCCTCATCTCCGATGAGCTCCTCCTCCTCCTCTCATGTGAGCTCCTCCTCCTCCTCTCCGCGAGCTCCTCCTCCCTCCTCTCCTCCCAACCCTCATGGTTTCTCCTTCCTCCTCTCCGATGCTCCGTGAACTCCTCTCCGTGACCTCGCCCTCCTCTCCGCGATGCTACGGTCACCTCCTCCTCCTCCTCTCCGCGAACTCCTCTCCGTGAACTCTCTCCGGCAAAAGAACACGGCAAAAGAACGTACAAGATCCAAAAACGGGAACAGAATTTGAAATAATATTGTGCAAAAAAACGAGCAAAAAAAACAAGCAAAAAATAGGCAAAAAAATCGCGATCCAGATCCAAATTCAAAATTCAAAAATAGCAATGGCGCACGGTGGGGGTTAGACGGTGCGCCAGTACTATTTTCCCGCCTTCAAAATTCAAAAATACTAATGGCGCACCATGGCCTATAATAATGGTGCACGAGTGGCCATTACTAATGGCGCATCGAGGCCTATACTAATGGTGCACCAGTGGTGCGCCATTAGTATACCAGATACTAATGGCGCGCCACTGGTGCGCCATTAGTAAAAAATACTAGTGGCGTGATACTAATGGCGCACCAGTAGTGCGCCATTAGTAGGCAAAACTGGTGCGCCATTAGTAGGCCTTTTTCTAGTAGTGGGTTGTTCGAAATTGAGGTTCGTCACTGGTATTGAAGGTTATGGCCGTGTCCTTCCATGGATTTATTGCTGCAACGTGGCAGACTTCGGCAAGGCTGCTGAGTGCTCGCTTGCGCCTATTATTTGAGGCGAAGGTCTCGAAGACTGTCAGTACTGTATTGTTATTTTCCACGGGATGTTGCTCTATTGTATTGTTGATGAGGAGATCCTCACCGCTCTTGGCCACCTGCCGGAGTATCCAACATGCTCTAAGGCTGTGTGTTGGCATGGTATCCGCTGTACTGTGAATTTTGCATGGCCCATTGAGCCATCCCTCCAATATACTTCCACGCCTTGTAGTGGGATTTGGTTTCTTTGTAATTCGATCGGGTGACTGACGAGAGTACACCCTTTTAGTTCGGACCGGGGGGGGGGGGGTTAGTGAGAGCCGGAGGATCCAAGAATTTTGTTTGGGTTTTCCAGGCGCTTTCCCTCGCACAGTACTTCTGTACTATGTCCGCCAAGTGAGTGAAGTGTGATATGCCACGGCGACTTATGGCGTTGAGGATTCCCTTGTCCGTGCAATTTTTGCAAAAGAATGAAATTGTGTCTTCCTCGCGACAGTCCTTGACCTTGGTCATTACAAGGAGGAATCTGGCCCAATAGTGATGTACTGTCTCTTGGGGCTCTTGTCTAATGTGGGAAAGATCACTTATGTCTGGGTGGGTGGGTATATTTAGGTCCAAACCCTGACCCGATCTGAGACCTAGGGGCGGAGGAATTTCCGAGCTTAGCAGTTCGGGCTCCGGGATGTTGCCCAATAGTTATGGCCCACTGTCTGATTCTAGGTTCGAAGCTTGGGCCATGTCCTCCCGTGGACGGGTATCCGGATCGGAGAGCTCGGGAATCCGAACATAGTTTGTCCTCAAAATAGAGGAAGAATCGCTACATTCCTCCTCCACCACCGCTATCTGATGGGTGACCGGCGGAGAGTTAATCTCCCTTTGGTCGTGTTTAAGCCCGATCCGATCATAGTTTGTAGCGACTCCCAGGGCGGCGATGCGATACAAGAGCTCGTTCAAGGAAGAGAGCTCTATTGGATCCATCTGCTCGGCGAATCCCGAGCCGACGTGGAGGCTGTTTTTGATAAACCTGAGAAGTCATCATCGGCGCGACGGCCGAACGGGCGGTCATGACGAAGCCGCCTAGTTGGAGAGTTTTTCCTACAGCCAGGGCTCCCCCCGAGGTAATGTTTTCCTTGACAACAAGACGAGCCATCAAGCCTTATCGTGACGGCACAGTGGAACTCTCAATGAAAGCACCAATGTCGGTGTCAAAACCGGCGGATCTCGGGTAGGGGGTCCCGAACTGTGCGTCTAAGGCGGATGGTAACAGGAGGCGGGTGACACAATGTTTACCCAGGTTCGGGCCCTCTCGATGGAAATAATACCCTACTTCCTGCTTGATTGATCTTGATGATATGAGTATTACAAGAGTTGATCTACCACGAGATCGTAGAGGCTAAACCCTAGAAGCTAGCCTATGATTATGATTGTTGTTGTCCTACGGACTAAACCCTCCGGTTTATATAGACACCGGAGGGGGCTAGGGTTACACAGAGTCGGTTACAAGGGAGGAGATCTACATATCCGAATTGCCAAGCTTGCCTTCCACGCCAAGGAGAGTCCCACCAGGACATGGGATGAAGTCTTCAATCTTGTATCTTCATAGTCCAACAGTCCAGCCAAAGTATATAGTCCGGCAGTCCGAGGACCCCCTAATCCATGACTCCCTCACGCGCCCCTAGGGCGGCCGGCCTCCCTCTCCCTCCTTTATATACGGGGGCAGGGGGCACACTAGAACACACAAGTTGATCTTTCAGCCGTGTGTGGTGCCCCCTCCATAGTTACACACCTCGGTCATATCATCGTAGTGCTTAGGCGAAGCCTTGCGCCGGTAACTTCATCATCACCGTCACCGCGCCATCGTGCCGACGGAACTCTACCTCGGCCTTAGCTGGATCAAGAGTTCGAAGAACGTCACCGAGCTGAACGTGTGCTGATCACAAAGGTGTCGTATGTTCGGTACTTGGATTAGTTGGATCAAGAAGACGTTCGACTACATCAACCGCGTTACTAAACGCTTTCGGTTTCAGTCTACGAGGGTACGTGGACACACTCTCCCCGCTCGTTGCTATGCTTCTCCTAGATATATCTTGCGTGATCGTAGGCAATTTTTTTAAATACTACGTTCCCCAACAGGCGATAGCTCTCGTGCTTCTGCGGCTGGGTCTTCCTCGCGAGACTCGGGGGGCCATCCTCAGGAGAAGGCGATTCTATAGCCAAGACGGCTCCCTCAGATCACGTGCCGAGGTCCCGATGGCTCCGGAGCCCCCGGCTCCCTCTGTCGCTGTTAACTTGCCAATCCTGACGCCGGTGCTGTCTCCTCCCCCTTCCATCACGCCACTGGGCCGTGATCCTCCTGCTTCGCCTGGAGCTTTGGAGGAGGCTCTTTCCACGGTGACCCAATTTTGCAACGAGCTTCAAAGTGCCGATCGTCGCCTGGCGTCGGGGCGCCTAGAGTTGATCTCGGGGTGGCTGCGATCCGACGCGTCCGTCAGGGCGGCGTGGAGCCAGCACTACAAAAAAAGGAAGCAGCAGCAGATTCAGAGCCGTAAGAGGAAGTATGGGCAAGGGAGGTATAACTCAGGAGATCAGCAGAAGCCTCGCCTAACCCCGAACTCGGGAGGACTTATTCATAACCATGGAGGTCATAACCACACCGGAGGAAGTTCGCATAACCACAATGGTTCTAAGAATGGAAACATGAACGGAACAAACAACAATCAGAACCGCCCCAATCCAGCCACACCCGCTAAAAGAGATCTAAGTCACATTACTTGCTATAAGTGCGGGAAGACTGGACACTATGCCACGGAGTGCCCTGAAGCGAAGAATGGAAACGGAAATGGGAGCGCTAGGAAGAAGCCCAATCCATTCAATAAAGGACAAGTGAACCACGTTAACGTGGAGGAGGTTGAAGAGCAGCCAGACGCGGTTATAGGTAAGTTTTTGGTTAAGTCTTTTACCGCCCTTGTTCTTTTTGATACTGGTGCATCGCATTCATACATATCAAGGGGATTCGTGGATAAGTTTAAACTACCAACCCAAACCCTTAGGACCCCTCTGTTAGTGAGTTCACCTGGAGCAGAGTATATGGCTAGTCGATGGTGCGACCAGATACCCCTAACCATTGGTAGCCATGTTTTTCCGTCCGACCTAATAATTTTGGAGTCACAAGGATTGGATGTGATATTAGGCATGGACTGGATGTCAAAGTATGGAGGAAGCATTGACTGTGCTAGTAAGTCGATTTATCTCACCACCCCGGAGGGAAAAGGATTTAGTATGTATCTAGGCATGCGCTAGGAGGAGCCAAGTAAATACCCTCACGGGAGTTGTTTAGGAGGAAGTGATCAGAGTGAAGGAGTACCAATGTTTTTAGGAGGAGTTACCGGGCATGCCACCGGATAGAGACATCGAAGTTTTGATAGAGCTATTGCAGTCATGGGCCAATATCAAAGAGACCCTATCGGATGCCCGTGAATGATCTGGAGGAGATTAAGAAGCAGATCATGGAGTTATTGGAGAAAGGGTACATTCGACGGAGTTCATCACCATGGGGAGCCCCAGTGCTTTTGGTTGAGAAAAAGGATAAGTCTCTACGGATGGTTGTTGATTATCGTGCGTTAAATGAGGTGACGATCAAGAACAAATACCCACTGCCGATGATCAATGACTTGTTTGTCCAACTGCAGGGAGCTAAGGTGTTTTCGAAGATCGATCTGCGATCAGGATACCACCATTTGGAGATTCGAGAGAAGGATATACCAAAGACAGCATCCACAATGCGGTATGGGTTGTATGAATATACAGTCATGTCATTTGGACTGACTAACGCCCCTGCCTACTTCATGAGCATGAGGAACAAGGTGTTCATGGAATATTTTGACAAGTTTGTTGTGGTGTTTATTGATGATATAATGGTATACTCGAAGAATGAGGAGGAGCACAAGGAGCATTTGCGTTTAGTTCTCAAGAAACTCAGGGAACATCAGTTATACGCAAAGTTCAGCAAATCTGAGTTATACGCCAAGGATTATGACATGAAGCTGCACTATCATCCAGGCAAGGCCAATGTCGTAGCATACGCTTGGAGCCGGAAGAGTTATGCTAATACCCTAGTGGGTAAAGGATTACCAAAGGAGTTAGCAGAGGATCTCAGGGAACTTCTATTGGAGATTGTTCCTAGTGGTTTTGTTGCAACAATGGAGGTTCAGTCTACATTGTTGGGAAGGATTCGAGAAGCTCAAAAGGATGACAAAGAGATTGCTGAGATAAAAGAGAGAATGAGCAAAGGAAAGGCCAAAGGTTTTCATGAGGATGAGCATGATACCTTATGGTTTGAGGACCGGGTTTATGTGCCCAATAACAAAGAGATCAGGAAGTTAATACTTCAGGAGGATCATGACTCACCATACTCGATACACCCCGGGAACACCAAGATGTATTTGGATTTGAAGGAATGTTTCTGGTGGACGGGTATGAAGAAGGATATTGCCGAGTATGTAGCCGTATGTCATGTATGTCCGAGAGTGAAGGCAGAGCATCAAAAGCCAGCAGGATTGTTACAGCCTATGCCGATACCCGAATGGAAGTGGGATAAACTTGGCATGGATTTTATCACCGGATTGCCCAGGACCAAATCAGGATATGATTCTATATGGGTAGTAGTTGATCGCTTGACCAAAGTGGCTCACTTTATCCCAGTGAAAACAACCTATACAAGTGCGAAGTTGCCCAAGATATATATGACCAGGATCGTATGTCTGCATGGAGTTCCGAGGACCATCGTATCAGATAGAGGAACAAAGTTTACCTCAAAGTTTTGGCATCAGCTGCACCAGACTTTGGGAACGAGATTGGAGTTCAGTACAACATTTCACCCGCAGACGGATGGGCAGACCAAGAGAGTTAACCAGATTCTGGAGGACATGTTGAGGGCATGTGCGCTAGATTATGGATCTAGTTGGGATGACAATTTGCCTTACGCAGAGTTCTCATACAACAATAGCTACCAAGCCAGTTTGAAAATGGCACCGTTCGAAGCCCTATATGGACGAAGGTGCAGAACACCGTTGATGTGGGATGAAGGTGGAGACCGACAGTTGTTTGGACCAGACTCGATCAAGGATTCTGAAGAGAAAGTTAAGTTAATCTGAGATAGACTGAAGATAGCTCAGTCCAGGCAGAAGAGTTATGCAGATTCGAAATGCAAGGACGTAACCTATGAAATTGGAGACAGAGCATATCTGCGAGTATCACCCTTGCGAGGAGTGAAACGTTTTGGAGTTAAGGGAAAATTAGCCCCGAGATTTGTAGGACCGTATCGTGTTTTGGAACGTATGGGAGAAGTTGCCTACAAGTTGGAGTTACCTGAAGTACTGTCAGGAGTACATGATGTGTTTCACGTTGCACACTTGAAGAAGTGTCATGCTGGATGGCCGATATACCATTAAGAGATACAGTACCTTGGAGGTGATTCAGTTGGATAGTGATTTGACTTATGAGGAGAAGCCGGTCAGGATTCTTGAATTTGCCAGTCGAGTCACCTGCAGCAAGGTTATCAAGTTCTGCAAAGTTCAGTGAAGTCACCGTACCGAGGATGAAGCCACCTTGGAACGAGAGGATGACCTTCGCAAAGGCCACCCACACCTATTTTCTAGCCAACCCGAATCTCGAGGGCGAGATTCATCTTAATGTAGCGAGCAACAGACTTGTTGGAAATAATACATACTGATGAATGTGGTCCAATGAGAGGCTCGCAGCGAGTATCGTTATTTTCTGACCTTCACAGATGATTTAAGCAGATATGGGTATATCTACTTGATGAAACATAAGTCTGAAACATTTGAAAGTTCAAAGAATTTCAGAGTGAAGGAGAAAATCATTGTAACAAGAAAATAAAGTTTCTACGATCTGATCGTGGAGGTGAATATTTGAGTTACGAGTTTGGTCTTCATTTGAAACAATATGGAATAGTTTCGCAACTCACGCCACCTGGAACACCACAACATAATGGTGTGTCCGAACATTGTAACCGCACTTTATTAGTTATGGTGCAATCTATGATGTCTCTTACTAGTTTACTGCTATCGTTTTGGGGTTATGCTTTAGAGACGGCTGCATTCACGTAAAATAGGGCACCATCTAAATCCGTTGAGACGACACCAGATGAACTGTGGTTTGGGAAGAAACCCAAGTTGTCATTTCTTAAAGTTTGGGGCTGCGATGCTTATGTAAAAAATATTCAACCTGATAAGCTCGAACCCAAATCAGAGAAATGTGTCTTCATAGGATACCCAAAGGAGACTGTTGGGTACCCCTTCTATCACAGATCCGAAGGCAAGATATTCGTTGCTAAGAATGGATCCTTTCTAGAGAAGGAGTTTCTCTCGAAAGAAGTGAGTGGAAGGAGAGTAGAACTTGATGAGGTAATTGTACCTTCTGCCTTATTGGAAAGTAGTTCATCACAGTAATCAGTTCTAGTGATTCCTACACCAATTAGTGAGGAAGCTAATGATGATGATCATGAAACTTCTGATCAAGTTACTACCGAACCTCGTAGGTCAACCAGAGTAAGATCCAAACCAGAGTGGTACGGTAATCCTGTTCTGGAGGTCATGTTACTTGACCATGATGAACCTACGAACTATGAGGAAGCGGTGATGAGCCCAGATTCTGCAAAATGGCTTGAGGCCATGAAATCTGAGATGGGATCCATGTATCAGAACGAAGTGTGGACTTTGGTTGACTTGCCCGATGATCGGCAAGCCATAGAGAATAAATGGATCTTCAAGAAGAAGACTCACGCTGATGGTAATGTTACTCTCTACAAAGCTGGACTTGTTGTGAAAGGTTTTCGACAAGTTCAAGGAGTTGACTACGATGAGACCTTCTCACCTGTAGCGATGCTTAAGTCTGTCCGGATCATGTTATAAATTGCTGCATTTTATGATTATGAAATTTGGCAAATGGATGTCAAAACTGCATTCCTTAATGGATATCTTAAAGAAGAGTTGTATATATTATGCAACCAGAAGGTTTTGTCGATCCAAAAGGTGCTAACAAAGTGTGCAAGCTCCAGCGGTCCATCTATGGACTGGTGCAAGCCTCTCGGAGTTGGAATATACACTTTGATAGTGTGATCAAAGCATATGGTTTTATACAGACTTTTGGAGAATCCTGTATTTACAAGAAAGTGAGTGGGAGCTCTGTAGCATTACTGATATTATACATGGATGACATATTGTTGATCGGAAATGATATGGAATTTCTGGATAGCATAAAAGGATACTTGAATAAGAATTTCTCAATGAAAGACCTCGGTGAAGCTGCTTATATATTGGGCATCAAGATATATAGAGATAGATCAAGACGCTTAATTGGACTTTCACAAAGAACATACCTTGATAAAGTATTGATGAAGTTCAAAATGGATCAGGAAAAGAAAGGGTTCTTGCCTGTGTTACAAGGCGTGAAGTTGAGTCAGACTCAATGACCGACCACTTCAGAAGATACAGAGAAAATGAAAGTCATTCCCTATGCTTCAGCCATAGGTTCTATCATGTATGCAATGCTATGTACCAGACCTGGTGTGTGCCTTGCTATTAGTTTAGCAGGGAGGTACCAAAGTAATCCAGGAGTGGATCACTAGACAGCGGTCAAGAACATCCCGAAATACCTGAAAAGGACTAAGGATATGTTTCTCGTTTATGGAGGTGACAACGAGCTCGTCGTAAATGGTTATGTTGATGCAAGCTTTCACACTGATCCGGATGACTCTAAGTCACAAACCGGATACATATTTATATTGAATGGTAGAGCTGTTAGTTGGTGTAGTTCTAAGCAAAGCGTAATGGTGGGATCTCCGTGCGAAGCGGAGTACATAGCTGCTTCTGAAGCAGCAAATGAAGGAGTCCGGATGAAGGAGATCATATCTGGTCTAGGTGTCATACCTAGTGCATCAGGTCCAATGAAAATCTTTTGTGACAATACTGGTGCAATTGCCTTGGCAACGGAATCTAGATTTCACAAGAGAACCAAGCACATCAAGAGATGCTTCAATTCCATCCGCGATCAAGTCAAGGAGGGAGAATAGAGATTTGCAAGATACATACGGATTTGAATGTTGCATACCTGTTGACTAAGCCTCTCTCACGAGCAAAACATGATCAGCACCAAGACTCCATGGGTGTTAGAATCATTACTGTGTAATCTAGATTATTGACTCTAGTGCAAGTGGGAGACTGAAGGAAATATGCCCTAGAGGCAATAATGAAGTTTTTTTTATTTCCTTATATCATGATAAATGTTTACTATTCATGCTAGAATTGTATTAACTGGAAACTTAGTACATGTGTGAATACATAGACAAACAGAGCGTCCCTAGTATAACTCTACTTGACTAGCTCGTTAATCAAAGATGGTTAAGTTTCCTAACCATAGACATGTGTTGTCATTTGATAAACGGGATCACATCATTAGAGAATGATATGATGGACAAGACCCATCCGTTAGCTTAGCACTATGACCATTTAGTTTATTTCTATTGCTTTCTTCATGACTTATACATGTTCCTATGACTATGAGATTATGCAACTCCCGAATACCGGAGGAACACTTAGTGTGCTATCAAATATCACAACAGAACTGGGTGATCATAAGGATGCTCTACAAGTGTCTTTGATGGTGTTAGTTGAGTTGGCATAGATCGAGATTAGGATTTGTCACTTCGAATGTCGAAGAGGTATATCTGGGCCATCTCGGTAATGCTCATCACTATACGCCTTGCAACAATTTGACTAATGAGTTAGTTGTGGGATGATGCATTACGGAACGAGTAAAGAGACTTGCCAGTAATGAGATTGAACTAGGTATGATGAAAGCGACGATTGAATCTCGGGCGAGTAATATACCAATGATAATGGGAACAACATATGCTGTTATGCGGTTTGACCGATAAAGATCTTCGTAGAATATGTAGGAGCCAATATGAGCATCCAAGTTACGATATTGGTTATTGACCAGAGATTTGTCTCGGTCATGTCTACATAGTTCTCGAACCCATAGGGTCTGCACGCTTAATGTTCGATGACGATTTGTATTATGAGTTTATGAGATTTGATGACCGAAAGTTTCCTGGAGTGCCGGATAAGATCACGGACATGATGAGGAGTCTCGAAATGGTAATCCTAGTAGGACTACATCTCCTTGGGCGCGCTGTCGGTGTCAAAACCGGCGGATCTCGGGTAGGGGGTCCCGAACTGTGCGTCTAAGGCGGATGGTAACAGGAGGCTGGGGACACAATGTTTACCCAGGTTCGGGCCCTCTCGATAGAGGTAATACCCTACTTCCTGATTGATTGATCTTGATGATATGAGTATTACAAGAGTTGATCTACCACGAGATCGTAGAGGCTAAACCCTAGAAGCTAGCCTATGATTATGATTGTTTTTGTCCTATGGACTAAACCCTCCGGTTTATATAGATACTGGAGGGGGCTAGGGTTACACAGAGTCGGTTACAAGGGAGGAGATCTACATATCCGAATTGCCAAGCTTGCCTTCCATGCCAAGGAGAGTCCCACCCGGACACAGGACGAAGTCTTCAATCTTGTACCTTCATAGTCCAACAGTCCGACCAAAGTATATAGCCCGGCAGTCTGAGGACCCCCTAATCCAGGACTCCCTCAGTAGCCCCTGAACCAGGCTTCAATGACGATGAGTCCGGCGCGTAGATTGTCTTCGGCATTGCAAGGCGGGTTCTTCTCCAAATTCTGAGTACCTGTCGAGTAGTGTCCGGCTTCCCATGAACGTGTCGAGCGAATGCGAGAAGTCGGGGCATTTTTACACTTGCCACCCTAACCATGTGAGTAAATCGTCTATTTAAAGAGTCAGGGAACCTCAGATCCAGATCACACCATCCTCCCACAACGAGTATCCATCGGAGCGCTCCCGGAAAAAGTCCATCCATCATGGCCGGCCATCGCAGCTCCTCCTCTCGCTCCCGTAGCCCTAAGCCAGGCAATTGGAAGAAATGTTCCGTCCCCCACAACCAATTAGTAGAGTTACAGACCCAAGGGTTTCTCCCTGCTGCATATATGGTCCCCGTCCGAGCCGGAATAGCCACTTACAACGGCGGGGAGCAAGCGGAGAGCTTTCCCAACCCATCCATGGGGGAGCGGGTATGCCTTGTCCCTTACTTATTAAGGGGACTTGAATTTCCAATCCATACGTTCCTCCGCGGGCTCCTGGACTTCTACGGCCTCCAGCTGCATAACTTTACTCCCACCTCCATATTACACATCGATGGCTACGTCGCCCTTTGCAAGTTGTTTCTGGGCTGCCAAGCTCATTTCGAGCTATGGCAGAGGCTATTCTGGCTTTTGCCCCGTACACAGGAGGGGTCAATATATCAAGTGGGCGGAGCCGAAATATGGCGCATCGCCGGGAATGGATATCTGTCTGGTACTCCGAAGAAGACATCCAAATACTGGCCTTCAGAGTGGTTTTATATGGAGGACATCCCCCATCCGGACCCTATTCGGATGGGCCTTCCTGAGTTCAATAACGCCCCTTTGGAGAAACGCCGCAGCTGGCGCCCCTGGAGCCCCCAGGAGGAAGATAACAGAGAGGTCCTTTACCTGATGGGCCGGATAAAAACGTTGGCCAAATTAGGACTGACAATAATCGAGGTTATGTCAATATGTATAATGCGGGGGGTGCAGCCACTTCAATATCGGGGACAACCCATGTAGCACTTCAATGGAGAAGACGATGCCACCCGCTGCGGTCATAAAGGACCGGATTCCGTCGCTGCACTAGCGAAAATACTGTCCGATTTATATAAAGGAGAGAAAGAGGTGTTCATCCGCATTAAGCCACGGGATGGATTCTCCATGTACAACCCCCCATACTAGGTGAGCTTCTACTTTTTACTCCGGACCTTCCCGCATTCTTCGTCATAAATATTTACCTTGCTATTTCATAGCAGGAACTGCGAAAAGCTGTGAGGGAGGTCTACAGCCCGTCTCCATAGCCAGAGGACCCTGACCGGGCCTTCGACCTCGGACTTGAAGAAGATCCGGGCACATTTGTGGAGCTCTTCGACAGGACGTTCTATCAGCTAAGCTGCAACGGTGCCTTAGTGGCCGTCATAGCCAATTATCCTGGGCTACTCCCTGCATCGCACGTAATTAAAACCACCGCACACATATGGTGTCCGAGAAGGATCCCTTTTTTGCACTTCACCCACCGCACACATATGGTGTCTTACAGGGAAGGCCCTCAGGACGCCATGCCGAACCTGCAGTGACTCACCAACAAGGGGCACCAAAACCGGGTAGGCTTAAAAGGAAGGCGATCAGGACTGAGACACCGTCGCAGAGGTATGAAAAAGAACCTTGCTCCGCGGTTGTCGTCTTTAAAATATAATAATGTCCATGGTTCCTAGCAGGAAAAACGCTCCCCGGACCGTATCTGGAGAGCCTGCCGGCCACGCCTCCACCAGCCGGGCTCTAGAGCCGGACTTAGAGACAGGTGCTAACGTGGGGACAACGCCGGATGTTCCTCCTAAAAAGGATGCGGATAGGCTGTCCGCTATGAATTCCGAAGTGGACAGTGCCATGAATCACAGGCATTGCGGGGCCATACTCCGCGACCCTGGTTTCTCTGAAGAGGCGTTTGATGCCTTCAACTCAGGAGACGTGTACATCCAAGCTGCTCAAAATGGTCTTGCCAAAGCTACGAACCAGTATGTAAAGGATATACGGGTAAGAAAATCTGATAATTATGTATATCAGTAGCACCTGAGACTTGAAACAGTTGGTACAACTGATTTAAGGATCATTATTTGCGTAGGTTCTTACGGAGAAGAATACCCAGTTGTGTCAAGAGCTGGAGGAGTGCAAATCCCAGCTACGGGCTGCAGTTGCCACAATGAAGGAGTCCAAGAAGGCCCCATCTGGTATCACATGTTCCTATCGAAAAGAACGACATATACCAGTTAGTACTCGGCATGCATGCAAATCTAACAATAGATTCTGCAGATGATCCCGGAGTGAATCCGGAGGTCGTGCAAGGGGATGAGCAACATGCTCAACAACAGTTAAAGGTTGGCGAGCGCGTGCTTACACAGGTTAGGCGGGAGAAAAACGATCTCCAAGATGCCAATACCCGGCTGAGTGTTGAACTGAAAGATGTTCGGGCCCAGCTTGCGACCAGAAGGAGAATAAGAGGCTTCGACGCGGCATTTTTAGTAAGTTCTTGAACGAACTTTTATAGAGTTCGGTGAAGAAACCGGCTAACAGAGTTTTATCTGTAGGTATGCTGACAGGTCGTCCCGCAGAGGAGATGCCTGGGTCTGCTAGTGATCTTCTGCCAGAGCTCTCACAACTACAGGAACAAGTTCGGCAGGTGATGCAGGGCATTGCCCAAGCCTTGTGGCCCTCCGCCTCCCTGCCAGGAGGCATGGGAGAGCTTGTAGAGATGCTCAAGGGAGCGCGGCGGCGCTTCCGATTATGGAAGATATCTGCCTGCCGACAAGGTGCAAGGGAAGCCTGCGCCATGGTGAAGACTCGATATACCAAGGTTGACCCGAACCACATGGCCGATGTCGGACCTGTAGGGTCTGATGGGAAAGAGCTACCCGTCAGTTTGGTGTATGACAACGTGAAATTAGCCACAAAGTATTCCCTACAGGATTGTAGGCTAGACAGCCTGTTGGATGGTATAGAAGAAGAATTTAGTCAGTCTATGTGACTGTGTACTTCAAGTGACATATATTGTCCCTAGCCGGACTATAAATCATTTGTCATGGCGGACCTTTTCGCTTCGACCTCCGGACCTGACAGTCCGGAGTGTATCCAATACCCGCCGTTATGTAAAAACCGAGTGCAGCGTGGAAACCAGGTGTAGGGGTCATAAGTGCTCGAATGCATAATTACCCAACTAGCTATGTTATATTACATGGATAGTAAGAAACATCTTCCAGGGAGAATAGTTCCGTTAAGGGTTCCTTTCCCTGTGTACGCATGCATTAATCTGCATGTCCGAACTTCGAAAAGAGACGCGATATATAAACATCTGGGGGCATTTATTGAAATAAGTAAAATTCATCTTTTGTTCACCGACCGAATATTCCCTTAAGAACGCTAGCTTTCGGGTTCACCAAGTCTGAGGTACACATCCGGCTGATCCGGCAGTAACAATCGCAGAGGTGCTCCCCTTATGCCCTAGCCGAATTAATGGGAACGTAGGGCATAAACACAAGAGCTAGCTTGGCCAAAACTTGAGTCATATCGATGCATATAATGGCGAAGAAAAGGTACATGTGAAAAAGTAACACATGTGCGGGGGGCATAGAGCCCGGAACATAGTTATATTAAGAAGCCCCCAGGTATAATAAACACGCCTAGCGCGTCAAGATTTAGTAGTCAAGACACACTTTAACCTTTTATGGCCGTGAAGAAAAAGGGAGGAAAGAAAGAAAGAAAAGATAGATAACGGATATATGTAAAAAAATTGACGGAGGTAAGGAGACAAACACAGAGTCTGGCACTAGGCGTAGAACCTTCGGAGTCTGGCTGCGTTCCATGGATTTGGCTCGAGTCGATTGTCCGATGCATACCACAGACGGTACACTCCACCGGCCAGAACTTTGTCAATAACGAAGGGACCTTCCCATTTTGGCTTGAGCTTGTCCTTTTTCTTCTCCGGTAGGCATAGAACGAGTTCGCCAACGTTATAAGTTTTGGCCCGTACTTCTATGCTTTGATACAGTCGAGCCTGTTGCTGATAGAATGCAAAGCGGGCTTTTGCCATGTCACGCTCCTCCTCTAGGGCGTCCAAACTGTCCTGCCGATCAAGCTCGGCTTTTTTCTCTTCGTACATGCGCACTCGAGGTGAGTCATGAATGATGTCGCAGCGCATTACCGCCTCTGCGCCGTACACCATAAAAACGGTGTGTATCTGGTAGTGCGATTCGGCGTGGTCCGCAGCCCCCATAGTACGAAGTCGAGCTCCTCGACCCAGTGCGTATCTGATTCCTTCAAGGATCGCACTAATCTTGGTTTAATGCCGCTCATGATAAGACCATTTGCTCACTCGACTTGATCGTTAGTTTGAGGGTGATAGACAGAGGAATAATCGAGCTTAATGCCCATGTCGCCGCACCAAGTTTTTACCTCGTCGGCTGTAAAGTTCGAGCCGTTATCGGTGATAATGCTGTGGGGGACGCCGTAACGGTGTACAACCCTGGATATGAAGTCCATCACTGGTCCGGACTCGGCCGTTTTAACTGGTTTGGCTTCTATCCATTTGGTGAATTTATCCACCATGACCAATAGGTATTTTTTATTATGGCTTCCCGCTTTGAGGGGTCCGACCATATCAAGCCCCCAGACCGCAAAGGGCCAAGTAATGGGGATTGTTTGGAGAGCGGTAGGTGGCATATGGCTTTGGTTTGCAAAAAGCTGGCAACCAATGCAACGTTGGACGAGGTCCTGTGCGTCTGCTCGGGCCGTCGGCCAGTAAAAAGCTGTACGGAAGGCCTTGCTTACAAGGGCCTGAGCTGCGGCGTGGTGGCCGCCAAGTCCAGCATGAATTTCTGCCAAAAGTTGCCGTCCTTCCTCTTCGGAGATGCACCTTTGAAGTACTCCGGTAGCGCTTTTCTTGTAAAGCTCTCCCTCATGGACCTTGTAGGCTTTAGACCGCCGCACTATGCAACGTGCCTCGTTTGGGTCCTCAGGGAGTTCTTGCCTAGTTAGGTAAGCCAAGAAGGGTTCTATCCACGGGGCGATGACAGCCATAATCACGTGGGCCGAAGGTGTTATTTCAGTGGCAGAGCCTCCGATTACGTCAGAGTGTTCGGGATCTGGCGTTGTGGCCGGATCCGGACTATTGTTGCCGGTCTCCCCTTCCCACACCACGGATGGCTTAAATAGCCTTTCCAAGAAGATATTAGGTGGGACATGGTCGCGCTTAGCGCCGATGCGGGCGAGGATATCCGCCACTTGATTGTTTTCTCTGGCCACATGGTGGAATTCGAGCCCCTCGAACCGAGCTGACATTTTGAGGACGGCGTTGCGGTAAGCCACCTTTTTTGGATCCTTGGCGTCAAAGTCTCCATTTATTTGAGATATTGTGAGGTTCAAATCCCCACGCACCTCTAGGCTTTGAATTCCCATGGAGACTGCTATCCGGAGACCATGCAACAGGGCCTCATATTCTGCTGCATTGTTGGAGTCTGTGTATAATATTTGGAGTATGTATTGGACTGTATCTCCGATGGGGGATGTCAGGACGACGCCTGCCCCCAGACCAGCCAGCATCTTAGAGCCGTCAAAGTGCATGATCCAATTAGAGTACGCGACGTACTCTTTATGGAGTTCGGCTTCCGTCCATTCAGCGATGAAATCAGCCAGTACTTGTGACTTAATGGCTCGCCGTGGTTTGTATGTTATGTCGAACGGGAGGAGCTCGATAGCCCATTTAGCAATTCGGCCCGTGGCATCGCGGTTATTTATTATGTCGTTGAGTGGTACTTCGGAGGCCACCGTAATTGAACACTCTTGAAAGTAGTGTCATAGTTTCCGAGATGCCATGAAGACCGCGTATACTATCTTTTGATAATGTGGGTACTGTGATTTGCATGGAGTGAGGATAGTAGAGATGTAGTATACTGGCTTTTGAAGCGGGAACTTATGTCCGTCCGTTTCTTGTTCAACGACGAGCACTGCCCTTACAACTTGGTGCGTTGCCGCTATATATAACAGCATTGGTTCGCCAACATTTGGCGCGGACAAGATTGGGTTGGTGGCCAAGACGGCTTTTATTTCTTCCAATCCGGTCGTGGCCGCATCCGTCCACTCGAAGTGTTCAGTGCGTCGAAGAAGGCGATAAAGAGGTAGTGCCTTTTCTCCCAATCGGGAGATAAAGCGGCTTAAGGCAGCCACGCATCCAGTTAATTTCTGGATTTGCTTGAGGTCTGTTGGGATAGCCAATTGTGATAGAGCTCGAATTTTAGACAGAATTTCTTCAATTCCTCTATTGGAAACGATGAAACCCAAGAGCTTTCTGGCGGGCACGCCGAAAACGGATTTTTACGGATTGATCTTGATGTCATATGTTCGGAGATTGTCGAACGTAAGCCTCAAGTCGTCTATTAAAGATTCGATGTGTCTGGTTTTGATGACCGCATCGTCTACGTATGCCTCCACTGTTTTGCCGATTTGTGTTTCCAGGCATGTCTGAATCATGCGTTGATAGGTTGCACCGGTGTTTTTGAGCCCAAAAGTCATGGTGTTAAAACAGAAGGGGCCTTATGGAGTGATAAATGCCGATGCGGCTTGATAGGACTCCACCATCTTAATTTGATGGTATCTAGAGTATGCGTCGAGGAAACACAATGAGTCGTGTCCTGCGGTAGTGTCGATAATTTGATCGATGCGGTGGAGGGGGAAGGCATCCTTGGGGAAAGCCTTGTTAAGGTCCTTGAAAACGACACATAGGCGCCAGGATTTGTCCTTCTTTGGTACCATCACCAGGTTTGCTAGCCAGTCCAGATGTTTTATTTCTCTAATGAATCCGGCCTCGAGTAACTTGGCTAGCTCTTCTCCCATGGCTTGACTCTTAGGCTTAGAGAAACGCCGAAGAGTTTGCTTGACCGGCTTGAACCCCTTTAGAATGTTAAGGCTATGCTCGGCCAGCTTGCGTGGGATTCCTGGCATGTCTGAAGGATGCCAGGCGAAGATGTCCCAATTCTCGCGCAAGAACTCCCGCAATGCGGCGTCTATTGTGGGGTTCAGCTGTGCCCCGATGGATGCTGTTTTTGTAGGATCCGTTGGGTGGACCTGGAATTTGACTATTTCGTCCGCTGGTTTAAAAGAGGTGGACTTAGGTCTTTTCTCGAGTATCTCGTCGTCCCTGTCCACTGTGGAGCGCAGCACAGTTAGTTCTTCGGCCACAAGGGCTTCGGATAACGCCTCGAGGGCTAGTGCGGCGGTTTTATTTTTGGCGCGGAGTGCTATGTCCGGATCACTAGCTAGAGTGATGATTCCATTGGGGCCGAGCATTTTGAGCTTCATGTACCCGTAATGGGGTGTAGCTTGGAAGATCGTGAATGCATCCCACCCTAAAAGGGCGTGGTATCCTCTACTGAACGGGGCCACTTGGAACGTGATTTCTTCGGACCTATAATTCTCCGGCGTGCCGAATACCACATCTAGTGTGATTTTTCCCGCATATCGTGCCTCCCGACTAAGGACGATTCCTCTGAAGGTCGTGCTGCTTTGCTCAATGCGGCTCTTGTCTATTTCCATTTTGCTAAGAGTTTCCTCGTAGACGAGGTTTAATTCGTTGCCGCTGTCCATGAGCACTTTAGTAAGCCGGAAGCCATCCACAATTGGACTAAGGACCAAAGCGTGTGGTGCTCGGGCCACTACTAGGAAAAGGGCTATAGATGGGATGGACACTAATGGCGCACTATACATGTGGTGCGCCATTACTAAATACTAATGGCGCACCATGTGTTGGTGCGCCATTAGTGTGCAAATACTAATGGCGCACCACATCCCACGGTGCGCCATTAGTAATTTTTTTTTAATTTTTTCAAAACTACTAATGGCGCACCGTGGGAGTGGTGCAACATTACTAGTTGAACCTAGTAATGGCGCACCACTCCCACGGTGCGCCATTAGTATTTTGGCCCAAACGCCCCCCCTGTGGATCGCCTTTTTAGTGTTAAAAAAATAAAAGAAAATGATGAAAATGTAAAAAAAATAAAAGAAAATAATATTCCCATGTGATATGTGGTCTAGTTGTTAGCAAAACTTACAAACATGAATATTCGACTTTTTTGCAAAATCTCTCGAGAATTTGTAAAAATGGGCATAACTTTTGCATACTAACTCGGATGAAAAAGTTTTTTATATGAAAAATCATCTACTCGAAAAGTTACATCCAAATTTAACTGGGGGGAACCCCGTTAAACATTTTCAAAATCCTCAAAAACCTAACAGAAAAAAAGTTACGGGCCTTTTAAGATCTGGAGAGGCAAAAAAATTCAAACTTACTAATGGCGCACCTGCCCGTGGTGCGCCATTACTATCTTCCCGCCTTCAAAATTCAAAATAAATCAAAAAACTAAAAAAGAAGTTACTAATGGCGCACCTGCCCGCGGTGCGCCATTAGTATTTTCCCGCCTTCAAAATTCAAAATAAATAATAAAATAAAATAAAAAGTTACTAATGGCGCACCTGCCCGCGGTGCGCCATTAGTATGTCGTATATATGGCTGGGCGTGTCCTCTCCTCCTTACCTCTTCATTCTTCTCCTCCACTCCACCTCTCCTCCACTCCTCCACTCCTCCACCATACTACCCTCTTCCTCTCCGGCGACCTCCTCCTCCTCTCTGGCGACCTCCTCCTCCCTCCTCTCCTCTCCTCCCCTCCCCTCCCCTCACGGTTTCTCCTCCCTTCTCTCCGTTGAGCTCCTCCTCCCTCATATCCGGTGAGCTCCTCCTCCCTCCTCTCATGTGAGCTCCTCCTCCCTCCTCTCCGGTGAGCTCCTCCTCCCTCCTCTCCTCCCATCCCCTCATGGTTTCTCCTTCCTCCTCTCCGATGCTCCGGTGAACTCCTCTCCGACGACCTCGTCCTCCTCTCCCGGCGATGCTCGGTCACCTCCTCCTCCTCCTCTCCGTGAACTCCTCTCCGTGAACTCCACTCCGCAATAGAACAGGGCAAAAGAACGTACAAGATCCAAAAACGGGAACAAAATTTGAAATAATATCGTGCAAAAAACGAGCAAAAAAACAAGCAAAAAATAGGCAAAAAAATCGCTATCCAGATCCAAATTCAAAATTCAAAAATAGCAATGGCGCACGGTGGGGGTTAGACGGTGCGCCACTACTATTTTCCCGCCTTCAAAATTCAAAAATACTAATGGCGCACCGTAGCCTATACTAATGGCGCACCAGTGGCCTATACTAATGGCGCACCGAGGCCTATACTATAATGGCGCACCACTGGTGCGCCATTAGTAAAAAATACTACTGGCGTGATACTAATGGCGCACCAGTAGTGCGGCATTAGTAGGCAAAACTGGTGCACCATTAGTAGGCCTTTTTCTAGTAGTGGGCTGTTCGAAATTGAGGTTCGTCACTGGCATTGAAGGTTATGGCCGTGTCGTTCCATGGATTTATTGCTGCAACATGGCAGACTTCGGCAAGGCTGCGGAGTGCTCGCTTGCGCCTATTATTTGAGGCGAAGGTCTCGAAGACTGTCAATACTGTATTGTTATTTTCCACGGGATGTTGCTCTATTGTATTGTTGATGAGGAGATCCTCACCGCTCTTGGCCACCTGCCGGAGTATCCAACATGCTCTAAGCACTCATCGAATCGGCACTTTGACATACGCCATGGCGATGGCAAAGGCATTTTCGGCGGATGGCAAGGCTTTGCCATCAGCCCGCAGATGGCAAACAAGTCGTCTGAAACCTCGCGGTAAAGGCTTCTTTGCCATCTGCCGGTGACGGCAAAGAGTTCGTGGCTTTGCCATCCGCCGGCTGATGGCAAGAGTCAGGCTTTGCCATCCGCTAGCAGATGGCAAAGCTTCTTAACGGGTTAGCTCCGTCGAGGTTAACGGCATACTTTGCCATCACCAAATAGATGGCAAAGGCTGCGTGCTCTTTCCCATCAACCACCGATGGCAAAGGCTGCATGCTCTTTGCCATCAGCAAATAGATGGCAAAGGTTGCGAGCTCTTTGCCATCAGCCCACGATGGCAAAGGCTGCAGCTCTTTGCCATCACCAACAGATGGCAAGGCTGCAGGCTCTTTGCCATCTGCCGGTGATGGCAAAGCTTTTGCCATCTGCCAAACAGATGGCAAAGTGACTATATTACCCCATTTAATTTTGTTTTTCTTATATCAATTCATTTTCACAGTAAATCAAACACAAATATATTTATATGACCAATATAGCATATTCAACACATATTACCAATAGTCATGAACACATATGTATCCAACACATGTTACCAATAGTAGCAAGTTTCATCCGTACAAATACATAGTTTCATCAATATTACATAGTTTCATCCATAGGTAGCAAGTTTCACAAGGTTAAAATAAAAACTAAATACAAGCACTCCATCAACCCAAGCTTCCGTGATCTTAAGCAAATCTGTAAAATGGGAAAGAAGAAAGTTAGAAGAAGAAGATTATTATGATGCAACTAAATTGTGAAGATTATTATGATGCAACTTATATCTGTAAAGTAGGTCATTTTGGAGCTAAGTATGGTTATTATGTCATTTTTTAGCATACTATAACGACACACTACCAGGCATCTTATGCCCAGTCTTATTCCTGCCAATCTATAGTCATATTTCTCCTTGCTTATATGTACTAAGGCCCTCTCTCTTTTGTATGAGTGACCCTATACCTTATTCACAGTAATATATATAGGTGAAGCACACACTGCTGCAAACAAAGATTATGCAAGCGCACTAAGTCAGTTTGAAGCTAGCTAAGCATATTAAGTCATTTTGAAGGAAACAATGCTAAGTATAGGTCATTTTAGAGCTATCCTAGGTTAAATAGGTCATTTTGGAGCTAATTAAGCTTATTATGTAATTTTTGAACTAGCTAAGCATATTAAGTCATTTTGGAGGAAAAAAATGCTAAGTATAGGTCATTTTAGAGCTAGCCTAGGTTGAATGGGTCATTTTGAAGCTAAGTAAGGTTATTATGTCATTTTGGAGCTAGCTAAGCATATGAAGTCAGTTAGGACCTAAAATATGTCATTTCTTAAGCATACTATATCATTTTAGAGCTAGCTAAGCATATTAAGTCTTTTTTGAGGAAAAGATGCTAAGTATAGGTCATTTTAGAGCTATCCTAGGTTAAATAGGTCATTTTAATGCTAGCTAAGCATATTTAGTCATTTTGAAGGAAACAATGCTAAGTACAGGTCATTTTAGAGCTATCCTAGGTTAAATAGGTCATTTTGGAGCTAATTAAGCTTATTATGTAATTTTTGAACTAGCTAAGCATATTAAGTCATTTTGGAGGAAAAAATGCTAAGTATAGGTCATTTTAGAGCTAGCCTAGGTTGAATAGGTCATTTTGAAGCTAAGTAAGGTTATTATGTCATTTTGGAGCTAGCTAAGCATATGAAGTCATTTAGGACCTAAAATATGTCATTTCTTAAGCATACTATATCATTTTAGAGCTAGCTAAGCATATTAAGTCTTTTTTGAGGAAAAGATGCTAAGTATAGGTCATTTTAGAGCTATCATAGGTTAAATTGGTCATTTTGAAGCTAGCTAAGCATATTAAGTTATTTTGAAGGAAACAATGCTAAGTATAGGTCATTTTAGAGCTATCCTAGGTTAAATAGGTCATTTTGGAGCTAATTAAGCTTATTATGTAATTTTTGAACTAGCTAAGCATATTAAGTCATTTTGGAGGAAAAAATGCTAAGTATAGTTCATTTTAAAGCTAGCCTAGGTTGAATAGGTCATTTTGAAGCTAAGTAAGGTTATTATGTCATTTTGGAGCTAGCTAAGCATATGAAGTCATTTAGGACCTAAAATATGTCATTTCTTAAGCATACTATATCATTTTAGAGCTAGCTAAGCATATTAAGTCTTTTTTGAGGAAAAGATGCTAAGTATAGGTCATTTTAGAGCTATCCTAGATTAAATAGGTCATTTTTATGCTAGCTAAGCATATTAAGTCATTTTGAAGGAAACAATGCTAAGTATAGGTCATTTTAGAGCTATCCTAGGTTAAATAGGTCATTTTGGAGCTAATTAAGCTTATTATGTAATTTTGAACTAGCTAAGCATATTAAGTCATTTTGGAGGAAAAATGCTAAGTATAGGTCATTTTCGAGCTAGCCTAGGTTGAATAGGTCATTTTGAAGCTAAGTAAGGTTATTATGTCATTTTGGAGCTAGCTAAGCATATGAAGTCATTTAGGACCTAAAATATGTCATTTCTTAAGCATACTATATCATTTTAGAGCTAGCTAAGCATATTAAGTCTTTTTTGAGGAAAAGATGCTAAGTATAGGTCATTTTAGAGCTATCCTAGGTTAAATAGGTCATTTTTATGCTAGCTAAGCATATTAAGTCATTTTGAAGGAAACAATGCTAAGTATAGGTCATTTTAGAGCTATATTAGGTTAAATAGGTCATTTTGGAGCTAATTAAGCTTATTATGTAATTCTTGAACTAGCTAAGCATATTAAGTCATTTTGGAGGAAAAAAATGCTAAGTATAGGTCATTTTAGAGCTAGCCTAGGTTGAATGGGTCATTTTGAAGCTAAGTAAGGTTATTATGTCATTTTGGAGCTAGCTAAGCATATGAAGTCAGTTAGGACCTAAAATATGTCATTTCTTAAGCATACTATATCATTTTAGAGCTAGCTAAGCATATTAAGTCTTTTTTGAGGAAAAGATGCTAAGTATAGGTCATTTTAGAGCTATCCTAGGTTAAATAGGTCATTTTATGCTAGCTAAGCATATTTAGTCATTTTGAAGGAAACAATGCTAAGTATAGGTCATTTTAGAGCTATCCTAGGTTAAATAGGTCATTTTGGAGCTAATTGCTTATTATGTAATTCTTGAACTAGCTAAGCATATTAAGTCATTTTGGAGGAAAAAATGCTAAGTATAGGTCATTTTAGAGCTAGCCTAGGTTGAATAGGTCATTTTGAAGCTAAGTAAGGTTATTATGTCATTTTGGAGCTACCTAAGCGTATGAAGTCATTTAGGACCTAAAATATGTCATTTCTTAAGCATACTATATCATTTTAGAGCTAGCTAAGCATATTAAGTCTTTTTTGAGGAAAAGATGCTAAGTATAAGTCATTTTAGAGCTATCCTAGGTTAAATAGGTCATTTTTATGCTAGCTAAGCATATTAAGTCATTTTGGAGGAAAAATGCTAAGTATAGTTCATTTTTATGCTAGGTAAGCATATTAAGTCATTTTTGAGCTAGGTAAGCATATTGAGTCATTTTGGAGGAAAAATGCTAAGTATATGATTATGTCGCTAGTATCCATATGGCGAGAACCCGGCCGACATGACTAGTCATAGAACCAAGGTGGCACAAGCGTCGAGGACAGGCATACATGACCCAAGCAATGCACGTGTCGGTCATCGTGAGTGCAACCAAGTCGTAACAAGCTACAAGGACTTGGTGATACACGCGTGACATTTCCCGTAGGGAGACATACGTGAGCAAAGAAGGATACATGCGGTCAATCCATGTGTTCGGAGCGATGGCGAACTACCATGGCTCGATGGAAGCACTAGGAGGCATTTCGCTATATGGAAGGCTACCAAAGGCACACGACTAGGTGTCGAATCCCACACATACAATGCATTTCAAACATACACACATTATGCACGATATGTCTAGATATATACAACATGGAATCACAACAAAACTCTATTAAGCAAAACACTTGGGACACTTACCTTCATCACGGAGGTGTAGGTGTAGGTGTAGGTGCAGGACCGGTCGCGCCAGTGGCAGACGGAGAAGGATCGGTCGATGCTTGTCGGGAGTTACGCTGCACCAAAGATTATTTCCAATGTATCGTTAGCATGATGCAACTCAAATGTGAAGACTAGTAACTAATGACCATTCAAATGAAACTCACCGTGCCCGCCGGAGCAATGACTGGCATCGGCGGAGGGGTCTGGCCGTTCTTCTCGCACATGGACTGCACATTTGGTTTTGACGAGTCAGTCATATTAGTTACTAATGAAAGGAACATTGCGTGCATGATTTAGCTAATATGCAGAAGAAACTTACCACGAAGAGCTCGTACATGGCCCGGTTAGCCAAGTCGTTCCGGTTCCTCTCCTCCTCCAACAGCCTAGCCGTCCTCTCCTCATTCTCCCTGTCCCTCTCCGCCGCCTGCCGGTCCCTCTCCGCCAACTGCCGGTCCCTCTCCTCAAAAGCAGCCTGGGTCTTCACTCTCTCTGCCTCAATAGCAGCCTGCAACACCACTCGTTAGCATTGTAATCATCGACGACCGCAAACACAATGTAATGGAGGAAAGGCTACTGAGTCCGTATAATTAACAAACCTGGAATTCGATTTCCACTGGTCGTAAACCACGTGGTATCTCGGATCGAGCTGGTGCGGCGCTTCTTGATCTGCGGAGAGTGCTACTACAACGATCAGTCCATTACCAATGGCTAACGAGCCATGGGACCTCCGCCACCAGATATCATCACCAGCTCGATCAAGAGGCGGCTCGGTTTAAAGTCCGGCCCTTTCCTCGCCTTCCCCGCTTAACGATCGCACCATCTTGTGGTGGGAGGCCTCGTTCTTTGAAGTTATTTGCATTTTCGAGGTCGACTCAGAGAATGCCTTGGCCTTCTTATGCGGTGCAATATTGGACATGCCATAGAGGTCGAACAGCTCTGGCACCGGAGCCTTGTTGTGTTTTGACTAAAAGAGAGGAACAGAGTATTAGTTAAGGACTCAAGCTAGCACAAAGAATGAATTTGCATGAATCATGAAGCAAACCACACATACCCAGTTTTTCCCGTACCCATGTAGGTCGACGCTGCCTAGATGGTGTGGCACACCTTTCATTTTGAAACGCTTCTCCTTTGCTATGTTGTGGGCGACGCGCCATTGGGGAGAGCACCACTCATCCTCCAACACCTCCCAGCAGTCCATCTTGTCCGCACACCATCTCGGAGGCACCTAAGTTAAGCAAGAGAAATTTGAGCGCTACGCCTACGAATCAAATCAAGGAAACTAAGTACAAGGCCTTAAGAATAGGTAATTACCTTCATGTACTTCTCCTTACTCAGATACTTGTCCCGACACTTCTCTTTTCTCCTCCTAATACCAGTCATGCTAAGTAGTCTCGAACAGCTGCGTCCCGAGCCTCAGGCCGAAAGTTTCAAGTAGGCGCCTGCACTCGGCGCCGATAACCCGAGCCGCCTCCTCCTGTCCCTCAAAGACACCAGAGAAGGTCTGCAATCAAACAAGAAAACACGGATTAGAAGGTATGCAATCAAACAAGAAAACACATGTAGAAGGTATGCAATCAAAGAAGAAAACACAACGTAAATGGCAAAGGAGAAATTACCCAAAGCGTGGCGATCACAATGTCGGCCACCGTGTCGCACTCGACATCGCCGACCCTATGCTCCGCGGGCCGGGCAGCCAAGTAGTGCTCCAGGTCATTCCTAGCTCGAGCCCGGCCCTCACCGGGCAACGTGACCCACCCCGGGAAGCACTGGCGACAAATCACACCAAGGATAGTGTTGGGCCTGCGGACACCATCTTCGTGTGTCCAAGAACTTCAGTATGACAAGGCCAAGGCAAAAGGTTAAAAAAAGAGTAAATGCACTTACTTCTCCCCATTAGGCACAATCAACCACCTCTGGTCGGGGGTCGCCGGGGTGGGCGGGAGCTTTGTACGACCACGCTGGTAGACTTTGCGCCCCTCAACCCACTCACCCTCGCTATAGCTATCAGGACTATTGTCTCCACCCTGAACACAACCATGTGCACTCGACTCCGACTCAGCGTGACCCCGGCTGAGCTCCGGAGTCTCGTGGGGCGAAGACTCGGCAGCCCGAGGCTCCGACTCAGCGTGACCCCGTCTGAGCTCCGGAGTCTCGTGGGGCGAAGACTCGGCAGCCCGAGGCCCGGCGGCCCGAGGCTCGTCGTCGGCCCGACGCTCGTCGGCCGTAGGCGCATCTGCCATAGACGGGTCCACCTCAGATGGGTCGATCTCAGACGGAGCAACCCTGTGGTCGGGCGACTCAGCTGGGGGTGGCGGCGAGGAAGGCGTAGCAGCCTTCCTACCTCTCCCGACGCCACGTCCACCTCTAGCATCCTTCTCCTTCTTACCCCCTCGACCTCTCCCGGCCGAAGAAGAAGCGACCGTCGCTGGACTCTGCAAACTGAGATCTAGCGCTCTCCGGAGGCTATGGGGGAATGGAACTACCCCTCCCACCACGCCGAGGTAGGAGCCGGGCGCTCTCGACCCGCGCCCACCATCCATCAACACGGAATGACAAATAGTAAACAAAATTAGTACAACATAAAAAATGAATACGACATGAATAATAATATGTATATAAATTCATTTTAGAGGAATAAATGCTAAGTATAGCTCATTTTAGAGCTATCCTAGGTTAAAGTCATTTTGAGCTAATTAAGGTTGTTATGTCATTTTGAGCTAGCTAAGCATACAAATTCATTTTGGAGGAATAAATGCTAAGTATAGCTGATTTTAGAGCTAGCTAGGTTAAAAATTGAACTAATTAATAATATATATGTATATAATAATAATGGAATACGACATGAACTATAATATTAATCTTCATCGTCATCATTAATAAATGCATCATCATAAATCAGATATGCTTCGGGTCAATAAATGCATCATCCTCATCACTATCGGTAATGACGTGCTCATCATCATCAACAACATCTGGAAGGCCTCCTGCATGTAATCGGTCAAGCATTGACGGGTCATCCGCAGCGATAACCTCTTCTTGTTCGGCTCTTCTTGTTCCTCGCTCGGGCTCGGATTCACCGCCGCTGTCTACTTGAATGTTATGAGGTGGCGGTTCTTGAAACGTTTTTTGGAAAGGCGTGTTTCTTGGAACAATTCTCCTTCATATGTGTCGGATTAACGTGAGGTTCATAATCCTCTTCATTGGGGGAGGTGGTCTAACACGTGGCGGCACTTCATAAACGACATCCCAACCTTCGAGATTTGGATCACTTTGGCAGGCCCACGGTAGATAGAAAACTTGGGTTGCTGTTGAGCCGTAATATAGACATCGGGAACATCCAAATGGGTGCTTTGTTTGATTTCGACTAGCCCTAGATGTTCATGAGTCCTTCTAGTCTCTTTCGGCTGGAACCAATGACATTTGAAGACTACGACGTTCGGTGGGTTTGCACCATAGAATAGAAGTCCATAAATTGCTTCAACTCTTCCATAATACTCGGTATCTCCTTCGCCGATAGCAGAGACACAACAATTTGTAGACTTTCGGTCGGCCATAGATAGCTCTTTGCCATAGGTACGAAAGCGATACCCGTTGATCCCATTATCCCAAGCTTCTTGCAGTTCATCCTTAAGCGGCTGCATGTACACATTCATATTCTTCCCCGGATAGTTGGGCCCCGGAATTATCAACGTCAGGAAAATGTTCTTTCTTTGCATAATCTGTCCGGGGGGGAGATTGAGTGGAATGACAAATACAGGCCAACAACTGTATTGGGCTGCCATCATACCAAACACATTGAACCCATCCGTGCTGACGGCTACTCGAGGATTCCTTGGATCTGCCGCTTTTTCATCATGCAATGCATCAAAGTGTTTCCATGCAGCACCATCCGATGTGTGTACCATCATCAGATTACCATCTGCATCCCGTTCGGTTCTTTTGCCCAATTTGTGCCATGTCATCTGTCTGGCCGTCTCTTCGACCATGAATAGACGTTGAAGTCTTGGTATGATTGGCATATACCGAAGAACGTTAATGGGGATTTTGGTCTGACTCTTCTCACCCATACCATTGTCTACCTCAACATACCTGGAAGACTTGCAAATGGGACAATAGTTCAAGTCCGCATCTTTGGAGCCTAAATAAGGCACATCCATTGTCACAGCATCTATCTTCTCATAGGGCATCTTAAGTACACGGAGGATTTTGTCCATTGGTACAGGTTTTGAGCATTATATGGCCTTTGGGTAGAAAGCGCCCAAATAGTGTCACTATCGCATCATAGCATTCTCTGCCCAAGTTGAATTGAGCCTTGAGCCATTACTTGTGCGATGGCATCCGGTGACAAAGCTCGGTGTGCTCATGGAGAGGGCGCTTGAAGACTCCAACATATCATTGAAGGCCTTTGCAGATTCCTCCATCTCATCGTCCAATCCGAGCATCATCAAAGTCTTGCACCATGTCTTCCATCCGGTACCATGCTCGTCGGTGCGACGACGGCCCTCCTCAGCTCTGGAACGTTGGGCAGACTCACCATGAAATGTCCACATCGTATAACTGGGCGTAAAACCCTACTTCTGCAGGTGTTTGATCATTTCAAACTCTGACATCTTACGATCGTTGTCGCACTCGAAACAGGGGCACCAGGTTGTTTTCTGTCCATTTGCAAATGCGGCTCTGATAAACCCCTTGGTTTTTGTCATCCATTCAGGGGTCATGTCTTTCTGACTAGGGTGACCGGTGTACATCCACGCACGATCACTCATCTTGCCTAGCTACTGGACACACAAGAAATACACACATAACTCAGCAAACCATATTCATCAGTTAATAAAGTTTCTCAGTTTTATTACGTCCATGCAACCTAGATGCTAATAGGTAAAGATAGGTCCTAATTCCACCCGAGTATGTGTAGATTGGGTTCGTTTTCCCATGCTCTGCTCCGGATCCGACACAAAATTTCGGCAGCACCTCCCCGCTGTTCTCCTGATACACGTCTCGGCAATAAGCAGAGAGGATGTGTACCCGGAGAACAACAGAGAGGCACTGACGAAATTCTGCATCAGATCCGGAGCAGAGCATATGGGAAAATGAACCCAATCTACACATACTCGGGCTGTCCATGGATAACGTTGGACAATTCGAAAGAATTACGATTATAAATATGCAAATGAATGCATATTTATAGATGTAACCCTTTCGAACGGGAGACGCATAGTGGTCACGCATACTGATGATTGAATACACCTATAGCTAGCAAGTTTCATCGGCATGAAGACCGGAATAGAGCAAATGAAGGGGAGAGGAGGAGATGTCATTTGTGCTCACCCACTAACGCAGGGCGGAGCTAAATCGAACGCACGGGAGGTTGTTGAACACAGAGACCCTCACAGCGATGAAACAACTGCACATTTAAATCCACCCGATCAACGCAAATATATATGATGTTTTTCATAACAAAATTGGAAAATATATGACCTAACTCATAATTCACAAATATATGACCCGAAAAACCACCCCGGCGAAACACCAGCCAAACACCTAGGTAGTTTTGGTAAAATTGAGAAAAACCATAGTTTTGGTAGTTTTTTCCCTGTGCAACCCGTAAATGCTAAGGCACACACTGTTCCTATACATTTGCTAGTTTTGCATATTTGTATGCTTGATTAATGTTTTCTGAAGCATAGCATTCTTCAGGTTGATGAATTATGAGAGCTGAAATTTGTATCACAACTACCAGAATTAGTCAAATTTGGAGGTGAACTGACGTGTTGATGTTTTTGTCACTGCTCGACGAGCTAGGGTGCGGCCTCGATGTTCATGAAAACTACAGTTTTGGCATAACGAAGGCGAGAAGAAGGATGCATAAGGAGCTCTATTTTTATTGACCAGCCCCCTTTTTTGTCAATTTTCATGCTAATTAGTAGGTCTTTGGTTTTCCCTCTATGAATCTCCATTCACCGTCCTCTAATATCTTGTGCAGTCTTTATTACTAGACATGTGGTATCTATATTGATGTCTCCAACTCTCAAAATTGCAGGCCATGTTTGTTAAAACAAGAATAGCATATATTAATTTTCAAATCCTATTAGGCAGCTTCATCATGAATGGATTTGAAATGAAGATGCATCTAACGTCAGTTTCTTACTTATTGAGGTGATGGATTTAATATCTAGATATAACTATTATGTGCTCTACATACTTGATGGAATTTATGCTAATGACTTATATCTGGGATTCTATTTCAGGACACCTTTCTGCTGTGTTAGTTCAGGTGCTTCTTATTTTTCTGAAGGACTACCTAGGTAATCTTCAAGATACTCTCCTTTTCTTCTTCAGATGTGTAATCTGCTTATTGTCCATCTTTTGGTGTTCTTTGGCCTCTTATGCACATATTGTTCAGAATACATGAACAAAGACCTAGAAATCATGCCATATATTTTTGTGTTTGTTGGTGTACTTGCAAGTAAAGGTCATGTTGGCTTGTCATGCTTTTGCGAAAGTGATTGGTTAATACTTAATAGGCAAGTGTTCAGATTCCTACAATTTTTGCTTTGTTCAGAGTGACATACCTGACAGATGGAGGGGCGGGCGCCGTGGCGGGGAGGGCCGCGGGAAGGGGGCGGCGCCGTGGCCTGGCTCGATGGAGGGCGGGCATGGGCACGCCAAGGTGGCCGGGAGGGACGCGGTGGCTGGGGAGGGCGGGGAGGTCCGGCTCGGTGGAGGGACAGGCGGTGGTGGGGAGGGGCGGGGAGGGCGGGGAGGGCTGGTGTATGGAAGGGCGGTGGAGGGCGGGAGGGCCGCGGTGGCCGGGAGGGGCGGGGAGGCGAGCTGGGGGCGGGGAGGGGCGGGAGGGGCGGGGAGGGCGGGGAGGGCTGCGGTGGGCGGGGAGGGGCTGTGGCCGGGAGGGGCGGGGAGGCGAGGCTGAGGGGCGGGGAGGGGCTGGGAGGGGCGGGGAGGGCGGGGAGGGCTGCGGTGGCGGGGAGGGGCGGGGAGGTGCGGAGGAGGCCTGCGGTGGCGGGGGGCGGGCGGTGGCGGTGTGGCACGGCGGCGCTTGGCGCCATCGGGCTCAGGGGTGTGTGTTGGCTGGTGGGTGGGTGAGGTTGGAGAGAGAGAGAGAGAGGGGTGGGGCCGGGCTGGAAGAGAGAGAGAGGGAGGGGCCGGGCTGGGAGAGAGGGTCGACCTCTTTGCCATCTGCCACCCCGGCCGATGGCAAAAAATGGGTTTTGCCATCCATGGGCAGATGGCAAAGAGGTGGGGCTCTTGGCCGTTATAACGCCGTTACCCATTGGGCTCCACCCACTTCTTTGCCATCCGCCAACAGATGGAAAGATTTTGTGCCATCTGTTTGGCGAGATGGCAAAGAGGTGGGTTGATGGCCGTTGCAAAGATGGACCCTACCCACCTCTTTGCCATCTCATTTGGCAGATGGCAAGATTATTTGCCATCCACTAGCAGATGGCAAAGAATTGGCTGATGGCAACCATGTTCTTTGCCATCATCGGTTCTTTGCCATCTGTTTTTTATAAGCAGATGGCAAAGATGTTCTTTGCCATCAGCTGGCAGATGGCAAAGAGCTGGCTGATGGCAAATTCCCAGTTCCCAGTAGTGAAGGCTGTGTGTTGGCATGGTATCCGCTGTACTGTGAATTTTGCATGGCCCATTGAGCCATCCCTCAAATATACTTCCACGCCCTGTAGTGGGATTTGTTTTCTTTGCAATTGGATCGGGTGACTGACGAGAGTACACCCTTTTAGTTCGGACGGGGGGTTTAGTGAGAGCCGGAGGATCCAAGAATTTTGTTTGGGTTTTCCAGGGGCTTTCCCTCGCACAGTACTTCTGTACTATGGCCGCCAAGTGCGTGAAGTGTGATATGCCACGGCGACTTATGGCGTTGAGGATTCCCTTATCCGTGCAATTTTTGCAAAATAATGAAATTGTGTCTTCCTCGAGACAGTCCTTGACCTTGGTCATTACAAGGAGGAATCTGGCCCAATAGTGATGTACTATCTCTTGGGGCTCTTGTCTAATGTGGGAAGATCACTTATGTCTGGGTGGGTGGGTATATTTAGGTCCAAACCCTGACCCGATCTGAGACCCAGGGGCGGAGGAATTTCCGAGCTTAGTAGTTCGGGCTCCGGGATGTTGCCTAATAGTTCTGGCCCACTGTCTGATTCTAGGTTCGAAGCTTGGGCCATGTCCTCCCGTGGACGGGTATCCGGATCGGAGAGCTCGGGAATCCGGACATAGTTTGTCCTCAAAATAGAGGAAGAATCGCTACATTGCTCCTCCACCACCGCTATCTGATGGGTGACCGGCGGAGAGTTAATCTCCCTTTGGTCGTGTTTAAGCCCGATCCGATCATAGTTTGTAGCGACTCCCAGGGCGGCGATGCGATCCAAGAGCTCATTCAAGGAAGAGAGCTCTATTGGATCCATCTGCTCGGCGAATCCCGAGCCGACGTGGAGGTTGTTTTTTATGACCCGAGAAGTCATCGTCGGCGCGACGGCCGAACGGGCGGTCATGAAGAAGCCGCCTAGTCGGAGAGTTTTGCCTACAGCCAGGGCTCCCCCCGAGGTAATGTTGTCCTTGACAACAAGACGAGCCATCAAGCCTTATCGTGACGGCACAGTGGAACTCTCAATGAAAGCACCAATGTCGGTGTCAAAACCGGCGGATCTCGGGTAGGGGGTCCCGAACTGTGCGTCTAAGGCGGATGGTAACAGGAGGCGGGGGACACAATGTTTACCCAGGTTCGGGCCCTCTCGATGGAGGTAATACCCTACTTCCTGCTTGATTGATCTTGATGTTATGAGTAACAGGAGGCGGGGGACACAATGTTTACCCAGGCTGCGGTCAGGACGTCGGCCGATCCTCCCTTCTTGCACGGCTCGGAGCTCTTGACATTCGTTGGTGTTGTGGGTGTGGAGGTCGTGGTACACGCAGTACCGGCTGCCCTTGGAAGACTCGGGCTGATCTCTGCCCCGCTTGGTGTCCGGTTCTGCCGCGAGCACGGCAGCCCCCTTGCGCTTCACATCCTTGGCCTTGGGCTTCTTCTCTTCTGGGTTCGCGGCAGGCAGCTCGAGGAGGGAGAGACGCCCTTCCTCGGCCCTGGCGTAGTTGGTCGCCAAGTTGAACAGCTCAAAGGAAGTGCACAAGTCTTCATGCATCGCCAGCTCCTCCTTCATCTTGACGTCGCGCACACAGTCGGAGAAGGCGGAGATGATGGCCTCCTCGGTCACCTTGGGAATCTTGAGGCGTGCGTTGTTGAACCGCTGGATATATTTCTGCAAGGTCTCCCCTTGTTGCTGCTTGATGCGGCGCATGTCGCTCACGGCGGGTGGCCGGTCACGAATACCTTGGAAGTTGGCGATGAAGCTGGTACGCATCTCGTCCCAGGAGGAGATCGTGCCCGGAGGTAGGTTCAGGAACTAGGTGCGGGCCCCGTCCTTGAGCGCCATGGGAAACCAGTTCACCATGACCTTCTCGTCTCCGTTGGCGGCTTCAAGGCCCAGCTCGTAGAGCTGGAGGAACTCTGCGGGGTCGGCCGTACCTTAGCGAGGAGGCAGGTCTGGCTTGAACTTGCCGGGCCACGCGACGCTGCGCAGCTCAGTGGTGAAGGCACGACAGCCTGCAGTGGCCACGGGAGGCCTTGGGTGACGAAGAGCTTGGTCTTGTGGGTCCCCATGCGCTGCAGCTGGGAGCAGCGTAGGGTCTTGACATGCCGGAGCAGGAGCGTGGTCGCGACGAGCTGGAGCGAGGAGCACTCGGGCAGCTTCTTGTGGGCGAGGGACTTCCTGGCAGCTCTGCTCTTGCCGCGCTGGCGCCGGACGGAGCGTGTTCTGCCCAGGGACCATGCGCCTTGGGGCCAGGGCACCTTCTTGAAGGGGAGGCGGCCGAGGCGCCCTCGGAGCTTCGTCACCCGCGTAGGGCAGGGTGCGGTGCAGCAGGATGGACGGCGCGGGGGAGCCCCCTGCGGCGCGAACGAGCTCAGCGACGCGGTCGAGCCACTCTTCGTAGACGTCGTCGACGGGACGGTAGCGCAGGAGCTCGTTTGCCGCGATGAGCGCAGCTCGAGCCTCCATGGGCGAGTGAGGTGGTAGCAGTGCGGCCGTCTTGCCTCACGGAGGGATGCTGGGACGATGCTTGCTGCTCGTTCCCCGCCGGGCCGGTGGCGGCGTTGACGGCAGGCCACGGGGAACGACGAGGGTGCCCGCCGGCGCGAGCCGTCTGGGCGACCCGGAAGCGAGAGCGGCTCGGCCCGACGAGCGTCAGTCATGGATGCGGTGGTCGACGGAGAATAGGGCGGCGGAAGAAGAATTCCGGCGCACCCCTACCTGGCGTGCCAAATGTCGGATTTCGGGTTCCGGCAGACCCTTGAGGTTCGAACACTAGGGTGCGCGTGGAGATCTCGCCCTCTACCTACCTGCACCCCTACTCTAGTTTGTGGTGTCGTGGATTGCCTCTTGGGCTGATGGTGATGAACAATACAAGGAAGAACAGCCTCGCGAGGGTCTTTTCTTGGCTGGTGCGATGAACTACTAGGGGGAGTTCAGTCACTCTCTCTCTCTCTCTCTCTCTCTCTCTCTCTCTATCTCTATTCAAGGTGCTTCCAGCTACCGATTAGATGCCTCTACTATGGTGGCTAGCTCTACTTATATAGGCAGAGGCCCTGGGCCTCTTCCCAAAAATTGAGCGGGAAGGGCCCCAACAATTGGCCATTTTGAAGGGGAACATCTGGTACACTTATCCTGACTAAAGTTGGTCCTCGCCTGTCAAAGGCTCTGGTGGTGACGCCGGCTTGGGCTCCACAATGACTTCCTTCCTGCCGTTGGACTGGTCTTGGTCTTGTTGCACCGAATGGACGCCTTTGCTTGATGCTCTCGCCTGCGCTTGCTCCCTTTGCACCAAAGAGGAAAGGAGGACACTGCGCGGGCTGGCGCCCGCCTGGCGCCTTTGGTCGTCATGGCTTGCCTCATGGGCACCTCGTGAGGTACCCCGCCTTGATCTCTCCGCCTCCTCGCGAGCCAGCCTGATGAGGCCATGCCCGAGGAAGCTCCTCGTCGTCCGCCCCGCGAGGCTTGGCCCCTCGCGAGGTTCTTGAGCTTGTGTTGATGAAGATGGGCCGTGATGGCCCCCCCCCTTTGAGCCACGCCGCAGGAAGGCAAGTCTGGGGACCCCCGTTCCTAGAATGCCGACAGGGATGGCCAGCCGCTGTATAGGAAGAGGACGAAAGATTGAACAAAATAAAGAACTACAAATGGATAGGTGGTTGGTCCCATATGTCTATGTACGAGACCTGCTAGGTCCCCCTAAGAAGGGGAATATGTTGGGAAGAAGGATATTCAAAGCACGGCTGCCGAGTGAACTAGTTTCTTTAAACGGACAAGTGAACTAGTTACATACCTAAGCAAATAGCCACTAAAAAAGCAAACAGGTTAATGCGTTCTTAAAAGAAATATTTTGGACAAAACAGATAATTACGACACATAGGCTAATGCATGAAACACTCAGATGATAAAGGTGCTTATAAATAGATAAAGTACAACATCTAGACCTTCCTGGCACGCTGGATCATGACGCTGCGGCAGTCTTTGTACTCGTCGGTTACAGGAAGCAGACACGCCCTCATGTCCAAGATCCTCCTGTACATGCCGTAGCATGCGTATGCGTCCTTGGCCGCGTAGGTTATGTAGGCTAGACTCAGAGGAACATCCCACGTGTTCAGGGGTCGATGATGGTCTCGGCGAGGTCAACCACGGAGTCCTTCTCCTGCCCATTACCGATGATCTTATATTGCTTATGGATTTCGACAAACTTGTTGCACCAGATGGCCGAATCGTTGCATTCTTCCTTCTCTCGACCGTAACGAAGGTGCAATCGGCGCTGCCGATGAAACGGGCGAATGCTCCAGAACCTCTGAAGGCCCTATAGTAGTGGTAGATGAGAACCTCGTCCCGCACACATACCTGGCCGACATCGATCCACTGGTCCCTGTCAGGAGACGAATGGATGGGCACATGGTCTAGTCCTGCGACCTTGTGCTTTCTCGTCCTGTAGGTATTGCTTGAAACTCGGCGAGGCAGACCTTCACCGAGTCCGGATTGTTGGTGTACATCACATTCAACTTGGTGCAGCCATAGGACTGAATGGCGAACTCAAAGGGGAACTCCTTGCTGGAGTCCATATCCAGCAGGCTCACCCCTCGAATCGCCATTGGAGTATCTTCAAGTGAACGAGTGGGTAGGCGGTGACAAAAGTTCATTTTTCAGCTCTTGGGGAACTGGATTCAACAGTAAACTGAGTTTGTACAGGTGACAACAGTTACTACCCATCCCTCGCTTGCTGCACGCCCGGCAGAAGAAGCACTATCGGCGCATTCAAACGCCTCCATTAAGAAACCTACTCCGGCCACACGTCGGTTCACGAGCGGGTCTGTATTGGTACTGTAATAACAAGAGTTAGTGGTCACTTTACTTAAATTTAATTAGCTTTAATAGTAATTTATACTTAAAACAATCAATGAATTGGCTCGTTCTATCAATGCCACAGGATCAACATGCACAATAATTAGAATTATTATTCTCAGGACGCACACGATCAGCACATTTGTCGCACTTTCACACAGATAATACTACCAAGTTTGAACTGTTTGTTATGGTTGTTGTCCTCTGCATCATCGTGCCGTGTTTCTCAGCTTGCAAGTTTCAGAACCAACAAATAAGATCCAAATAATAAGTACAACAAAGATGCCTACACATCTCATTGATTCCCAGCTTGCAAGATTCAGAACCAACCCCTTAGAGCCTTTTGATAAAGTTAATATCAGGATTAAATCCTTCTTGGCTAGCCGTGTCATACAACCGAAGAACTTGGCGAATGCTCTTGACCGTCACGACATCTGTAGTTGAGTATTACTGTTTGAACCCACAAATAAGAAGAGCCTGATTACTATAATTGTGGCACTCCTTGAACTCAACCTGCAGCTCCACTCGGATGAGGCCTGCCTGGACTTCCATGATTCAATTCATGTGCCTTTTTCTACAGTTCACCTGAAATGAGGCAAAGATTGCAGCATTCAGCTAGCAAGAAGTACTTGCTCTCGTGAGCTGGCAGGTTCTTTAGTAGTTGCACTAAAATTGAGGAACATTAAGGTTGGCTGTCCTAATCATGTAAGGTGCAACTATAATTTGCTAATCCTTTTGTGCATGGTGACAGTGACGGCTCATCTTTCAAAGGCTAATAAAATGTTGCACGAGATTACCAGCAGAATTTGACGGAGATATTGGAAACTCCAATCACCATTTTGTGCAGTTCCACCAAAATTGAGAGATGTTGCCCACGTGACATTTTAGTTTAACTGCACAAGACACTCATTCCAAAAAAAGAGTGTTTTTCACGGTTTGTCAGTGGCCGCAATAAGCTATTTTTAAAAACTAGGCCATAATAACCATGGGCTACATATTTACTGTAGTTACCATGGGCCTCCTATGGGCCGTAGAAACAATGGGCCTTCTAAGGGCAGTAGAAACAATGGGCCTTCTACGAGCCGTAGTATCAATGGGCCTTCTACATGACATATGATTGATAGGCCCAACATGGGCCAATAACAGACCGCACTATGGGCCATAAACGGGCTAGATTTGGAATCGTCCATTCATGGGCCGACAATAATGGGTCGTTGTTAATCCGCCGTATTGGACGACGCTACGAAAACGGCCCAATGGATTAACGGGCTGCAAACGGGCCGATTGTAACCGTGGGCTGAATTTTGCCCACAAGTAGAAAAGGCCAATAAATGGTTGTAAGTAACGAATGCTGGAAATGAGCCCAAGAATAAATGGGCCCTGAGAAGGCCGAAAGATAACACGGGTTGGAAACGGCCCAAGGGAATAATGGGCCGTTAATGTGCATAAAGGGGTACACTGTTCATTGCGGGCCAGATTCACCATGGCCAGTTAATGGGCCAAGAGTTACAAATGGCCTCGTATGGGCCGAAAGACATCATGGGCGATACATGGGCCGGAAGTTACAGCGGGCTGGAATCATATTGGACGGCCCAGATGAAGCTACTGGGCTTAATTCTGATAGGTCATAACGGGCGGTGAGTTAGCGAGCCGTAAATGGGCTATATACGAACAGGCTGTTAACAGGCTTTCCGTGGGCCGGCCGTTACATTTTTACCAAGTCAAATAGGCCGGCCTTTTCACCATCATGGGCCTTTGTTGGGCCATGCCACGTGTCAACGTGTCATGGGTGCCTCCTGTCCAATGAATGGATGACATCTGTCCCAACGGTGAGCCAACACGTGTTTCCTCCGGCCAATGAGAATTTTACACGTGGAAAATCCTCATTGGTCCGGGCTATTAGCGGGTTATCGGATCCAAAACCGGACCCAACAGCTTAACGGCGACCCGTTACGGTGGATGCCACGTGTCTGTCACCCTTGACGAAATCACTTCCATGACGCGTGATTTATCGTCATGGAAGTGGACATTCCATGATGATAATTTGGTAATGTCATGGAACACTTCTATGACAGCACATGTATGCCTATCTTGATTCTGTCATAAAATCATGGATGTACATGCATGACAGAAAACGTGACGTACTGCGACAAACATGTATCATCACGGAAGTGTCTTTTTTTTGTAGTGCAGGCCGTAGCAGCTTCTGAGGAGGGTGAACGGGCTGCCGACCTGGCTGCGGCTTCCCGTGACATGGCGTTGAAGGACGTCGAGGCTGCCGAGGAGCGCTGCCGGGTGGCGAAGGCTGAGCCGAAGACCCTGCGCATCGAGCGTGCCGCCGAGGCCCGTCAGCGCGAGGCATGGGAGGAGGAGCTGAAGGCTCGAGAAGACGCGGCCGCCGGTCGTGACACCGAGCTGGAGCAATCGGTGCGGGAGTAGGCCACAGAGCGCGACTACCTGGAGACGTTGAAGAAGGAGGTAGAGGAGGAGAAGGTCCGACCGGAGGCCAAGGCAAAAATCCTTGCCGATGATCGTGATGCCTTCGATTCCCTTGAGGAGAGGTCCCGCAAGGCATTGCGGAAAATCTACGGAAGGGGGTTGAAGGAGCCGTTGGTGACTGCCGAGGAAGGCCCCGCTGAGCTGCTCCCCCAGTTTGTCGCGACGCTTGAGAGTGTTGTTGATGGAGTCGGCCCCATGGTGGAGGGGGAAGCCCGTGCGCTCTTTGCTTCGGCTATGACGCGCGTCTTCAGCCACCTCCATCTTCGTGATCTCAGCACCGACCTCGGATCCCTGCTTGAGCCTGTGAACGAGGAGCACTGCACCGCCGCCGCCGAAGCCATGACGGACCAAGTGGAGGCCCTACTGCAAAAGTTCCTTGCCATCGACCCCGCGCCCTGACTGACGGCATCGCCGAACTTACAGCCACAACCGATGGTACAGGTGATGGCAATATTGTCGACCACGGGGCAGTTCTTGCGCGCGATGGTAGCGCCCAAGGTTGAAGAAAAATCTTGCTGGCAGCGCTTCCCTCCATTATGTTTCCTGCAACATGCACTGTGCCTCGTCGAGGCGTTAAAACTTTATGTGTCTGCGATTTTTAAGAGACAGCGTTTCTTGTAATAATTTTCTAAGATTTCACGATTTCCTTCCAGTTTGCTTTAATGTTCTGCGTCGGCAGTGCCCGGCCCATGGATACCTCAGCCGTCGTTGGGTCGTCCGGATCACCAAGACGAGACCAAGGAGCGAAGGGCTACGTGACCAGTTAGGCTCCTGAGTGGCGATGCTCAGGAGTCCCCCTTGACGTACAAACAACTTTTGGGAAGGAGATGCGAGAATAGGCCTTAGCGTTCTGCGTCGGCAGGGCCCGGCCCCGCGCATACCTCAGTCGACATTGGGTTGTCCGGATCACCAGGAAGAGACCAAGGAGTGAGGGGCTATGTGACCAGTTAGGCTCCTGAGTCGTGATGCTCAGGAGTCCCCTTTGACGTACAAACAGACCTTCATACCTTTCCTCACCGAGGTCCCGCTCGGGAGGGGCACGCAACGACCAGGTCCGAGGGACCTGCCAGGGTGGCGTGCGCCAGGAGTGACCTGAGCATAGCCCCTGTGCCCAGCCGCCTCGCGTGAATCTCCCAAGGGGAAAGTGCTGCGATGAGACTAGACAGTAAGCCTGGTGGCTCCGTGAGGTTGATGCGGACATGGGGCCGCCCCAGTTGTTTCTCACTAACGCGAAGCATAGCTAATGCGGAGAATCCCACGGTCATCTCCATGTACACCTTCATAGCACATCAAGCCCCAAGTGGACCTACCGAACTTAAGGTGAACCCGCTCCTCTTCAAGATTTACATGAATATCCATAGGACTTGGTTGCTACCTCACCATGGACCGTTGTGCATCATTAGGTACGAGGGTGACCGCCACCAAGCAGCTAGGAAGCTTCCCGGAGGCCAAGGAGAAGGACCCCAAGCGCACACGGAGGAGGAAGGAAGCCAACAGGAGCTGGACAGGAAGTCGCAGGCGATCCCATGTGCACGGGCCCCCAAGACCCCGTGCCCATGGGCTACATAGGGAGCTGGAGCACCCCGTGCACACGGGCTTGTACCGTGAGCAAGGCCTTGTACCGTGCCCATGGGACCCCTGTGTGCACGGGCCCAACTTACCGCATGCGCATGGGCCCTACAGGATGGATGGCTGTGATTGTTGTTTGGGCCTCCTCTTCATCCACTTCGTCCCCATGCCTATATATTATGTACCTAGACCATATGTTATGGTTAGCAAAGTATATGAGAGACATTAGAGAGCTTTGCTCCTTGTACCCACTCCTCTAGGAGATCAAGACCTCCTAGGAGAAGATCCCTAGTGGATATCAAGCTCCCATCTTGGGAAGGATCCCCATCATAGGATCATCAAGATCTCTCTCCTCATAGGACTGGGATGAACTAGTGCCTTGTATCTTTCCTTTGTTGTTCTTGGATCATTGTGAACTCTTGTATGTTCTTGGATCTATCATATGTTTAATTGGATCTAGTCAATTTGAGTGTTTCCCCTCTCTTGTGTTCTTCGTGTTTTTGGGGATTTCCCCTCCAATTAGCAAAAGATCTCCATCTAGCGTTCCACCCTACAACATCTTGGTATCATGAGCCACGTTTATCACGAATTTGGAGACCCCCCACCGTTTTCTAGCCTTGTTTTGTGTGATTTTGTCCTAAATTCGAAAATTCCCCACCAAAAATAGCCCCAATTTTTTTTGTGATTTGTTGGTTTGATGAGGTTTTGTTGGATTTGATCCATGGGTTTGCTTGGTTTCAAGTGGATCTAGCTTTCCCCCATCTTTTCCCCACCATCCATCCCCAAAATCTCTCCAATTTTGCCCAAGAAATCTCCAATTTCCGCCGCGAAATCGCGAAATTTCCGCTCACCCCGTGCCCACGGACCCAGACCCCCATGCGCACGGGCCCACAAAAAGTCTCTGGACACCCCGTTCCCACCTGTACCATGCGCATGGGACCCCGTGCCCACGGGCTCCTACCCCCGTGCGCACGACCCCCCCCCCCCAGGTCAGCCGCCAACACTTCACCGTTTTGCCCATAACTTCCACATCCGGAGTCCGATTTTCATGTTCTTTAGCTCGTTGAGTAGCTATTGACATCCTCCATCTATATAGATAGGTTCCATCACCATTTGACTCCATCAAAATTTTGACATTTCGGCATCTTTGCCTAGGCCTTCCACCATATCATCCGCAAACCCACCATCGCCTTCCGCAACCTAACCTATTTTGCTCCATTTAGCACTTGTGGTTGTCTGAGTGGTGACTTGAGTCTCCTAGGTGTTTCGGCTACTTAGGGACGGTTTCTTCTTCATCAAACACCACCACCACTTCTGCATTAACAACTCCGGAACCACCATCTCATGTCCGCTACCACCATTTGACATTTTCCTTTGAGATTTTGAGTTTGCGGTTTTTACCGTTTCCTTTGGTGTTTCAGCTACTTAGGGACGGGTCTACATCATCTTGGAATCTACATCAAGAACACCGCTACTCATCATCGCCGCGAGGTCGTCATCGACATCGACCACTTCACCATTTTGACACCCTAACCGTAAGCAAGAACGGTAACCTCTATATAATCTTGGTATCGTGGTATCCCATCATTGTACATTCTTGCCATTACATTGTTAACCCCTTAGCCCATTTTGCGTCACTATCCTATCGAGACTAGCCATTGAGTATTGTCGGCAACGTTCCTTGTGCACATTAGTGATCATTGATCTACAACTTCCATTGCATACATACCATACCATATTGGTATCATCTTGGCATCATATCATCACTTGTGTCACAAGATTGTTCCCGCTTATACAAAAAATGCTATCTTGGTTTGTGCATTTCGCATAGTGGCCATATAAAAAAACAAGAATAAGCTTTTAAGAAAAAGAAAAGAGAGCAAAGAGCTTGTGAGCAAAAGCCATAGCATCATACCACATTGCACATAAGATTATCATATCCGATCATCTTGGATCATCTTGAGTAGAACACCGGGAACATCATACACATAGCATACTTGGGATAGAAAGCTCATACATTTTGCATCTTATAGGTTGTGCACAAGTGTCGTATCCGCCTATTGAGCAATCATGCTAGCGTCTCTCCTGAGTTGTGCAACACGAGCGTTTTCCGTGGATTCCACATTTTGTGCTCATTCCTTGGTTGCACGACCCCATTTATCTATCCGTGTGTGTGTTTCCGTGTGCCACCCATTGCTATTGGTCTACTTGTTTCACTTGCGAATTTGTGAATCTTTTCCAACATTATTGAATCTTGCTAACATTTTGCATCAAATTTTTGTGCCACTATCCTCACCGAGCTCCACCATAGGCCTTACTTGTGTAGGTGTGAGAATTGGCAAGATCCGGTACCAATTGTGCTATTTCCTTGTTACATTATTAAGTGATCATTGATCCATCTTCAACATTGGATAAGGTACATTGGTCTAGTTCTTTCCTTTCTTCCACTCACATTTGCTCGAGTCTTGTGATGGATAAGCAAAGAATTTCATCTCCGGTCTTCCACGACAACGATGGCGCAAACAACTACATCACCAAAACGCCCCATCTTCGGACTACAACGAGCAATGCAAAGCATTGAACGACTCTCCGTCGACATTCACCAACGCGAAGCACGGACAAGGGACTACATCGACACCAAGTTGGACGCACAATTGGATGACATCCGACACGTGTGGGCCAACTACAAGTATTCTTCCTCTTCGTCATCTTCACGACGGAGATGCTCAAGTCACAAGTCTTTGTTGCAGCCGCGCGATGCAAGTACCACGCGGCACCGTCATCATCTTCGAGGGGACCGCCAAGACCACGGACAAGACCATGAAGAGCGACCTTCAAGATGAGAGATGGCTTCTCTGCCACCCCCGTGCAGACGGGCCTTGGACCCCCGTGCACATGGGACCCCGTGCACACGGCCACCTGCACCCCCGTGCGCACGGTCTCTACAGAACAGCAACATCGACCCCAAGGCTGTGGCTTCATCAACAACTTTGGCATCTTCGCCAAGGGACTTCAAGGCTTCTTTGCCTTTGGACGTACGACATATTCACCTACCTCCGACGAGTACACCTACATCGGCCTTCATCCACGGCCACAGTGACGGCATGATCGAGCATGGGATTTTCCCTTCGTTCATGGAGGAGAGCGATGATGTGCCATCTTCGGCCTTCATCCACGGCGACGACTACGAGATGGTTGAGCATGGGATTTTCCCTTCCACCACAGCGACGTATGATGACTTGAGTGACATATGCCACCATATTGAGAGTGAGAGTGACTTCACCACTAGCCCCATATATGATGAGTTGCAACAATTCCCATGTGAGGAGAGCCACAACCCCACCACTTTAGTAAGATAAGTGACTCCACCATATGTGCGTTTGAGTGCACCTATTTTGAGGGAGTGAGTGAGGAACCACATAGAGGGAGTGAGATAGTTGATAGGTCATGTGAGGCCACTTTCACCTCTAACGACTTGACCTCTACCTCTATTGTGTCTTCTCATTTGGTGCTAGGTCCCATTTATGATGACGCGCCGATCCTCGACGACTTCGTCCTTACTTTGGACAACACGATGGCCATGGTGGAAGACGATGATGCACCCCCACATGGTTCCATCACGATGAAGATGACAATGATTGGATCTTCGACACCTCACCTACAACACATGAGCGATGCTCCAAAGGTAAGATAGGTGATGGTGCTTCTCTTGTCCCACTAGTGGACTATCTTCACAATGATTGCTTGCATGATGTTGATCGACCTATTACCATGCTTCATGCTAGTGCGACTTCCTCATGTCATGACTGACCTATTTATGATGAATATGATGATGAGCATGTTGAGTTTCTTAGTTGTGATGCCATGCTCCATAGGATATCATGTGAAAATTCTTTTGGTCACATCATGTTTGACAATCCATTAACCTTGTCATATGCTATGAGTGAGATCTCCCATATTGCATCATTTCAATCTCTACATAGTAACTATGCATGCCCCATTAAAATAAATCCTATTTGCACATATGGCATAGATGACGAGATGATGGTCATTGGCTTTTATTTTTCTTGCGGTGATATTGCCAAGGTTCCTTTACATTATTTGTGCAATTCCTCTCATATGCCATGCCATGAAAATTATTGTGTATCGCATGATTACATCCCTTGTGTGCACCACAGGCATACCATTCCTCACAATGCTCTAGATATTGCGAGTGATGCATTACATCCTTTGAGTCTCCATTATGCTATACATAACAACAAACCTCTCATGATGGATGACATGTTTCTATATCATGCAACTCATTCATTTGAGTATTGGATATTTTGTGCTAACCAACACAAGCACGTGCGCATCATGATGGATGATGTGTACATCTACCACGCACACACAATTTTCCCTTCATTTTTCTTGTGTGTAGGTACTCACGTATACTCGTCAACCTCTCATTCCCAAGAGTTGACCAAATGAGCTCTTGAGAGCAACGACGATCTGGGATCCCGTGGATTGTCCGTCCTACTATTCTCTTTGCGCAACGACTATGCGCATCTCTTCTACTTGGCTCTCACAAGGCTATGAGATATATATATCAGTTGTTACTTTATGCCCATTGTATCTTGTTCACTTTGCATGTTATGCCTCTTTACATGATTTTTCCATGCAATTGTGACCCTTCCTTGCATCTACTCATGATTCACTATTATGCTACTTCTATGTGTATTTGCATGCTTGGTGGAGATACTTGTTGCTATTGCCATGTTTACCATGTGCCTCATGCTATTGTTGATTATTGTGTTGGGAGAGTCATGATGTTCCATTGCTATTTACCTTGGACTTCTTGCCAATACAATGATGATACTTTCCTCATTTCTTGCTTTCATGCTTCTGATATGTCATGTGCATTATTAATGACCAGTATTTGCACCCAAGACATGATTGCCATGATTACTTCTAGTATGTTGCATCTTCGCACTACTAGCTTTCTTGACTTGATCACTATGATTGCTTTCTTTGTCGCATCACCCATGTTCCACTCTTACTCGCTTTCGTGGGTTGATGACATATATGCTCATGCCTCTCACATGATATATCTTGATCTTTGTCGCTTGTCTCCATTAGTTGCAACTCTCATATCCACTTGTAGTGAGTGCAACCATGCTATGCTTTTTGATCTTGGAGACTTGGACATATTACTTGTGATGCATGCTTGCTTGATTAAGCCTATTGTCTTTGGTTGTAGTTGCATCATATGCTTTCATAACATACCACACCTTGTCCTTTCTTATGATAAGCCTCATGAAAATACTTGTTGGGCATCTCACCCCGCGGATGATAGGATTTGCACTTACGCTAACCTCATTTGTTTTTCCAAGTGTTTGTCATGTTCTTTCGTTTTGAATGATACACAAGGTGGTACCATGATGAGACATATTGGTTATGTGAAGACATACAAGATGCGCAACTCCAACATCCTTGAGAAGCTCCTAAAGGTGACCTCTTTCCCTTTGAGCCATCCTCACATATGCATATTGGATGGATCATTCTTTCATTGTTGTTTCCTTCTTGTCAACATGATACATCTATTGGATGGAGGACCGACGTTGGAGATGGACCCTATGGACCTTCAAGTTGAGGAGTGCCATGATATAGACCTATGGTACATCCATGCCTACTGTGTACATGGTGATACGGTTTACGATCCGTGGTCGGATCTTTCCCAAGGGTGAGGGGATGATGCGGAGCATCCAACGGTCATCTCCATGTATACCTTCACAGCACATCAAGCCCCAAGTGGACCTACCGGACTTAAGGTGAACCCTGTCAGGACCCCGATTCCAAGTCACATCGACCTAGCTGGTAACACCTCATATCACTTTGCGGCCTCACGCACGGTATTCCCACGGTGTCTCCTTACCATGGCCGGGACCGCTTTGCCTTTTGGCTCACGATATGATGGTGTCGCTAGCATCCACATGACAAAGAACCGGGCCGACATGGCTAGTCGTGAACCCAAAGCGGCACTAACCTATGGGGACAGGCATACATGAAACACTTCGAGCATGTCGGTCATCAACGTATGAACTCGGGCTGTAGCACTGGCTAACAGGACTCCGTATCCCGGCTGTAGCAGGCTAGGCAGGACTCCAAGTATCACCGCGTGACATTTCCCGAAGGATGTATATAGGAACGAAATGAATCACATGCCGCCGATCAAGTGTCCAAGCAGTAGTCTTTGGGCTAGCAGGACTCCGGTGAACCGGGCTGTAGCGGACTACTATCGCTCGGAAGCACGTGACTACATTTCCCCATATGAGAGGCTGCCAAGGATAAACAACTAGATTGTCGGATCCCACTCATACCAAGCATTTCAATCATACACGCATTATGCCCGATATGAGTAAATACAACAAGGCATCACAACAAAACTCTACAACTCAAGTACTTTATTTAAGTGGCTCCGAGGAGCCATACATAACACATTCATACAGATAGGGGTCACATGACCCAACACTCAAGTCATACAATCCTACAAGCACATGCGGAAGCAAATTATGTCTGAGTACAGACTCTAGAAAGAAAGAAAGCTTGTTGGAGCCTTTCTATCTACAAGGGCCCTTCACAAGTCTTAGATCGCCACCTGGGTGGCTAGCTTACTCGTCGAAGTCAACATCTACATAGAATCCGTCGAGGGGTAGTATAGTCCTCTGAAAAATATTGATTACAAACATGAGTACAAAAGTACTCAGCAAGTCTTACCACGTAATCCTATCATACATGCACATTCTCAAGGAAGGAAGTGGAGTTATTTGCAGCAAGCCAGCTTTGACTCTTGGCTAAGCTATCCCACGTGACACACTTTGTAAAGCATTTTGTCGCATACGAGTCCACTAATCACCATCACAATACTCCACCGTGGATCCTCTCTCGTCATCCCCGAGAGGCCATCCACGATACTCACACTTATCTTGAGGCTTTTAGTAGTATCCATTTACTTGTCTATGAACCGATATAGGTAACCCGAAGTCCTTCTCCGTGGACACGGCTATTCAATAGATCATATTTAACCTGCAGGGTATACTTCTTCACACACGCTCACCACTTATAAATCGTTTACACGACATGTACTGCAACCTTCAAGCGGAAGCCCAACGTGGGTGTCGGCCTCAGCCTACCTAAACACTCAAGTCCCTAGTCCAGTTATCGCCTATTCGGGTTCCATCCGCAGGAGTCCGCCGAGGTTTCCCATACAGCCCCGAACGATGTGTGCAGGGTCCCGAGATACCAAACGGCACTCGGTACATCAAGGCCACGGTGCCTACCGCAACACAACCCACCCCTAAGGTCAGCGTTGCGGCCCCAAAGATGCTACAAACACCGAAACTACTTGCAACTCCGGACTATGAACAGGGGTGGTTAAGAAGCCGAGAGGGTCCATTGGTTTCGGGCCCAATGCGTGGTAGTAGCTAGTTCATGGATCACAAACACAGATCTCAGTTCTTAAGTTCGGCTTCAATGAAACAACCCACCATGTACTCCTACATGGCCTCTCATCGATACCTTTACCAAATCGTGTTCAACACTTTCACTCTCGAACCAACACAACCTTTCACTCCAGTTCATCATCCGATGAGCCAGACCTGACACAACTCTAAGCATAGCAAGCATAGCATGGTAGGAATCACAAACATGGCTCAAACAACTCCTACACATACTAGTGGGTTTCATCTAGTTACTGTGGCAATGACAGGTCATGCAAAGGAAGTGGGTTCAACTACCGCAGCACACAACAGTTGAATCGCGTTGTCTTAATGCAGATAAACGAGAGCGAAGCGAGAACATGGGTTTGTATCGAATGATCAATGAATTGCTTGCTCGATGGAACTGGGTAGAGAACTGCCCTTCGTGGGTAATCGAGGTTATCTTCGGGCAGAACCTATCATGAAAACACACCAAAATAAACATACAAACAATATGCAACAATATGATGCATGCTATGACATGGCAATATGGATGTGTGTTGGCCTAATGCAAGTTGAAGGGACAGGATGAGCTCATTTGAATCAAGGTTCAAATGATAGCTCATTTGAGTTAGGCCTAATGGTGCAAAATCTTAATCTGGTTATTCAGCATAGTTAACTTGTTTTAATATGCATGAAACCTGTACCAATGGATAGAGTGTATTTTTCTGATAATTTTTCATATATAAATCTTTGCATTTGGAGTTATAGAATAAAAGTTATAAGCATTTGAAATTTGGATTATATTCTGAAATTTATTAATAAAAATAATTCCAGAATTTGAATTAATGCGTCAGCATGAGGTCAGCATGACGTCAGGGGGTCAACGGGGTCGTCCAGGTCAAACTGACCAGTGGGACCCGCATGTCAGGTTAATCTAAACTAATTTAATTAATTAGAACTAATCCTAATTAGTTTAACCGGAGGGGGTCCACCTGTCATTGACCCAGAGGGTCAACAGGCCCACTTGACGGGTCAACTCACCGGCGTCTAGCCGCCGGGCGAGGCAGAGACTGGCGGAGCAAGTGCTTTTGCACTTTCCGGCTCCAAATGGAGCGCTGGGAGCACCCACGTGATGCCGGAGGTGAGCCGCGGTTAGTGGTGGAGTCGCTTGGGTCGGGATGGCCGGAGTGGGCGCCGGCGACGAGTCGGGCGGCGACCGGGGCTCGGCCACCGACGGGTTTGGGGTTAGAGGGCCCGGCGAGGCGCGGGGAGTGCAGTGTTAGAGCCGTTGGGGTGTGGTGAGTGCGATGGACGTGGTGGCGTGGCCATTAGGTGACCGGAGCTTCGTCGGCGACGAGCTCCGCGGCGGTGCGTTCGGGTGATCCTCGAGCGCTCGCTGTGGTGCAAGAAGAAGAGAGCGGAGAGAACGGAGAGATAGCCAGGCTCACGGTGAACCTGTGGGGAGCTTCGTCGGGGTCGGGGGTGGACTGATGCGGCGGCGACGGCGATGGGGATCTCCGGCGGCCTTGAGCTCGGGCGAGGTCGGGGTAGTGGCCTCGGGGGGTTTTAGAGCGAGGGGAACTAGCTAGCTAGAGGTAGCGGGTGCGCGGAGCTGCGGACATGGCGGGAGGAGTATGAGCGGCGGGAGCACGGCGTCGACGGTGGCGCGTCGGCAATGGCGTCGGCAGGTCGGGCGGCGAGAGAGAGAGAGGGGCAGGGGGAAAGTGAGGTGTCCGGGGTCGGGCGACGACGCTGGGTCGTCCTGGTCGGCTAGGCGGCGAGGGGCGGCAGGTCGGCGACCAGCTGCGTGGGCGCTGCTGCAAGGCCGGCCCCGGCAGATTAGCTGCTCAAGCGAGCCAAGCAGCTCATTGGCTGCTCTTTGGGCTGGGCGGCAGGTGGGCGGGGTCATGCAGTGTAAGGCTTTCTTTTTAGTCTTTTCTATTTTCTGCAATTCTGTTTAGGGTTTTTAAAATACCAAAACTATTTCAAAATTACCAAAATGCTCCTGGTCACTTGTTGGAATATTCCCAACATGAAACATTTTAGTTTGACAATTTTGAACACTTAAAATATTTTCCATAATTTAAAATGCTCATTTCAGAAATTTGTGAATTAAATCTAGAACCCTTAGGTGACCTAGAAAATGTTCCACCTTCTTTGACATGGATCCTGAACCCAACCAAAGAGGATGAGCATTTTGAAGGGCATTTTGATTCATTGAAATAAATTTTAGTAAACCCTAGTTCTTTTAAGGGGGGTGTTCGGGGTTTCTGCCTTCCCCATTTCAAATTCAAATGAAATTTAAACATGATGCACACCCTAATGCATGGTCTATCCGGGATGTGACAACTCACCCCACTCAAAAGAATCTCGCCCCGAGATTTAGGATCTGTTGCTATAAAAAGGTGGGATACTCAAGTCGAAGACGATCCTCCCTTTCCCAAGTTGCTTCTTGCTCGGAATGGTTTGACCATTGAACCTTTAGAAACTTGATATTCCGGACGCCGAGTGGTACGCTCGGTTTGATCGAGGATACGAACGGGTACTCTCGATAGGTAAGGTTATCTTGGAGATCAAGCGTTTGCGTGGTCCACTCCACGGATAGGATCCGAGAAGCAACGCCGAGTTGGGAAACGTGGAAGACATCATGGACCTTGGAAAGATGCGGAGGTAGTTCCAATTGGTAGGCAACTTCCCTCGCTTGGCAAGAATGCGAAAGGGTCCAATGTAACGAGGAGCCAACTTGCCTTTGATATCGAATCGATGGGTTCCTTCAAAGGAGTAACCCAAGGTAAGCCTTTCGCCAATTTCATAAGCCATAGGCTTATGCTTGCGGTCATATTGGCTCTTTTGACGAGATTGGGCTGTTTTCAATTTCTCACGAACAATGCGAACCTGCTCATCGCTTCCCGAATCATATCCGGCCAAAGAGTTGTCTCTCCCGGTTTCGACCCGTTAAGAGGCGTTCACATTTTCGCCCATAAAGAACTTCAAAGGGCTTTGCCTGGCATCGCTTGATAACTATTGTTATAAGTTTAACTCGGCGAAAGGAAGGCATTTCTCCCAATTCATGCCGAAAGAGATGATGAAGCTCAAGCATATCCTCTAGGATTTGATTGACTCGTTCTACTTGACCACTTGATTGGGGATGGAAAGCGGTGCTAAAGGAGAGACGAGTTCCCATAGCGTTTTGGAAACTTTCCCAAAATCGAGAGGTGAAGAGACTCCCACGGTCTGAGTTAATCTCTAATGGAACACCATGAAGAGACACTATTCGGGAGATGTACAAATCAGCTAGCTGGCTAGCGGTTATACTCTCACGAACAGGTAGGAAATGGGCTACTTTGGAAAGACGATCAACGACAACGAAGATAGCGTTATTCCCTCTCTTGGTCCTGGGAAACCCGGTAATGAAATCCATACCGATTTTATCCCATTTCCATTCAGGAATTTCCAAAGGTTGAAGGGTACCAGCAGGCCGTTGATGCTCTGCTTTAACTCGACGACAGACGCCGCAGATTAGCAATGTATTGAGCGATTTTCTCTTCATCCTAGTCCACCAAAACCTCGGCGAGATCTTGATACATTTTAGTACTACCGGGATGAATGGTGAGAGGAGAGTCATGAGCTTCCTTAAGGATCAATCGCCTCAGGTTGCGCACCTTGGGAACCACTAGACGGTCTCCAAAGAACACGACACCTTGTTCATCAATGGAGAAACAATCTGCGACTCCTTTCTTGATGTTTCTTTTGATACGGAGATTCCGGATCTACCTTCCGTGCTTTGATGATCTGATCCGTAAGGGTAGGTTTCGCCACCGTGGTGGAAAGGAACTCGAGGAACAATGTGAAGATTAAGCTTACGTAAATTCCTCGTGGAGAATTGGTTGACTTTGTTGTAACATCAAATTGTTACAATAAGATTTGCGACTTAGTCGCCAGCCATGACATTGGCCTTGCACGGGTGTAGGATATTCCTAAGTCGAAATCTGTGATCAACTCGACCCAACGTCTTTGCACGAGATTCAAATCCGTTGGGTGAAGATATATTTCAGACTTTGGTGATCGGTGTAGATTTCGCAACGATTACCCGTAAGGTAATGTCGCCAGGTTTTGAGTGCATGAACCATCGCTGCAAGCTCTAGATCGTGTGGGATAGTTATCCTCATGTGGACGAATCGTCGAGATCGCGAGGCAATCACATGACGATCTTGCATGAGTATGCAACCTAGTCCTTGTCGCGAGGCGCCGCAATAGATAATAAAGTCCTTAGAGAAATCTGGTGGAACAAGTACGGAGCAGATGTCGCGCCTTTTCAGTTCCTCGAAAGCTGATCTCGCACCGTGGCGCCCATTCAACTTCTTATCTTTCTTGAGGAGTTCGGTTAGAGGTTTAGCAACTTTAGAGAAATTCTCGACTTAAGCGGCGGCAATAGCTCGCTAAACCGAGGAAACTCGAACTTGCTTGACCGATTCAGGTGGAGTCCAATCAAGGACGGCTTGAACTCGCTTCGGGATTGACAGCAATACCCTTACCAGAGATTACATGTCCTAGATAGGTCACTTACGGCAACCAGAATTCACACTTAGAGAATTTGGCATAAAGGCGGTGCTCTCAAGTTTCATCAATACTAGCCTTAGGTGTTGGCATGTTCTTCCTCATTCTTGGAGTAGATGAGTATATCATCGAGGTATACCACTTACTAATTTATCCAAATACTCCATGAAGATTGAGTTCATTAACCGAGAGAAAGTGGCTGGAGCATTGGTTAATCCGAAGGACATGACGGTGTACTCAGATTGGCCATAACGAGTGACAAAGGCCGCTTTAGGAATGTCCCGTTTTGATTTTGATTTGATGGTAGCCCAACCTCAAATCCATCTTGAAAAGATCGAGGACCCAGCGAGCTGATCATGTGTCGTTGATCCCGGGAGCGGATACTTGTTCTTGATAGTGACCAAATTGACGGTCGGTAATCTACAACCATCCGATCCGTACCATCCTTCTTCTTGACGAAGAGGACGGGCAAGCCCATGGAGATGAACTAGGACGGATGAAACCTTTTGCAAGGACTCATCGAGTTGTTTCTTAAGTTCAGCTAGTTCTAGGGTGCCATCTTATAAGGTCTTCTAGAGATTGGGACGGTTCCGGAATAAGATCTATCACGAACTCGACATCCTGTCGGTGGAACACTGGCAGTTCTCCGAAAGACATCCGGAAATCACGGACCACCGGAATATCCTCGAGATCTGGAAGAGGGTTGGCATTTAAGGAGTATAGCTGGCGCTTAGACACTCGGGTTAAAACATCCACTGTTTTGCCCGAAGGATGGGTAAGTTGAACAGTTCTAGTAGAACAATCAATCTTAGCATAATGGGCTGACATCCAGTCCATACCCAAGATGATGTTTATGTCCGAGGACTTGAGAGCTATTAGAGATGCGAGAAAGACTAATCTGTCGACAAGAATTTCATTCCCATGACTTATTCTAGAGGTTTGCCATCTAGAACCAGGAGTTTGAATTTCCATGGAGGTAGGCATGTCACAGAATGTGGTGTTATGCAATCGAGCATAGCTCTCTAAATAAATGAATGAGATGCTCCAAGATCAAAGAACAGCTTTGCGGATGGCAATTAACAAGAAGCGCATCGAGGACGACGTTGGGATCCTCATAGGTTTCTTCAGAGACATAGTTGACATGACCACGAGCGGCGGCAACCGGCTTGGCATAGGGAACCTTTCTGCTGGCTTGCCGCGCCAGCAGACTTTCCACTTGATTGGGGTTGTTCTGGGACACTCTCGAATATAGTGGCCCGCCTCTCCACATTTGAAGCAAGTGATCACATTTGGCCGTGGGGCCACATTAGCGATTGGACCTCCATATGTCTTGGGTGGAAAATACGGTTGGTTGGGGCGAGGCGCCTCAAGGATGGCCTCGGGGTGTACTGGGTGGTAGAGCCAGATTTGGAACCCAAACCCGCGCTCGGGATCCAGAGCGGATGACGATCCGTAATCACGGATGTGCTTGCGTGAAGCCTCAAATCAGTCTGCCCGCCTCTCGGCCGATAGCCTTATTGACTAGCTTCGAGAAAGAGGTACATTCATGCAGACGGAGATCTCGGCGTAGCTCAGGGCTAAGTCCTTACGGAACCTCGCCGCTTCTTAGCATCGGTAGAAACTTCTTCGTGAGCATATCGTGCTAACCTCCCAATTCATGGGTCAGTAGGCATCCACCGTCACCGCCTTGGGTGAAACTGCAAAATTCTCACGCTTGAGGTCCATAAGACCTTTCGTATATGGTGCTCACTAAGGCGGCACTCGAATTCATCCCAAGTTGTAACTTGTCCAGCCGGACGATAGCCTCATAGTTTTCCCACCGAGATCGGCGGGGCCTTCCGGATGATAGGCGGCAAAGATAACTTTGTCACCTCAGCCACATTGGCGGAACGCAGCTTGTGGTGGATATCATGGAGCCAATCATCGGCGCCGAGTGGCTCGACGGAACATTTGAATTTTGGAGGATATAGCTTGACGAAGTCATTGAGTGAAACCCCATCGTTTCTTGGCTGGCGTCTGTGTTTTGTTCAATCCGCCCAATAAGCGGTTGGTTTAGCGCTTATTATGCTCGCTTCAAAGATCACCTCGGCCAAAGATGGCGGTTGCGGCAGATTCACATTTCTGGCTGCATGGCCTCTCCTGCCTCGAACAGCAGGAGAATTTCGAGTGTTGACCATCCTGGGAGACAAAACAAGGTTTAAACCAGGATGGCAGAATTTAACAAGGAAGTGCGGAAGGCAATGGACAGTATGGAATGCAAAGATGTTCATCCGTATGACATGGTAATATAAACTGCCATATATATATATACCAACGGTCATACACACCATTCATAGTTTGGTACAAGCCTGACGGAGTACAACTATATGAAAAGGCGTTACATCTCATCGGGAGCATTCCAACTCCTATACATTATTTTTCTACACTTCCGGAACGATACACACTAGGTCGTATCCCACGAGTCACGCAGACGGTGGAAACACAACCGTACCATACTAGGAATACTACTACTATCTCAGGCAGCTCCATAGTAGTCCTCATAGAAGTCACCACCTGCACTGAAGTGGAACATGATCGTCCGGAAGCAGATAATCTGTGGGGCCTGTGGACCATAAGGACTCGGATGTGGCCGTGGACCCACAAACGGTGGCGTAAGAGGCCCACGAGGAGGAGTGATGCTCCAACCTCACGCCACTCCATGAAGTCCGCAGACTCGCCCGCACAGGTACAAGTCTCTCATGTCCATACATCCGCTTGCACGGCAGTGCAAACCTAGTCGAGTAGCCCAAAGTGGTCAGACGGGCATTAAACAGTTCCATACGCAAGGCCCGGTTCTCACGGTCCTTGTCCTCCAGCAACTCAGTAGTGGTACGGAGGAGTGAGTCCTCATGGGATGCATCACTGTACAAACCCTGAAGGTAGCCATGCGCCCCAGGAAGAGATGCTGGCATATAGCGGAAGTCAGTGTTGCTCAACAAAGCAGTCCTGGCTCGAATAATAGTCATCATGGAATAGGCTGCATCTTGTACAGACATTCCAATAGTGATTCCGAGCCCATAAGAACAAAGTGAAGTGGCTCAAGAGTCGGGTAAGATGGATAAATCCGACCGTGCATAGGTATTGGCTTTGATTGAAATCCTGAACTGCTCCTCGACGGTATATTCAGGATACCATCGATAACCAGCCTCAATCATCACCCTAACCAACATGGCCGTGTGACCGCACACATCAATGCAGCGGGTCAAAGTAACCACTTGGTTCGGGAACGGTGGCCATCTGAAAGCACAGCCATAATGCAAAGGCATTAGAATTTCTAGGAAAATCGGGCAGCATAACATTCAGAATGCTCAAATCAGATTTGAGACATTCAAAATCAGATTTGCAAAACCACTCAACAACATCATATCAAGGTTCGGTTCAAATGGTAGCATACTAAAATTTAGTAACACCGAATCGAGGATGTAACCAACAATCCTACAAGGTACTACGGATAGTAACACGTGAACTCGATAGAGTGAAGAGAGCCTAATCCTATACCCACGTTGAATGAGAAGAGGATGACTCGGATCGAGGGCATAAGGTAAAGGAGTAAAAGAGCCTTACGTTCCTCCCACAATCAATTCCCTACATATAACTAAAGCATTTCTAGACTCAACTTGACCAGTTTGGCTTAGCGGACCTACAGCAGCCCCGCTCGATGCCAACGCTGTCAGACCCCGATTCCAAGTCACATCGACCTAGCTGGTAACACCTCATATCACTTTGCGGCCTCACGCACGGTATTCCCACGGTGTCGCCTTACCATGGCCCGGGACCGTTTGCCTTTTGGCTCACGATATGATGGTGTCGCTAGCATCCACATGACAAAGAACCCGGCCGACATGGCTAGTCGTGAACCCAAAGCGGCACTAACCTATGGGGACAGGCATACATGAAACACTTCGAGCATGTCGGTCATCAACGTATGAACTCGGGCTGTAGCACTGGCTAACAGGACTCCGTATCCCGGCTGTAGCAGGCTAGGCAGGACTCAAGTATCACCGCGTGACATTTCCCGAAGGGATGATATAGGAACGAAATGAATCACATGCCGGCCAGTCAAGTGTCCAAGCAGTAGTGCTGGGCTAGCAGGACTCCGGTGAACCGGGCTGTAGCGGACTACTATCGCTTCGAAGCACGAGACTACATTTCCCCATATGAGAGGCTGCCAAGGATAAACAACTAGATTGTCGGATCCCACTCATACCAAGCATTTCAATCATACACGCATTATGCCCGATATGAGTAAATACAACAAGGCATCACAACAAAACTCTACAACTCAAGTACTTTATTTAAGAGGCTCGAGGAGCCATACATAACACATTCATACAGATAGGGGTCACATGACCCAACACTCAAGTCATACAATCATACAAGCACATGCGGAAGCAAATTATGTCTGGGTACAGACTCTAGAAAGAAAGAAAGCTTGTTGGAGCCTTTCTATCTACAATGGCCCTTCACAAGTCTTAGATCGCCACCGGGTGGCTAGCTTACTCGTCAAGTCAACATCTACATAGAATCCGTCGGAGGGGTAGTATAGTCCTCTAAAAATATTGATTAAGCAAACATGAGTACAAAAGTACTGCAAGTCTTACCACGTAATCCTATCATACATGCACATTCTCAAGGAAGGAAGTGGAGTTATTTGCAGCAAGCCAGCTTTGACTCTTGGCTAAGCTATCCCACGTGACACACTTTGTAAAGCATTTTGTCGCATACGAGTCCACTAATCACCATCACAATACTCCACCGTGGATCCTCTCTCGTCATCCCCGAGAGGCCATCCACGATACTCACACTTATCTTGAGGCTTTTAGTAGTATCCATTTACTTGTCTATGAACTGATATAGGTAACCCGAAGTCCTTCTCCGTGGACACGGCTATTCAATAGATCATATTTAACCTGCAGGGTATACTTCTTCACACACGCTCACCACTTATAAATCGTTTACACGACATGTACTGCAACCTTCAGCGGAAGCCCAACGTGGGTGTCGGCCTCAGCCTACCTAAACACTCAAGTCCCTAGTCCAGTTATCGCCTATTCGGTTCCATCCGCAGGAGTCCGCCGAGGTTTCCCATACAGCCCCGAACGATGTGTGCAGGGTTCCCGAGATACCAAACGGCACTCGGTACATCACCCACGGTGCCTACCGCAACACAACCCACCACTAAGGTCAGCGCTATGCGGCCCCAAAGATGCTACAAACACCGAAACTACTTGCAACTCCGGACTATGAACAGGGGTGGTTAAGAAGCCGAGAGGGTCCATTGGTTTGGGCCCAATGCGTGGTAGTAGCTAGTTCATGGATCACAAACACAGATCTCAGTTCTTAAGTTCGCTTCAATGAAACAACCCACCATGTACTCCTACATGGCCTCTCATCGATACCTTTACCAAATCGTGTTCAACACTTTCACTCTCGAACCAACACAACCTTTCACTCCAGTTCATCATCCGATGAGCCGGACGACACAACTCTAAGCATAGCAAGCATAGCATGGTAGGAATCACAAACATGGCTCAATCAACTCCTACACATACTAGTGGGTTTCATCTAGTTACTGTGGCAATGACAGGTCATGCAAAGGAAGTGGGTTCAACTACCGCAGCACACAACAGTTGAATCGCGTTGTCTTAATGCAGTAAACGAGAGCAGAAGCGAGAACATGGGTTTGTATCGGAATGATCAATGAATTGCTTGCCTGATGGAACTGGGGTAGAGAACTGCCCTTCAGGTGGGTAATCGAGGTTATCTTCGGGGGCAGAACCTATCATGAAAACACACCAAAATAAACATACAAACAATATGCAACAATATGATGCATGCTATGACATGGCAATATGGATGTGTGTTGGCCTAATGCAAGTTGAAGGGACACGGGATGAGCTCATTTGAATCCAAGGTTCAAATGATAGCTCATTTGAGTTAGGCCTAATGGTGCAAAATCTTAATCTGGTTATTCAACATAGTTAACTTGTTTTAACATGCATGAAACCTGTACCAATGGATAGAGTGTATTTTTCTGATAATTTTTCATATATAAATCTTTGCATTTGGAGTTATAGAATAAAAGTTATAAGCATTTGAAATTTGGATTATATTCTGAAATTTATTATATAAAAATAATTCCAGAATTTGAATTAATGCGTCAGGATGAGGTCAAGATGACGTCGGGGTCAACGGGTCGCCCAGGTCAAACTGACCAGTGGGACCCGCATGTCAAGTTAATCTAAACTAATTTAATTAATTAGAACTAATCCTAATTAGTTTAACCGAGGGGTCCACTGCCATTGACCCTGAGGGTCAACAGGCCCACTGGACGGGTCAACTCACCGCGTCTAGCCGCGGGCGAGGCAGGCAAGCGGAGCAAGTGCTTTTGCACTTTCCGGCTCCAAATGGAGCTGGGAGCACCTACGTGATGCCGGAGGTGAGCCGCGTTAGTGGTGGAGTCGGCTTGGGTCGGGATGGCGGAGTGGGCGCCGGCGACGCAGTCGAGGCGGGCGACGGGCTCGCCACCGACGGGTTTGGGGTTAGAGGGCCCGGCGAGGCGCGGGGAGTGCAGTGTTAGAGCCGTTGGGGTGTGGTGAGTGCGATGGACGTGGTGGCGTGGCCATTAGGTGACCGGAGCTTCGTCGGCGACGAGCTCCGCGGCGGTGCGTTCGGGTGATCCTCGAGCGCTCGCTGTGGTGCAAGAAGAAGAGAGCGGAGAGAACGGAGAGATAGCCAGGCTCACGGTGAACCTGTGGGGAGCTTCGTCGGGGTCGGGGGTGGACTGATGCGGCGGCGACGGCGATGGGGATCTCCGGCGGCCTTGAGCTCGGGCGAGGTCGGGGTAGTGGCCTCGGGGGGTTTTAGAGCGAGGGGAACTAGCTAGCTAGAGGTAGCGGGGTGCGGCGGAGCTGCCAGACATGGCGGGGAGGAGTATGAGCGGCGGGGAGCACGGCGTCGACGGTGGCGCGTCGGCAATGGCGTCGGCCAGGTCGGGGGCGAGCGAGAGAGAGGGCAGGGGGAAAGTGAGGTGTCCAGGGGGGTCGGGCGACGACGCGTGGGTCGTCCGGGTCGGCTAGGCGGCGAGGGGCGAAGCAGGGCGGCGGCCAGCTGCGTGGCGCGCCTAGCTCGCTCGGCCGACACCAGGTTGCTGTCTGGCCGAGCCAAGCAGCTCATTGGGCATTTGCTGGGCTGGGCAGCAGGTGGGCGGTCATGAGCATGATGTAAGGCTTTCTCTTTTTTAGTCTTTTCTATTTTCTGCAATTCTGTTTAGGGTTTTTTAAAAATACCAAAACTATTTCAAAAATTACCAAAATGCTCCTGGTCACTTGTTGGAATATTCCCAACATGAAACATTTTAGTTTGACAATTTTTGAACACTTAAAATATTTTCCATAATTTAAAATGCTCATTTCAGAAATTTGTGAATTAAATCTAGAACCCTTAGGTGACCTAGAAAATGTTCCACCTTCTTTGACATGGATCCTGAACCCAACCAAAGAGGATGAGCATTTTGAAGGGCATTTCGGATTCATTGAAATAAATTTTAGTAAACCCTAGTTCTTTTAAGGGGGGGGGGTGTTCTGGGGTTTCCTGCCTTCCCCATTTCAAATTCAAATGGAATTTAAACATGATGCACACCCTAATGCATGGTCTATCTGGGATGTGACAAACCCGTTCCTCTTCAATATTTACATGAATATCCATAGGACTTGGTTGCTACCTCACCATGGACCGTTGTGCATCATTAGGTACGAGGGTGACCGCCACCAAGCAGCTAGGAAGCTTCCGGAGGCCAAGGAGAAGGACCCCAAGCCCACACAGAGGAGGAAGGAAGCCAACAGGAGCTGGACAGGAAGTCCCAGGCGACCCCGTGCGCACGGGCCCCCGAGACCCCATGCCCACGGGCTACACAGGGAGCTGGCGTTGGAGCACCCCGTGCGCACGTGCTTGTACCATTCCCACGAGACCCCCGTGCGCACGGGCCCAACTTACCCCGTGCGCACGGGCCCTACAGGATGGACGGCTGTGATTACTGTTTGGGCCTCCTCTTCATCCACTTCGTCCCCATGCCTATATATTCCATACCTAGACCATATGTTAGGATTAGCAAAGTATATGAGAGACATTAGAGAGCTTTGCTCCTTGTACCCACTCCTCTAGGAGATCAAGACCTCCTAGGAGAAGATCCCTAGTGGATATCAAGCCCCCATCTTGGGAAGGATCCCCACCATAGGATCATCAAGACCTCTCTCCTCATAGGATTGGGATGAACTAGTACCTTGTATCTTTCCTTTGTTGTTCTTGGATCATTGTGAACTCTTGTATGTTCTTGGATCTAGCATATGTGTGATTGGATCTAGTCAATTTGAGTGTTTCCCCTCTCTTGTGTTCTTCGTGTTCTTTGGGATTTCCCCTCCAATTTGTGAAATATCTCCATCTAGTGTTCCACCCTACAACAATAGCGCTTCTGCACTTGCACGGGCATAGCCGCTCCTCAACCGTGTTGACTGCCAACACGGAGCATGGTGCTTCCACTGGTGCGTGGGTGGGGGCTCCCTCTGAGTGGAGCCCCCGGGGTGTGTACAGCCCCACCCTGACACGTGGCTTGCACGGCAGGGCTAGACGAGGTGTGTCTGGGAACTCATGGGCCAGCACGGGACACACGAGGCCCTACCTCAAGGCGGGTTGCACATGAATTTGATTATTGACAGCTGTGATGGCCTTGCAAGATGGTTAGACAACCTGCATCGAATGAATCTCCCGAGGTGATCACATGAGAAGGCCAAACACCAACGACCCCAGGAGGTGACGTGAACGGGGCCGGCCGCCAGACAGAGCTCAGTCGTTGGGTTTAAAGATGCTGAGGGCCGGACCCGAGCACAGACGTCGTGCCCAGTCTTCTCGTGTGAAAAATCCTGAAGAAAGACAATCGGTGCGAGGCTCCCGTGGTGGCGAGGCACCGAGTCACGCGCCTTAGCTCGTCCGCCTCATGCGAGAACCAAGCACCAAGGACCATGGGAGGTGACGTACACGGGAGTTGGCCCGCGAGCCAGAGCTCAGCCTCTTGGGTTTTGCGACGCTATAGGGACGGACTCGAGAACAGACGTCGTGCCAGTCCTTAATCATGAGGCGGTCGTGGGCGGGTTCGCAAGGACGTTCGATGTTCATGCTATCGAAGTACCGGACAGGCATATAATAATCATAAAGCAACTCATGGGAGGAGGTAACGCTTTCTGATAGGTGCAAGAATATTACATGCCATAGGGACAGACCCACGCGGCCTGGGGATGATGCAGCCCGAGGGGCGCCCCCAGCAGAGCGACTGGAAGATGCAAGAAAGATACATGCTGCAGGGGCAGTGTCGGATTACGGGTTCCGGCAAACCCTTGAGGTTCGAACTCCGGGGTGTGCAAGAAGATATCTCTCTCTCTTCCTAGCTCGCTCTCGCAACGATCTGAAGGCCTAGCTCGTCGAACCCAAGGAACAAGAGACACAAGAGTTTATACTGGTTCGGGCCACCGTTGTGGTGTAATACCCTACTCCTGTGTGGTGTGGTCGATTGCCTCGTGGGTTAAGGATGAAATTGTATAGTGGATGAACATCCTCCTGAGGGGAGGTGTTCTTGAGCTCGATGAGCTGGTGAGATGGCTTTGGTGGAGTGGATCCAATCCAAGATGAGCCGATCTTGACTATGGTGGTGGCTAGTCCTATTTATAGAGGCCCTGGTCCTCTTCCCAAATGATAGGTGGGAAGGGATCCAACAACGGCCAATTTTGGAGGGAGACAACTAGTACAAGCTATCCTGGCAAAAGGTGGTCTTCGCCTGCCAAAGGCTCTGGTGGTGATGCAGTTGTGGGCTCCGCGGTGACCTCCGTCCTACCGTCCTGCTGGTCTTGGTCTTGTTGCACAGATATGGAAACCTTTGCCTGACGCCTCGGGACTCCTCACCTGCGCCTGCCCCTTTAGCACCAAAGACAAAACTGGTACTCTGCGCCCGCTGGCGCCCGCCTGGCCTTGGTCATCATGGCTCACGTCCCATGAACCTCGCGAGGTGGCCTTTGCATAGATATCTCCGCTCCTCGGGAGCCAGCCTAGCGAGGGCGCCCCTGAGGAGGTCTTGGTGTCGTCCACCTCGCGAGGCTTGGCCCCTCGCGATGGTCTTGAGTGGTTGCTGCTGGAGGTGGGACGTACCAGGCTGTTGGTGGAGCCACGCCCTGGGCCGCAGGCAGGCAAGTCTGGGTACCCCCGTTCCCAGGATGCCGACAGTCGTCCCTGGGCCCAAGGCGCGCTCGAACTTGGCTTCAAGGCGAAGCCAAAGGACAAGTGCGGAGCGCCGCAGGCCCCATCAGCCTGCGGCCTTGATTAACGCATGGCGATTGACAGGACATGGGCGTCTCCGCATCCCCACATTGCCTCGGCAACCGTCCAAATTGACGAGTCCCTGCTGCATGCAGAAGAGAAACCATCATTACCTGCGATCATGGAGGCCGGCGGTTGGCCTCCTTCTAGCTATAAATGGGGAGAGGGGCGGAGCCCCCATTGCTCATCTCTTCCTCCATTCCGCCTGCTTCTTCTTCCTCTTTGCTCCACCGCCTTGTAGCAATGCTCATGGCGCCGACAAAGAGGTTCTCGGCCGCAGAGAAGGGGAAGGCTTGCCAGGAGGGGCCTGGCTCGCCACCGCCTAAGAGGAGGCGTGGTCGCCCCTGCAAGCATGCCGCAACCCCCGCTGTGGTCCCTCGTGGGTGCAGACGAACTTCGTTAGGGTCCGGCCCCGTCCCTGGCCGCCGTTGCGGCGTCTCCTCGCGCGGCGGGAACTGCCCGAGACGTGGCAGTCTCGCCCATGAAGGGAGGCGCGCCATGGCCGCTCGGCCTCCCCGGCCGCGCTTCCACTCGGCGGAGGAGCTGCCGAAGTTCGTCGTGTGGTCGGAGAACCCGCCGCACTGCTTCAGCTTCGCGGTTCCTTTGCCAGCGAGCTGCCGGCCATGGGTCCTAGCGGCCTCTGGCTGCAGGCCGACAGCTGCTGCAGCAAGGCTTCGTGGGTCGCGGTGGAGGTCTCCGTTGTGGGCAACATAGCCCTGGCCCGCGGCAGCTAGACGTTTGCCCGCGTGCGTGGTCTGAGCAGGCGGTGCACCCTTCACTTCAAGTACGACGGTACCGTGACCCTCTTCGTGAGGGTGTTCCGGGAAGACGGTCGCCGCGCCGGGTGCTGCCCTAAAGATAGTGATGGTGACGAAGTGCTCGGCCTTGGCGACGACCGCGACGAGGATGAGGGTGAACTCGCCCTCGGCGACGGTTGCGGCTCGTCCGGCAATGGAAGCTCCTCCTCCGGCGGAAGCTCCAGTAGCGGCGGCTATGACCAGCCGCCACGTCGTCGGGCTCGCTTCGAGGATGGTGGCAGGTCGTCCCATCGCCGCGCCCTAGTGAAGCGTGAGGAGGGCTCCGGCTGAGCCCGGGGGCCGATCCTCGTGACCAGCCGCGCTATAGGAGCCACTTTTGCCTATCCTTTCCTTTCCTCCTGTATTACAAGAAACAAGTATGGGGCCCTGCGAGTGCGTGTAATGAACTGTAGTGCTTATGCTGTGTTGTGCTATGTTTATTGTCTCTGGGTTGTGTTGTGGAATCTGTGCTTTATGCAGGCATAGAGGGATAACTTAGCTTGATACATCCGGGGTAGCTTCCACCTTGTGATGGCATGTGCCTCTTGGCATCTGGTGGGGCTACCCTCCTGCCGACTCGGGCGAGATTGCGAATCTGCGAAAATTCATTAGGAAATCTTTGTCCCTCCTTGCATGAGCCGTCAGGCATGGGCTGAGCATGGCCCATCGCACCACGTCGCGGTACCCGTGGGGCACGGACTTAAAAGGGGGTGCACCGATCACAAGCTCAATTGAGGGCGCCTCATGTAGACTAGGGGAGCGCGCACGCACGCACACCTGTCCAGCCCCTTCGCTTGGCGTGCGAGGGAGAGCGTCGGGCAACTGCTGCCCTCCCTGGCGCAAAACAAAGGGTCGAGGGAAGAATCAGAGAGAAGAGGGGATTCGACCAAGCCATCGAGAAACACCAGAACTTCAAATGCCATTAAAAGGGGCAAACCAAATACAGAAAGCAAATTAACGGCCGCGTCCAGCACATAGTCTAGCTTTCTCACTAGCGCGGAACTAAGTGCTCTAGCCCCCGAGGCCCGAGGACGGCACTCCGGAGACTCCGGGGCATGTACAGCCCCACTCATTATTTGGTGAGAGCGTCACAAGCGGAGACCTTCACAGGCACTGGGCCTTGCTTCATGCGTAGAACTTCCGGAGGTGCAGGATGTTCCAGGCGTTCTGGATGGGGATCCCGTCTTGCGTCTCCAGGCGCGCGGCGCCAAGCCTGGAAACGCGGGCGATACTAAACGGGCCCTCCCACATGGGTGAGAGCTTATGCAGCCCTTCCCTAGAGAGAACCCACCTCAGGACGAGATCGCCCACTTTGAGCGTGCTGGAGCAGACGCTGCGGTAGGGATACCGTCGCAGCGCCTGCTGGTACCTTGCCACTAGGATTGAGTCTTGGTGGCGGCGTTCCTTCCCCAATACAAGGTCCATCCCCCGCATGGTGTCGTGATGCGTCTCATCGAATGCCAGGACCCGCGCGGAGCGATGCCTTACCTCATGAGGGAGAACCGCTTCTGCTTCGTAGGCGAGGAAGAACGGGGTCTCTCCTGTTGGCTTGGTGGCGGTGGTGCGGATGGACCACAACACAGACTGGAGCTCGTCGTGCCAGCCCCTGCCACAAGCCTCGAGCTTCTTTTTGAAGGTCCTGTTCTTGAGGCCTCTCAAGACCTCCGCGTTGGCATTCTCGGCTTGGCCATTGCTCCTCGGGTGTGCCACCGAGGTGTAGCAAATCTGCGTTCCAAGGTTTGCACAATATGTCTTGAAGAGGTTGCTAGTGAACTGTGAGCCGTCGTCAGTGATGATGCGGTTAGGGACCCTAAACTGGCTCACGAGGCCCTTGATGAACTTGACTACAGACCCAGCTGGGATGGTGTGGACGACTTCCACCTTCGCCCACTTGGTGAACTTATCGATGGCGACGTAGAGGTAGCGGTAGCCCCCAGGCGCTCGAGGGAATGGACCCAGGATATCTAGCCCCTAGACCGCGGATGGCCAGGACAGTGGGATAGTCCGGAGGCCTTGAGCCAGCTGGTGGACTTGCTTGGCATGGAACTGGCAGGCCTCGCAGGATCTCACCAGCTCGGTTGCGTCGTTGAGTGTCGTGGGCTAGTAGAACCCGCTGCGGAACACTTTGCCCACCAGGGTGCGCGACGATGAGTGATGCCCGCAATCTCCGCCATGTATGTCGGCCACCAGCTCGCACCGCTGCTTCCTGGAAATGCATCGCAAGGAAACGTCATTAGGTTGTTTTTTGTATGCTCACCACCCTGGATGCAGTATGCTGTAGCCTGCCGGGCCACACGCTCTGCGTCCTCCTTCTCTGGTAGTATTCCTTGTCCCAGGTATGCCCTGAACTCTTCAGTCCAACACCCCTCCTGAGGTTCGAGCGTGAGGAGTAGGCGCGCTCCTGAAGTCAGGCCGCAGGCTGGGGCTCCTGAGGCTGGTGGTGGGGGAAGCTCCTCTCGAGGCGGTGCGGACCCTGCAACCGGAGGGGCCACAGAAGGCTTGAAGAGCCGCTCCTCGAAGATGCTAGGTTCCTGTGGCTGATGCTTGGACGCCCTCTTGGTGATGTCGTCAGCTTCCTTGTTCGTGCCGCGAGGCACATGCTGCAGCTCCAGGCCCAGAAATTGCTTCTCCATCTTGCGCACCTCCGTGAGGTATGCCTCTATGTGCTCGTCCCTTGGCTCATACACTTTCTTGGAAAAGTTGACGAGGAGCTGAGAGTCGCCCTTATGGCGAGGCGTTTCACTCCCAAGGCCGCCGCAGCCTTGAGACCAGCAATGAACCCCTCGTATTCCGTGATGTTGTTAGAGACCTTCTCGCCCCGCTAAAAGCAGAGTTGCACGGTGGAATAGAGCTTGTCTTGTGTGGGCGAGATGAGCATGGCGCCAGCCCCCACGCTTCGCGTGCAAAGGCGTCGTCGAAGTACATAACCCATCCATCTGGCGCTTCACTTCCTGGCGAGAGGGATCGGCTCTCGCCTGCTTTTCGGGCTCTGGAACATCGGTCCATTCCGCCATGAAGTCGGTGAGGGCGGCTCCCTTGATGACCTTGGTTGTGCTGAACTCCAGTTGAAACACTTGCTGTTCAATGTTCCACTCAGCGACTCTTCCCGCGGTGTTGGGGCTCCAGAGCACCCTCTCCAGTAGTGGGTAGGCCGAGACAACATTAATTGGGTGGCCTTGGAAGTAATGATATAGCTTGCGTGAGGCCACCAGGAGCGCGAGCAAAAGCTTCTGTGGCATGGGATATCGTGCTCTTGCATCCCGTAACACCGTGCTGATGAAGTATACCGGGTGCCCAATGAGGGCGGGAGCATCGATGGAGCTTATGTCCTCCAGAGGTTGTGGCGCCTCTTGAGGTGAGGGGACCTCAGGAGCTTCGTCACCCATCAGGGCCTCCGCAGGCCCAGAAACACCGTCTTGTGGGGCGTGATCATCCATGGTCGTTGTCGTGGTTTTAGCGGGACCGTCTTGGTGCCGCACCGTCCTGGCTGAAGATACATCATTATGCGGTGTTCTCTTGGCCTGGCGCTCCTCCCGGACAGCCACCAATGCTGCACTGGCTGAGTGGGGCGTGGCGGCCAGGTAGAGTACCGGGGGCTCGAGGGGATAAGGTGCAACCATCACCGGAGGGCTGATCAAGTATCTATTGAGGTCTTAAAATGCCAGGTCGGCCTCTGGGGTCCACTCGAATGGGCCATTCTACTTCATTGGCTTGAAGAACAACAGGGCCCGCTCCCGCAGCTTGGAGATGAAGCGCCCCAGCGAGGTCACGCAGCCCGCGAGCTTCTGCATTTCCTTGAGGGTTTGCGACGGGCTCATGTATTCTATCGCCTTAACCTTTTCCGGGTTGGCCTCGATCCCCCTGTGCGACACAAGGAAGCCCAGTAGCTTGCCAGAGGGGACACCAAATAGGCCGGGTTGAGCCACAGGTCCACCTAGCGCAGGCTGGTGAAAGTCTCCTCCAGGTTCTGGATGAGGGTTCTTGCCTCCCGAGATTTTACTACGATGTCATCGACGTAGGCTTCAGCGTTTCTCCCTAGCAGCTGTCCCAGGGCGATGTGCATCAGCCGCTGGAAGGTCGCCCCAACATTACGTAGCCCGAACGGCATGCGGTTGTAGCAGTATACCCCTCACGGGGTCAACAAGGTCGTCTTCTCCACGTCTTCCACCGCCTTCTTGATCTGGTGGTAACCCGATAATGCGTCCAGGAAACACAGCAGGTCGCACTTGGCGGTAGAGTCGACGATCTGGTCGATGCGCGGGAGCGGGAACGGGTCTTGGGGGCAAGCTTTTTGTGGTTGGTGAAGTCGACTGTTTGACACGAGAAAAATCTTATTAGGCACTCCGATAGAAAGGAAGAGAAGGAGTATGGATTTCTCTCATGCGCCGGGGAAAAAGAAAAAAATGCGGGCGTGCCAGTGTACCGTAGTACACAAAGAAAAGTGATACGGGAAATAAATATTTCATTTATCTCTTTGGATGAACAAAATTACAAGATCCCATAAGAAAATGATTGCGCTCCGTGGCCTACTAGCGCGGCCTGCCTGACTATGGCGATGTGCGGTCTCCTGGTTCCCGAGGCCTCGAAAAGCTCCCGGTTAATTACTCCCGCGGGTTGCTCCGCGAGATACCTCTGATTAAGCCGTGTGGTCGTCTTCGTCGTCTTTGCTTCGCGTTCTCCATGCATGATGATGCTGGTGTATGTGTGTGGTGTGGGCGGCGACAAAGCCCGTGTCCTCGTCGGTACACGTGCCGCTCAAAACATGGCTTTGTGCTGGCCACGTTCGCCCTCACTGTCGCGCCTCATCGGTCTAGACAATGTTGATGTAGTTGGTGTTGAAGTTGCATGGGTCCTGCTCTGCTCGGACTTCTTGACGATGTAGCAGCTTCGTCGGGTATGCAAGGGGTTTCCTCGCGAGTATTCTTATGGAGACCGGTGTCGGTGTAAAACCAAAGCTCACTCATATCGGCAATGCCGATGTGGTTGACGCCTCATCTCGGTTGGACGCCGTGTTTACGGCGGTCCTCCAAGACAAGGGTACCGCCTCACGGGGCCATCCGGAGTTAGTGTTGGTGAAGTCACGTCGCCTACTCGCCATCACGCCTCGTCTTCATGGGATTCGTGTCGCAAATAGCACCATGTAGTGGTAAGGGTTGGTGAAGCCACGTCATTGCGTAGCGCCATCTTCTTTGCATCGCGGGCTCCATGTTGCAGGCAGCACCGAGGGCGTGTGTCCTCTTCATGGCTCAGAGTCGCAGTCTCCATCTTGACAAGGTAGACATTGGTAGTGTCCTCCTTGCGAGCTCCACGCCACGATCCTCCGCGGTACCGGGTTGATGTTGGCGATGGGCGTCGTCTTGGCGAGCTCCGCGCCGCCATCCACCGCGGCACGGCAATGGCATCCTTGCAATCTCCACGCCTCCGTTCTCCGTGCCACCGGCTTGGTCATATTGGCGTTGGTGTCGTCTTGGTGAGCTCCGTGCCGCTATCCACCGCGACACGGCGGCACCATCGTTGCAAGCCTCCACGACTTTGTCCGCATGGCACCGGCTTGATGAAGAAAAAGACGGGCGTCATCCTAGCGAGCTCCATCTCGCCTTCCTCCACGGCACACGGCGGAGTCCCTGTGAGCTCCACGCCTCCGGGCTCCAGCTTGACGAAGTAGACATCGACGCCATCCCCGACGGGTGCCACGCCTCCGTCCTCTAGCTCCAGCATGACGAAGTGGATGGCGGGCGTCCTTCGTGCGAGCTCCCCGTCATGATCCCTGTGGCACCGTGTTGATGATGTTGATATTGGCGTCATCTTGGCGAACTCCATGGCACGATCCATCGTGACACGGCGGCGGCATCCTCCCGAGCCTCCACGCCTTTGTCCTCCATGGCGCCGGCTCGATGAAGTTGACACTAGCGTCGTCTTGGCGAACTCCGTGCCGTGATCCACTGCGGCCTGGCGGCAACATCCTCCGTGGCACACTGCGGAATCCCTGCGAGCTCCGCGCCTCCAGGGCTCCAGCTTGACGAAGTAGACATCGTCGGCCTCATCACCAAGGGCGGCCACCACAAAGGAGTCCAACGGGCTTCGTGCCAGCAGCCCCATCGACATGCCATCGTCTTCCACACCTTGGTGAAGTCCAGGAGTAGCCTCGTCGTCTTGGTTATCTTGATGATGATGATGATAACACCAACGAAGTGTTGCATGATCGCGAGCTCCACCGCGCCACCACATGCTCCACCGCGCCACCATGTGCTGTGCATGCATGCAATAATAAAGGATGAAGGAGTGACTAGATGATAACTTTACCATTCGAGAAGATCGACTTGGTGTTCATGTTGCTGCCGAGGAGCCTGCTTCTTGTACGGATGATCACCGGCGTTGTCGTGACGAGATGTCGAGGCCGATCTCTTCTTCTCTCCTTCTACTTCTTCTTGCTACATGAGTTCTGGAACCGTGATGGCTGGATGTTTCTGCGTGCCGTGGATGTGTTGTTCTTCCCTCTCATGGGTTTTTTTGCTCCTGTATTTATAGGCTGGGAGGGACGTGTCCTCATGGAGAGCTAGCGCACGGACTGCCCCCCAAGGTTTCCTTCTGTAATTTTTCTTAATGCACAAGCCTACTCCAAGCAAGGAAAATAAGCTGACACGGTTGTGTATATTCCTTTTAATGATGATCTTCTTGTCACTTTCGAACTTAATGCTTGCCAATTGATTGAACTCTTTCCAATTTCTGTATTGTACCTCGTCCTGGTTGACCGACTACTTGATCTCATCTTGGATAGCCTGCAAAACAAAACCAAAGAAAAGAAAACATACCTGATCGGGAGTAGGGTTCGAAGTTTACTTGCCAACTTCCGAGCTCGTACGTGCGCGGCAACACACGATTATATTCGAAATACATAGTGTACTTAACCTCGCGGATATTCGGATATATACGCGTGCGAGCTCGCCGGCGAACATACGAGTATAAATACGTACACCGACGTATCTTCATGCATGTACATGAACATATTTTTTTTGCATTGAATGTACATGAACATCTAAAAAACAAGAGCTTGAATCTCACGTACATGACCACCACGTGCATGACTCTCCCTTTGCCTCCTTTTCTTTTTCTTACATGTATTTGGGTACATATATGCGCGAGCTTGCCGGCCGTCCGAGTATCCGAATATGTATATGTATTGTACATGCATCAAGCTTTCTTACATGCTCCAATGCTCTATGCAAGGCAAGCCTCTTGTCGAATCCAAATCTTTTTTTGTTCTACCATGTCCGAACAGAGTTCGTGTACGGGTCTTGCCATATGAGCTCCATGTATGATGCTATAAAGATGGGACCCTGGGTAGCGTTACTTCTCAAATCCACGGTCAAGCAGCACAACACACAAGTTCTTCCATCGTCCACGGTCAAGAAACACAGTAGGTCACAAAAAATACAAAGGCAAAACTTCGTTTCTTCTCAAATCGAAGTTGAAACTCCTTGACTCCGCATGCATGTGCAGGCCATATGTGTATACTTTCACTGTTTTTTTGACTTGGTATTGGTTGTTTTTCCTGTATCATCAGAAGAACATGGGACACAACAAGAAGCCCAAGAGATCCCGGGGAAGTCAAGAGGCCGATGACTCGAGCAGCACTAGGAACGGAAAAAGCAGCTTGATGCCTCCCCCACCGCCAACAAGCAAGTCGAGAAGTAGCTCTAATGGCGTGGAGTACACGCGTTTGACACCTCCGTTGCCGAGTGCTCCACATAGCACGGCATCACAAACTACGCGTCACCAACCCAGCCGCAACTCCAAGAATTCCGACAAGACAGTCATCTCCCTTGATGCCGATGCTCCACCACTAGGGCACCTGGAGGTAAAGAAAATAGAAAAGAAGCAGAGCTTGCATGCATGTATTCTTTCCTTACCCCTACATGTATCCTATATGCATGCAGGACAAACTTGACGATGTATTGCCGCACGTGCCTATGAGCCGCGGCATGGAGCAACTCCTAGACAAGGTGATGGAAATCACGGAGCAAGATGAGCCGGCCACCAAATCCACACCTCCGGCTAAGTCTAGTTCGTTGGCGAAGCACACGCCCCCGGCAGGGAGTGGTCCAGCTGCGAATTCTTCAACTGTGGTAGGGAGCGATCTCGTCGTAAAACCCGCCTCCCTGGTGACAAAGCCCGCTTCTTTAACCACATCAACATGCACCCCCGAAGTGGAGAAAAAGGCTCATCAGAGATATCAATGACAAGGATGTTGGATAACTCAAAGAAACTAAGGTCGCCTGCTTATGTGCACGGTATAGTACCCCTGCCACCTTTGCATGAATTTTCTTTTGATGCTTTTTGACTCTTTCTCTTTTGTCACCTTTATAGATGTCTCCAACAAATCAACTAATCTAGAAGGCTTTTATTCCCCGAGGCAAAGGAGCTCCGCGGTATTAATTGACCAACACCGTAACATCCTTGCCGGAGAAAACACTCGCCGAGAAGCTTAAAGCCCTCCGAGGGAGTCCTGATTAGGCAAGATCCTGACAGCCGGATCGTGTACAACGTCCGACTATTGAAGCGTGAATACAAGACTCAAGACTTCGCCCGTGTCCGGATGGGACTTTCCTTGGCGGGGAAGGCAAGCTTGGCGATCCGGATATTATATTTCCTTCCTTGTAACCGACTCCATGTAAACCCTAGCCCTCTCCGGTGCCTATATAAACGGGAGAGGTTGGTCCTTAGAAGGCCGACCACAATTACAATCATACCATCATAAGCTAGCTCTTAGGGTTTAGCCTCTACGATCTCATGGTAGATCTACTCTTGTACTGCCCATATCATCAATATTAATCAAGTAGGAAGTAGGGTTTTACCTCCATCGAGAGGGCCCGAACCTGGGTAAACATCTGTGTCCCTTGCTTCCTGTTACCATTAGCCTTGACGCACAGATCGGGACCCCCTACCCAAGATCTCGCCAGCTTTTGACACCGACATTGGTGCTTTCATTGAGAGTTCCTCTGTGTCGTCACCATCAGGCTCGATGGCTCCTTCGATCATCATCAATGAAGCTGTCCAGGGCGAGACTTTCCTCCCCGGATAGATCTTCGTGTTCGGTGGCTTCGTGCTGCGGGCCAACTCGCTTGGCCATCTGGAGCAGATCGACAGCTATGCCCCTGGCCACCAGGTCAAGTACGGAAACCTGAACTACACTGCGGACATTCGCGGAGACTTGATCTTCGATGGATTTGGGCCTATGCCAGGAGCACCGGACAGTCGTGACGAGCACGGCTTAGACCTGCCATCAGAAGAAGCTCGGGGTATCGCCCCCGTAGTATCTCCGGACCTAGATCCGGAGCAGGCCGTGCCATCTAAGGACGGAGGGATGGACCCGCCTCACGGTCGCAAGCACTCATCGGGCGGTAGAGCCAACACGGCCTTACCCTGTAGTGGCTCGTGAATCCGGACCCCCGGATTCGTATCCGGACGTTGGTTCCGGTCCGCACACTCCCGATCTAGTCAAGCCAGGTTGGGCTCCGACAATGGAGTTCAGCGCTGCGGATATCTTCCAGCACTCGCCCTTCGGTGACATGCTTAACTCATTAAAATCCCTCTCTTTGTCAGGAGGCTCTTGGCCGAACTACGTCCGGCTCGAGTGGGAAGCAGGCGATGAAGAAATTCTTTGCCCACCAACCACCCACTTCATTGCCACAGTCGATGATTTAACCGACGTGACTGACTTTGACTCCGAAGACATCGATGGTATGAACGACGATGCAGGAGAATCACAAGAGCCACCGCTCACTGGGCGGTGGATAGCCGCCTATCCCCATGATATACATATGGCGGACACTCCGAAGGAAACCAACGGCGATGAGGCAGTGGAGGATAATCCCCCAGGGGGAAAAGCGAAGTATGGGCATCGTCGGCGCCGCTCCGAGCCCCTCCACAGGAATACCGGCCCAGAAGTCGAAAACAATCCGGATGGCGCCAAAGATGAATATAACCCTAGTTGGTGTGCCTTCCATAAGGTCGGCCTGGCCACTAGGGGATACTTGGAGAGGGACAAATATACGCCCCCCTCCGAGGACGAGGCAAGCCTCGGCAATGATGAATTCGGCGTGCCTGAAGATCCAGTGGAACAAGCTCGCTTCGAGCGACGGCTCATGGCCACGGCAAAAATCCTGCAAAGGAAGCAACAGCAGCTCAAGGCTGACCAAGATTCGCTGGTGGACAGATGGACCAAGGTCCTGGCCACTGAAAGATACGGACCTGACCGCCCCGACAAAAGGCACAACCAGCCACCCCAACCTAAGCAGGAGAACTCAAGGCGCATGCCCCGACGTCAACACGCCACTACGGTCCAAAACAACGTGAAGGACACAAGAAGAAGCATACTCAAGCCCCACGCAACGGTCTTAAGCATCCAGTCAGGAAAGCTGGTGCTAACTCCAGCAACTCCTAGTCCGGTCAACGGACAAAGAAGAGCTCAGACATATCCGGCCTGAGCCACACACTAGATCAACCATGGGAAATTCATGGTACTCCTAGAAGGACGACAAAGCATACCAATAGAGAATGCTGGATCCTCAAAGCAAATGGCTGGTCAGCTAGGTCGGAAACAATGAAGGGAGACTCTCGTCAAGATATCCTCCATAACATATAAGCACGCCCGCTTGCCCTGCACCATGCTAACCACAAGAACTCCGCCATGCGATGACCTTAGACATAGCAAACCGGGGCTCCACAAAACATAAAACCCCGCAGGTGTGAAATCACCAACAACATCTCTTAAAAGATGCTGGGGGCAAAGGCCATGTTCTTCTGGCCCATCACTCTAAACGGTTGTCTTCGGATCACCAAACAAATACTACGCCAAAGAATAAATCTTCGGCACCTTCCCACCATGCGGTAATTTACCATATGTTAGCGGGACGAACCATGTTGGCTGGATTTGGCGTGGTAAATCACTCAGGCCAACACCATATGATGTAATCACACCTATGGGCAAGGCCGAACCCCGCCCTCAGGGCGGATATCATACAGCTGCCGGAGTAGCAAGTCGATCATGCCTATCAAGATTTTGATATAATGAGGCGACTATCCGGACACCAATTGAGGAGTCCGCTACCCACCAAAAGATGATGGCTGGGTTTACCAGGGCTCGATGAGGAGCCTCTGACCAACCCCAGCGGACGCCGGCTACCCGAGTATTTGCCTTACAAACTAACTTTGATGCAGAACATGATAGGTGACGTGGAATCGCCAGACACACAAGGAGCCCCTAAAAGAAGGCAGTCCGGATTCACCGATCCATCGACAAACTCCCTCCATCCGCCATCACGAGTTCCGCTAAAAACACCTCTTTTCATAATCATACATCGTACTCATATGCGTAGATATATCATTTTGCTACAATCGTAGACTTAAATAACACTTACCGCCCGTCGCTTTTCGCCGACACCTCGTATTACGCCTGATTCGCCGAGGGCTTCATATCTGGCAATAAAGTCCGACCACCTTCTCGGTCGTCCGGCACCCGAACTTATAGCACTATATGCATCAGCTCCGAATCATGTCTTGGGTCATTGGTTTGGGTTTGCCCGGCTCCCTTGTTTTGGTACCTTATGTTCCGTTATATTGGCTAAGGTAGCGCAGGAGAACTCTCGCGATTGTGTCCCGGATCTCGCGGACGAAAGCACCTCAGAGAAAACCGAAAACCGATTGTCATGATACAAATGAGAGCTGGTCAGCTGTTCGAGAGGTTGTAAAATCCCTAAAGATTTATTCCGCTAACGCCAATATAAATGCTAAGTCTGACAGATCGGTCTTCGATCAGCGCTAATAGAGCCCCTAGTTCGACCTTCCAACACTAGGGCTACACCACCATACTTTCAATTCCTATGGCTATGTGAGAGTAATAAAGCCTTATAGTCCAATTGCACGATTCGTGGTGAGAAACTCCTCCGCAAAAGGACCCAACTATGGGATAAGAAGCGTTCGTTATATCCCGAACACCCCAAAGATTCTTTTACATGGGAGAAGTGTGGCCGAAGCGCCAAATCTCAGGATTTACATACATTAAACAGCGGCGCAGAAGAACATATGTTCAAACAAAACAGGCAATATATAACGCATATATCCCATATTACAAAAAAGTGCACGAATGCCCTCGGGAAAATATAATGTCTTTGGTACATTTATCCTCCATAAAGCGGCCCCCTTCAGTACACCTTCATAGTACAGTTCGGGCTTGCGATGCTCCTTACCCTCTGGCGGCCCCTCAGTCATCAGCTTCTCCACGTCAAGCTTCCGCCAATGCACTTTTGCATGGGCGAATGCCATGTGCGCACCCTCTATGCAGACCGATCGCTTAATAGCATCAAGCCGAGGACAAGTGCCCACAATCCACTTCACAAGCCCGAAGTAACTGCTCGGAATAGGCTCCGCCGGCCACAGCTGGACAATCAAGTCCTTCATGGTTAGTCCGGCCGCCTGTTGCAGTTCGACCAGCTGCTTCAGCTGATCGATAAAGGGCACCAGATAGTTAGGTGCCAAATACTGCGACCAGAAATCCCTCTCCGCAGACTTCTTTTCCTCGGTTCGGTAGAATTGGGCGGCATCGATATGTCATGCGAGGAAGATCCGCAAACATTCGAAAAAATAAGAATTCAGCTTGCCGCTTAGGATTCTTCCCATCATTATGAATAAATGGCTAAGAATACAGAAGGCCTTACGAGCCGGAACTTTTCGGGCATCTTGAATGTCCCGTACAGCACCTCGGGCTTCTTCCCGGGCATCTTCCATAGCTTGGAGCGCTTGGGCGAGTTCGGCTTCTTTCTCTATTACACTCTATTCCAAGCCCTCGCTTTTCTTCACAGCCTCCTGGAGCTCCCGCTCAGCTGTGACAACCCTAGCCTCGTGTTTTTCATGAAGTGCCTGTTCGGCGGCAGCCTTCTCGTTGGCATCATCCACAAACTTCTTCAGTGCCTCATATTCGGCACTCGCTCCTAGGGCATACAACACAAATACTTTTCAATAAGCACAATTACTTATTTGTGCCTAATGAAAGACAATGTTTTATCATAGCTTGTTTATCTTCTAATTGCTTCCTCATGCGGCCAAGTTCTTCCTCGCCTCACGTTGTGGCTCCGCTCAGGTTCGGACACTTCCGCATTATGAGCGGTTGTCTCTCCAGCCGACCTCAGATTCAAACAAAGAGGTACATGTCATTAACATAAGTTCCACACAAGAGAGGAATTGATCCCTGCCCGGCCCTCTCCTTTGCCGGACAGTGTATCGTGGGCTACTACTCATATAATGACGATTCCTCAAAGGTTTCTTGGACAACATACCTCAAAGGCCTTTATAAGGCCAAGGTAGACTCGCTCAGCCCGCTTCTCGGCAGATCAATCTTTTCAACCACCGCACCCATAAGGGCCCGATGTTCATCGACGATAGACGATTCTTTAACACTCGATAGACCCCTGGCAGCTCTGTCCGAACAGAGGTTTCAGCGGGAGTAGGCTGACCCCACCGCTGAAGGTGGCTGCTCGCCCGATCCGGAGCCTTAGAGGTCTCCTGACCTTGTCCGCCGTGGGTCAACCCAAGGTCGCCTCACGACGCAAGACAATCCGGGCCATCGCCTCCGTGTGTCCGCCCAGGATATGCCCCTGATCCAAGCCCGCTGAGACGACACCTCAATGTCGCTACGGGACTTTGGGGAAGGGCCTTTGAGGTGTCTCGCCACCAAAGTGTTCGAGCTCAGTGAATCTCTGATGAGGACGGCCGTCGCGGGATCTCGCCAGATCGGTGCGAAATATAGCAACAGTTAAAACTATTATACCCGAAAGCAATCCGGGACGCATATGCATGTTCGGATCTTGTACACTTACGACTTCTCCAGGGGCTGGGCCCCGGGCTCCCACTCCGGACTGCTGTCGGCAGCCGTGGTGGATGGCTCTGGGAGGGAACCTTTTCTCCTCTTGGGCGATTCGGCCTCCAGGGATGAGGATGCTACACGCTTCTTCCCACCTCCAGAATGAGGCTCGCCCTCCTCTACTTCTTCCTCTTCGTCTTCCGAAGAGGGAGTGTCGCTTGAGTCTTCGGAATTTGCGTCCGAAGCCTGGCGGTGACGGAGGCCAGTCCGGGTCTTCTTGACCTTGTTGGAGGCCTCCTTCTTCGGCGCCTCGTAAGGCGCAGGACCAGCATCTTCGTCAGAAGAGGTCCGGCCAGTTCCTCCATCAACGGGGCCGGACAATGTATATGCTCCACTTTCTTTATCCATCCCTGAGGTCACGATGAAACGCGATTATGATGTCTCCCCCATGACATGCCAGCTGAAGCATGAATAGACAGAGCTTGGCTGTGACTTACCGAGCTTGGAGAATGGGATAATTGATACCCACGGTCCTCGGTGGGGCCCGGCCACGATTTGCTGGGCTTAAAGAGCACCTTCCAGATATCCTTGTGGGAGGAATCGTAAAGCTCCCGAAGGGTTTGGTGCTTGGCAGGGTCGAACTCCCACAGTACAAGCTCAAGGCCGACAAGGGAGAACCAAAGTAACTAGCATCACCTGACTACATCCACAAGTTTGACGTCCCTATCGACCACACCTCAAGGCGCTGTTTGGAGCAGAGTGACAGTTCATCGGACGAGATCAGCCCAGGCCCTTCTCGGGCCAGGATGTGAGCCGCAGCGAGCTCGATCTGAACTCGGGTGGCTGCCCACTTTTGCCACGTGGTTGGTGATATAGAACCATCTGCTGCCACTCCTTGACGGAGTCGCTGAAAGCGCCCGATGGCCAAACGGCCTGGGCATCTTGCTCACCATGGCGCCGCCAAGACTCGGCGTGTTCGCCACTCACCACCTTGGGCTTACATTAAAGATCTTTAGCCACAGTCAAGTGAGGTGAGATCCCAAGAAAAGTTTCGCACCGACGATGAACGCCGAGATATTGAGGAAGGAGTTCGGGAAAGATCATGAAAATCAATCCTGTAGTAATATATGACTCCGCGAACAAATGGGTGCAGGGAAACCCAAGCCCGCTGGACAAAGTGAGGAAGGAACATGACTCTCGTGAGGTTCCGGAGTGGGGACGCCTGTCCTGGCGGCCGTAGACGGTGGCCGATCTTTGAGCCAAATACCCGTGTCCTGAGCTTAATATCCTTTCCCGGACAGAGAGGCCATCCATCTCGCCTCCCGCCCGGATCCGGACATCTTGGAAAGCCTCTCTTCGGTGGAAAGGAAGAGTGCTTGGGCGTTAGGGCTCAAAGAGGGGAATGAGCGAGCAGAAGGAGAAAGGCGGGTAAAGAGAAGGAGGCCTTGTCTCTTTATAGGGCGGTGCTTTTGCGCCTCCCCATTTGCCTGGTTGAGCCCGTTTGCCTCCCGCTCGCCGCGATTAGCGGTGCGGTTGGATTACCCATGCCCGTATTGATGAGAATCCCGTAAAAAGGGGGCACGATCTCTGCTTTGACAATACGTGTCAAGGAAACCGCCTCGCAATATGCGTTGTGGCTGGTTGTGGGAAGACAGTTCGAATAATGACCCGACCGTAATGACACGTCACGTTGCTTGGAAAGTTGTCAGCAGATTGCATTTGCGAAACATCATTCTCTTTACGGTGGCATTCAAAGATCATCTTGTGGATCCGGACACGGTTTGAGTGTTCGATAATTACCTTGGGGTATTCGAAAGAGGAACCCGCCCTGCAATGCCTAAGACAAGACTGCGCGCCGAACTCATCGTCATTGAAGCCTGGTTCAGGGGCTACTATGGGAGTCCTGGATTAGGGGGTATCCGGACAGCCGGACTGTGTACAACATCCGGACTATTGAAGCGTGAAGATACAAGACTCAAGATTTCAGCCCGTGTACGGATGGGACTTTCCTTGGCGTGGAAGGCAAGCTTGGCAATCTGGATATTATATTTCCTCCCTTGTAACCGACTCCATGTAAACCCCCCCCCTCCGCCTGCCTATATAAACCGGAGAGGTTGGTCCTAGAAGGCCGATCACAATTACAAGCATACCATCATAGGCTAGCTCTTAGGGTTTAGCCTCCACGATCTCGTGGTAGATCTACTCTTGTACTGCCCATATCATCAATATTAATCAAGCAGAAGTAGGGTTTAACCTCCATCGAGAGGGCCGAACCTGGTAAACATCTGTACCTTGCTTCTCGTTACCATCAGCCTTGACGCACAGATCGGGACCCCCTACCCGAGATCCGCGGTTTTGACACCGACACCCTCCGACTAATAACATCTCAACATGAAGCCTTGTTCTCCGCCCCGAATAGCAGCAAAGTACATCTCAAGAGGACTCAAAGATATACAAGAGGCACTAAGGAGCAATGATCAATGAGGAGCTAACCATAACGAAAATAGAGTCGTGTGATAAGTATGTGGAAGATCCCAGATGTGAACGAGGTCCCGCTGCACCTTGAGATTCTGATTCGCCACCTTGAATCGGTGGTGGCTCGTCTGGACTAAAAGGTGGTCTTGCCACTTCCCACACATCGGCACCAGCGCCGCGCAAGTGTCATCCATCTTTGGAGAAACTTGATGTAGCTCATGCGGGATCACTCAAGGACTTCGCCGCCTCGAGAAGGAAGGGCCGCGCCTAGAGGAACGCCTTGCCGACCTTGCCTCCATCTGCAACAGACAAAAGAAGTTGGCCGAAGAACACCAGACGCTTGCCGGCAAACATTAGCAACTTGCCGAGGAGTACAAGGCCCTCTACGAGAAAGAAACAGAGATGGCAGCACTAGCTGAAAAGCGCATAGGCGTCCTAGCTGACATGATGACTTCTAGCTCCTGCCATCTTCAAGCTCATGAAGATGTGGCCCGGAGTTCGTCACAGGTAGCCGAGTCGTACACAAGACGCCGTGCGGAGGCGGCTGCCTTCGTGGCCGCCGGTGGAACGCTTCTGGAGATCGCGAAGTTCCTAGCATACAAAGCTCCTGAGTGAGGGAGCGGGCTCGAGATCATGGACTGCTCTGCAAAAGGTGCACTTAGTTCAAATAGGTTCTATCTTAGTTAAATGTAATTTGTCTTAGCTCGTCTAGAACATAGTTTGACTAGTCCCAGTGAACTTTTGCATCCTCGATCAATAAAAATGGTAGCTTTTGTGATATATCTCCTTTTTTTACTTTTACTCGCTGGGTCTTTGCTTCATACTGGCCATGGAGCTGCATTGTCTCCGCTTCCAACACTGATGAGACTAGCTAACCACAGCCTCCTTGGTGTATATGTTGCAGTCCTTCCGGCTCTGTCTTTTTGTGGACTCCACCAACAGCTTCAACTTGTCTTGCACCAGCCGCGAGACCTTCGAGTGCACATCTAGACCTCAAAAATATATCGATCAATCCATCATATGTGCGGGTGTTCGTATGCTTATTTGTATGTCCGTCGTCGCGGGCACCACATATAACCAAGGCATATATTTCCGCTGTGCATATTGCCGCCCTCATGCATGCATGTATGTACATAGGCAAAATTGCCATGCACCATGCTACAAGATCAATCAAGAGATTGACTAATTCGTGCATGCACTAGTCCACCATGTGTGCACATATACTCTTCCCTGTGTATCCTGTACTCCCAAAAATTCCTTTTTGTTCAGAAAAATAAACAATAACAATTAAGGGATTAGTCATGTAAAAGAGAGGAAATAGAGTTGATCCGTATCTTTTTTAGTACTTATTTAACCTCTCTTCTTTAGTACAAAACTGCGTCAAACAAATGCCCCCTCACCAAATAAAGTTCGAGCGTGAAGCGATCGAACTTAGTTTGGTGAAAACGTTTTTTTTTTCTGTAACGAATTGGCGCATCAACATGTGTGCAGCCTAGAGAGGTATTGACCCGAGGTTCGTGATATTGAGCGTCATTCCGAAGATCATTGATTGATAGTAATGTAAATTAGTGTAGGCATGTCCATCCACACCTGATGTTCTCTAGGGTGCTCGTTGGATCGTATAACATGCACGATGCTAGCCAACGAAGGAACCCTATCCTGTCTTCATTCCATGGCGAAACATCATGCCTTGTCCTGAAAAATAAAAAAAGTTACCAATTTCGTCACGACCGTCTAGCTCCTACGGTGCCAGCCGACTTGATTGGAGGGTTTCACAGATTCACGCTTAGTCAAGACCGGCGCTGCTGTAATCGCTCCCATGATCTCCTTCTGCTGATGTAGGCGAGGCATCGATACCGCCGATAGCTCCGCTTGTTGATTAACCGTCACACCATCCATGGTGTGACAATTCTGGTGGTGCGCCGGGACGCCATCGGCCTTACAAATAATAGAGGGGTTGATGTTTCCCCCATGCTTCATTGTTGTTGGAGACGGGGTTGCGGAGACGAACCGGCTCCACCTTCATGGGTGCAGGTGTTGCCTTCTGTCCCCCATCGTCCGTTTCGGTGTAGACCATTGGTTGTCGGGCTGTCGTCGGTGTTGTCAGGGACGCATGGGTACTGCTGCACCCAAACACCCAGGTCATAGTTCGATGTAGCGGTTGTCGTCAGAATGCCGTCGAAGATGACAGGGAGTGTCTCTCCATGGCTGCAAAAGATGTTGGAGGAGCACAACTAGGAACACCAAATAAAAACAGGCGACAAAGAGAGGGGGAAAAAGTTTGTGGGTTTTAAAATGTTGGCTTTCCCGTTATACAACAGCCATAGGCGTGATACCCGAGAAGGCTACCGAAGGACTTGTCACTGGGAACCGTCGAAAGACCTTGACGATTGCAACTCAACAACTTAAATAGTTTTACTGTACGTGTATGAAGACGCCGTGTTTCGGGATGCTTCCAAGAGGAAACAAAAATTCATACTCTAGCCCATCATCATATTGAGGGCCCCCACAGCTCAACATGCCCCCTGCACACGCCCCATGAACCCAGAGACTTGGGTGTCGTAAGTTCAGGTTAAATGGTTTTGGGACAACAGCTTGACGATTTTTCTTCGTGCATATTGAGGGGTGGTGAACAGCTACCTCCCGCCTTCCTTCTAGTGGGTTCCTTACTGCTTGGGACCTCTTGATTGCTTCTCAGAATGTTGGGACTTTCTTTCTTGGACTTTCAGAATTTCATCTTGATTGCTTACGTGGATGATTGATGGGTTGCGTACTTCATGGACTTGCTTTGACATTCAGCTGAACTTCTTGAGGACTCTTCTTCCAGGATTTCTTGGGGACCCACCTTGGGAAATTGGAAGGGAACTGTTCACCTCTGTGGACAAGGAAAAACCCTCTAGCATATTATCTGGGGCTTCTGGTGGTGCACCCCAGGGTTGCCATGTGACTACGCACCAAACCAACTTGTGTTGGGTTAGGCAGCCCTCCATGATCTTTTCCTATAGTCTTCCCAGGGGTGTGAGCCTCTGTCAACACGAGGCATGCCGGGAAACATGAAGAGCATGGGGTCTCAATACTTAGAATTGCCCAAGTAATCATCTCCACTGCCTCCAGAAGCATACACCTGGTACGTGACGTGCATTGTGGGTGTAGGAGCCGCTCCACCTGCAACTTGACACATTGTGCCGCCCTCCAACAAGTCCTAGGGTAGCTGAAACTTCAATCAACAGCATAGCGCGATAGGGGAAAGCCATTTTTTGTTGGACTTAGTCCGTAAAAAATTGGGGAAAACTAGATATATCCACGAAATGCTAAGGAGAATGCATCATGGATCCGAAAGCCCACAGAAATAGTTTCCCCAATGAAAATCCAAAAGGCAACAAAACAGGCAAAATTTTAAGAAAAATATTTTTTGAGGAACCTTCCGTTGATTGGGGGCATAGGTCGGACTCCCTGGGAATCTGCAAGCTGGTATGCTCCCCCGTCGTAGACTTGCTCGATGACGTATGGCCCTTCCCACTTTGGTTCGAACTTGCCCTTCATCTTGTGCGTCATGACGATGGGCCGCCTGAGCACAAGAGCCAACTTGCCTTTTCGGAAGACGCGTTTCTTGACGAGCTTGTCGTAAGCTCTCACAATATTCTGGCGGTAAAGCTCCAGGTTTTGTAGGGCATTAAGTCGCCTCTCTTCAAGGGCGTCGAGCTCCTGAAACCGCAGTTGTACCTATTCGTCTTGGGCGATCTCATCTTGGATAGCCACCCTCAAAGAGGGTAGCCGGACCTCCAGTGGTAGGACCACCTCACTCCCGTAAACGAGAGAAAACAGAGTCACCTGCGTTGGGGTACGAACTGTGACACGGTACGTCCATAAGGACTCGAAGAGACGATCATGCCAGTCTCTTCGATTCCTTGTCACTGTCTTCTTGAGTATCTTGCCGAGCGTCTTGTTGAAAGCCTCGATCGCACTGTTAGTTTGAGGGTAGTAGCCGGTGGAGTAGTTCCACTTGATCTTGTACTTCTTCGTGAACCTGTACATATTGTTGGACTTGAGGGCCTTGCCATTGTCGGAGGTGATCCGATGAGGTATCCCAAAGCGATATATGATGTTTCGCTCTAGGCAGTTGATGACGTTGTCACTCTTCACCTCCCGTAACGGAACAGCTTCCGCCCACTTCAAGAAGTAGTCCGTCGCGGCGAGGATGAAGCGATGCCCCCTGGAAGATAGAGGGTCGATAGGGCCGATGACGTCGATTCCCCAGGCATTGAATGGACAAGAGGGAATGGTAGAGTGAAGAGGGGCCGGCGGCCTGTGCTTGAAATCACCATGAACTTGACAGTTGTGGCATGATCTAGCCACCCGAAGGCAGTCTGCTATAATTCCGGGCCAGTAGTATCCTGCTAGACGTATACTATGATACATCTTGGCCCCTCCTTGGTGCCCGCCACAGACTCCACGATGCATCTCCTATACGATCTTGTCGGCTTCACTTCGGTTGAGGCATCGAAGTAGGACCTCCTGTCCATGCGAGCGCCTGTATAGGACACCTGCTTCAAAAAGATAGAATGGGAGTCGTCGTTGTAGTTGGCACCTCATGACAGGGTCATCGGGGAGGCTCCCATGCTTGAAGTAGTCGAGGAATGGTTGCAGCCACTCGCCCACCTCTACGACATTTGTCATGACGGTATTGACTTCGTACTCCGTCGGGATGAGCTCCAAAACAGCCGGGTGTCGGGTGGTAGGTGCGACATATGCCAACGGGTGGCTAATCATAGTGGGAGCCAATAAGACGTCGCCGGTGCCTGGAAACCAGATGAGGCAAAGACATGCACGCCGGTGAATCTTACCTAGCTTCGGGGCTCTCCGTGGAGATAACACCCCATCGCTGCTCATGGGTCACGCTGCATGCTTCACCGAGGGGCGCCGGATCGATGACCAAGACTCGGTGATGGCGCCGCCACAGTTGTCGGCTTGGGGGAGCGGGTCATCGAAGATGACGACGCTAGTGGGGAAGGCGTCAGGCGATGCCGCAGGTCGAGTCGACAAGCATCGGTCGGTGGAGCTAACCGACCCAAGTCCACAATGGGCTCGCTGAGACGTGGAGCTGGTCGAGGAGGCCGACGAGGTGACTCTCGAGGTAGCCGGTGCTCGCGGCTGACGAGGCTCGTCGGAGATGCGAGCTCGCCAAGAAGGTCGGCGAGGCAGCTCGCCACAAGAAGCGCCAGCCGACGCCTTTGCAGCTGCAGCAAGCGCCATCAGGCGGCTGGCTGGCTACGCCCGCGGGGGAGGAATAGGGTTCCCGTCCAGAACAGGTCTCCGGACGATGGTGCACCTGGCCCCATGGTGGGCGCCAAATGTCGGGTGGTAGGTGCGACATATGCCAACGGGTGGCTAATCATAGTGGGAGCCAATAAGACGTCGCCGGTGCCTGGAAACCGGATGAGGCAAAGACATGCACGCCGGTGAATCTTACCCAGCTTCGGGGCTCTCCATGGAGATAACACCCCTACTGCTGCTCTGCGGGGTCTCTGCATGATCACTAGATGAACAAGTTGCTACAAGGGGCTCCTTCAGCTGTTCGGTGAGAGGAAGAAGAAGGGCACGGCTAGCTCTCCTCTTCCCTCTATGTGGTGTCTAAAACTCTAAGAGATCAACCCTTTGCATGGGTGCCCTGGGGGTTTTATATAGGCCTACCCCCCAGGGGTACAATGGTAATCTGGCTAGGCATGGGCCCTAGTCATCAGTGTCTTCGTCCGCCGGCTTCTCCGCCGGCCGCTGGGGCCCGCCGATGGTGGGTCCTGGGCCTGCTGCCGGCTTCTGGTTGTGTCGGGCCCCACCGCTGAGGGCCTTTGTCGGGGCTGGTTATCAAGGCCTCAACTCGATGACGAGGGCTTTGTCGGTGGCGTGGCTACAAGTGCCGCCGCCTTTGGTGGCGATCATCGTAGCCTCACTTCGCCTTGTCTCCTTAATGAGGCGCTTCCTTCAAGGGAGGGAACAAGCCGCTATGGGGGCCGGCTATATCTCAAGCCGACTGGGAGGCCGAGCCGCCTCCGGCATCTCTCGACCGAGGGGCCCGCCGCCATGGGTAGTATGCTGCATAACCGTCGGGTGACGCCACACCAACATGGCAACAAAGGTTGCCACGGACGGGTGATGGCTGCCCAGACGGGCGACTCAGCCCTGCCAGGCCCGGATGCGGGGTGGCAGGCTTCACTGCACTCCACGCCTGCCTCATCACTGCATGTGGGTGCAGATTCTGAGGGTGCGGCCTTGGCCGCCTGCAGGGTGGCCAGCTCCTTGCAGTCGGCCTTCTCGTGGCCGGCTACGCGGAGTCGGCCCTCTGGTAGCCGGCTCCTTGGAAGCCGGCCCTCTCGTGGCTTCCTTCTATGGGTCTTGGGGCCAGCCGCCCCGACAACAGTTCGAAAGACAGCCCGGGGAAGGCGGCCCAACGCCTTGGAATTTGATGACTTGATTGGCTTGATTGGCTTGTAATTTTTCGAAGTTCTGTGGGAGCCGGCTAGGCTACCCGTGGTCATTTACTCCGACAGAGTCCCCGGTTGATTGGGCTTCGAGGTCGAAGGAGGACGAGAAGCTCGATCAGCTTCCTATCCCGAGAAGCCGCAGCTAAGAGCCGCCTTGAATGGGTGCGCTGCCTTCGGAAGCTCCTTAGTTAGAAGGAGGAACGCGAGTCGGCTGCGCGCTGACCGCGTCACCTTGCGCGCCACGTGGCGGAAAAGCCTGCCAGCCTCACCACGCGACGGACGCCGCCGCAGGCCGTGGCCTACCAAGCCTATGCCTCGCCCACACGCGATCCTCTCGCGCCCAAGTGGATCGCCTTCGTCTTCTCGCGCTGTTTCAGCACGCCTTTAGGGCGCTTATAATCGCGGACGGGGGAGGGCGCGATTAATCCCACGCCCCACGCCGCCTCCCGGCCCGCCGCCCGAGCCTATAAGTAGGGGGAGGAGGCAGAGGCTCGCACGCCACCTCGCCTCCTCTGCTTCCTCTACTTCCTTCTTCACTCTTCCACTGCTGCAGCAAGACTTCACCACCGCTGCTCCGCGTGAGCTATCTTGGCTCGCGCAGATCCTTCGCTATGCGTAGCTCGCGTTTCCACCGCCGCTGCTCTTTCCTTCCACTGCTCCCATGGTGTTGTCGAGCTCGTGGGACGGTTCCAACGTCCACAAAGATCACATCGATTGGCTCCGCCGGACGCGGCGTTTGCCGGGCGAGGACCTCATGAATACCCGCCTCGCACCGGAGGCGGAGATTTCGCCGGCGCCGGAGGAGGGCGAGAGGGTCATCTTCCACTCAAGACGCTCAAGGCGGGCTCGGCCTGCCCGCGAGCGGGTTCTTCCGCTCCTTCCTCGACTTCTACAATCTTCAGCCGATCACCTCACCCCCAACACGGTGATGTTGCTATCTTCCTTCGTCTACCCTGTGCGAGGGTTTTTCGAGTCCTCCCGCCTGGAGCTCTACGGGAGTTCTTCCATTGCAAGCTCTAAGATTTGTCTCCGCGGGCGTGTTCCTTCTCACGGGCGCCTTCATCGCCAAGCGGAGGACGACCGGCAACAACCCTTTTCCGCCTATCCCGCTGATCCAGTCGGTGAAGCTTTGGCAGCAGTCGTACTTCTACGTGAAGAACGTCGCCGCGCAAGGCGACTACCTCAATCTGCCGGCTTACGTAGCCGGCCCGCCGCCTGGGAGGCCGGCGTCTTGGTCCTTCCGAGCCCGGTCGCTCACCTTGCCTAGGAACGCCGCCGTCACTCGACTCCGGGTGATGGTCCAGTCGGAGGGCTTGGTGGGGGCTGACTTGGTGGCCGCCTTCGTGGAGCGCTGGGTGCTTCCACTCCAAAGTCGGCCGCACAGGATCTGCCAAATGAGCGGCCGCTTCGACCCGTGCCGGCAGAGCACCAGAGAGATGCCTCGCGATGAGGTATCTTACATGGTGAATTACATGTCCAACTGCAAACTCACTAAGGAGTGGCAGTACGGCAAGGCGCCATATTCTCGGGCTGACCCGCCGCCTGTGGTGAGTTTTTCCTTATTTTCTACTTTTGCTGCCGGGTTCGCGATAGCCGGCCCTTGACTAGTCGGCTTTGTCTTTGAGCAGAGCCCTTTTCTTCGACCGGCGCCCGGAGCCGCAGGCCGAGCGCCTGCTGCCGACCGCATTGCGGTGGGCACCCCGACGACCCGGATTCGGGGCGGCCGCCATGGACGATGCCGTAGTCGCAACCGGCGGAGAGGTAGGCGGTCTGACCACGGCCGGCTTCGGGACTGGCGGAGGATGACGGCCGAGGTTATCCTCGCCGCCACCGGCGGCCGATCGCTAAGCGCTGGACCTTCCGCCGCCTAACCGCTGGTGGCACGCAGAAGCGTCAGTCACGCTGGTCTCTTCGGTAGCCGGCCGAAGAAACCCAACAGCTCAGCGGCAGCGACCAAGCGAGACGAGGCGGCTGCGAAAGAGGCCCGCTTCCGCAAGGTGGTGAAGCAGCCACAAGCGGTTTCGGCGTAAGTGTTGTGTGTCTTGTACATTTGTTGACTTTTTTGGTAGAGGCTCATCTAAGCCGTCTTCTTGTTTTGTTGAAAAGGGCGCAGCTTTCCCTTGAGCGGGTTGACGCCGCCTCCATAGTCGGACCGACGGGAGGATCTTCAAGCTCCCGCCGAGTGGACCCCCGCGCCGACCTCATGGAGGCAACGGAGCGGAACACGCAGGAGGCTCGGGAGGAGGCGAAAGCGGCGGAGCGGAGGGCCGTCCAGGAGGCGGCGGAGAAGTCGGCCGAGGCGCAAGCCTACGCAGCGGCCAAGGCCCAGGCGGAGGCCGCGGCCGTGGAGAGGGAGGCAGAGGTTTTGCGCAATCAGCCTCCGGAGCTCGTCATTCCCCTTCGCGTCGTGGCTCCTAATATCCCCGTGCCTCCGTTGGAGGAAGCAGACCGCGACCAGCCGGTGATGGAGAGGAGGGAGGACGACGTGACGATCCTGGGGGAAGCGCCACAGTCGGCGCCGACTGGAGCGGGCCAAGGCGGTCGACCTGCTGCGGCACCTGGGCAGCCGGGCGGGCGAAGTCGGCGGCGGGGCAGACCTGGTGGTGCACTCCAGCCCGCCGCGCTGCGGGGGAGGCGCCTCGACGCCGAGCTGCAAGGGTCATGAGCGCCAGCTCGACGGCACAGGACCTGGAGGCGGCCAGCGCCAGCACGTCCGAGTGGATGCTCGACGGTGGGACGGCCGAGCTGAACGTGGCGGCACAGGAGGTCCGACGCCGGCTTCAGGCTCATGCCGGCTTGCTGCAACGGTACACCCAGGAGTTCCTTGCTACACGCGCGGTCGTCCAGGTGAGTCTTCTGGTCTTGATCGATTTCTTTTTTGATTTCTTCCGTGGGCGGCGCCACACCCATCGGGTGTAGTCCCCGAAGTTTCGAAGTCACGCTGAACAGCAGTGGCTTGAAACTCTTAGCAGGCCTTGATAGCAGTCTTGTTCTTATACACACTCCATCTGATTTTCAGGAGTATCACAATCTTCGCGCGGCCGCCTTCAACTCCCAGGCCCAGGAGCTGAGCCAAAAGGCCGCCGATCTGACGAATAGCCAGAGTAAGTACTTGGTTCCTTCTATCTCAAGTGGGGGTGCGTTAGCGCACCCACTGGGTGTAGTCCCCGAGATTCGGGCCGGCTGCTGAGCAGCCGTGTCACATCCCTAGTTCTGGTATGACCTAGACTAGCTAGTCATTTGTGCATCATGTTTAAATTCCATTTAAATTGAAATGAGGATTTGTGAAACCCTCAGAATCATTTTTGGAAATTGACCCAAGTAAAAATTGCTCCAAAAACGTCCAAGAAAATGCTCATGTTGCTCTCTGAAAATATTGGACAGAGATAAAAATCAAACCAATATTTTTAGGAGTTCATAAGTAATTATTTTGGGCATTTGGAATTAATGCAGTAATTATTTGCCTTGGATATATATTTTTATATATATATAATATTGTCCAAAAATGGTGCCTTTTGTTGAGGAGCTCGAATAATACCACTAGCCCCTATAAAAATTGGCATAAGAAAATAAAATGATTTAGTATTTTAATTAAATCAAAACAAATGTCGAAAATAGAAAAATTAAAAAAGGAAGAAACCCACCTACACTTACCTCCCCTGCAGCCGGGCACTCAGTGCAGCCCAATGCCCAACGGCTGGCCCAGCCGACCGGCATCGCCGACCATCCCTTCCTCGCGCGCCAGAGGATGGGGCATCGCCACCGCTCACCGCCCATGCGCATGGGCGCCACGCCACCAGCCTGCTGCTGCCCTCCCCTCGACGCCTGGCCTCCGAACGACGCCACGCCGCCGCCCAGGCCTCTCACTCTCTCTCGTTCCTCCCCTCCCCTGGATCTCTCTCTCCCACTGCGCCGAAGGCCACCGCCGCCATCGCCATTGTTGTTGCCGCCCACAGCCACGGCCTCTCCTCCCGACGTGCTCCACAGCTCCTCCGCGATCCCTCTCCTCCTCGCCGAGCCACGCACCTCCGGACGGCCTCCATCATCGCCACTGTCGTCTTCTTCATCGCCGCCGCCCTTGAGATCTACACCGCCCAAGACGCCGCCGTCCGGCCGTCCACGAGCTCGCTTGCCGACGCCATCGAGTCCACCGTGAGCCCCTCGATCGATTTCCCCTTCTCCCCAGCCTCCCGCGCTCAGAGCTGCTGCCCACTCGAGCCGAGCTCGGCCGCCGCCCGTGAGCCTCGCCCGCGAGCTCCGCCGCCCTGACCTCCCACACTGCTTCCCTAGATGCGGGCGTAGCGTGAGCTCTCCACTGGTGCCTCAACGCGAGAACCGCTGCCGAAAGCATCTCCGGCGAACATCCGCCGCGTTGAGGTCGCCACGCCAAACTCCGGCGGGTGACGTGGTCGCTAGTTAGGCGCTAATCACCATTTTGCTAACCACCTCGACATCGATAAAGGCCCGACGCCTCTAATCTTAATTAGACCAAATAAAGCCCCTGTTAACTAATCGAGACACCGACGCAGGCCCCTACACGCCGATTTGACCTGGTCAAGACTGTTGACTCTGTCGACGCAGGCATGACATCATGCTGATGCAATTATTCATTTTCTAGAATTATTTCTAAACAGGAAATTCCAGAAAATGTTCAAAACTTCAAAAATTCATATAAATTCAACCGTAGCTCAGATTTAAATAATTTATATATGAAAAATTATCAGAAAAATGCAATCTATCCATCTGTACCAGTTTAATGCATGAAAAACCAAGTTATACCTGCTGTATAAGTGAAACACTAAAATGGCATATATAAGAGCTTAACTTGGAGTTGCATTTGAATTCTTGGTTCAAATGGACCTCTTCCAAACTGAATGCTAGTTGCATTAGCTCAAACAACATCACATCTATATGCCATGTTCATGCATCATATTGTTGCATATGATTGTGTATTGATTGCCGGCACTGTTCCTTCTCGATAGGTCCTGCTCCGAGACGCTCCAGAGTACTGCCTGCGTGAAGCAAGGCCCCCTGTTGATCTATCAGGCAAGCAAACCCCCTTGTTCATTCCGATACAATCCTACTCTCTCGCTCCTTCTCTCAGTTATTGCATTAGGACAACAACGATTCATCTGCTACTTTGTGCTGCGGTAGTTGAACCCATTCCTCTGCATGACCTGTCATTGCCACCGTAAATAGTTGAAACCCACTAGCATGTGTAGGATTTGATTGAGCCATGTTGTGTTCCTACCATGCTATGCCTGCTATTGCTTAGAGTTGTGTCAGGTCTGATTCATTGGTAATGAATTGGAGTGTTACGATATGTTCTGATGCTGAGAGTGAAGTGTGTGAACACGATTTGGTAAAGGTAGCGGTGAGAGGCCATGTAGGAGTACTTGGTGGGTTGTCTCACCGAACCGCCCTAAGCTAATCGAGTTCTATGTATGTTGTCCAATAACTCGATACTATCACACATTGGGTTCCGTTAACTCGGCCCCTCTCGACTTATTAATCAACTTGATCTCTGTCCAGGAGTCGCAACTAGTTTCTGGTGTTTGTAGGTGGTGCTATTTTTCTACCGAGTGGCACCCGGCAGGGTGGGCTTGGGACAGACTAGGCATGTGTGGCACGGTGTACCAAGTGGCACCCGGATGGTGGGCTTGGGAACCCTGCTCACATCGTTTGGGGCCGAGCGACACCCCGCCGGATCTCCTTGCGGATGGAACCCAATAGGCGATAAACCTGGCTAGAGTCTTGTGTGGTTTGTCGTCGTCGTGGTCGACACCCTCGCCATGCGTCCGCTGAAGGTTGCCGATACATGACGGTATATGGCGGTAAGTGGTGAGAGCGTGTGTGAAGAAGTACACCCCTGCAGGGTTATCATGATCTATTCAAATAGCCGTGTCCTCGGTTATGGACTTCTTGGATGCTTACGTGGTACATAGACAACTTGAAGTGGATACTCTAAAATGCTCAAGACAAGTGTGAGTGCTATGGATGGCCTTCTCGTATGGAGACGGGAATGAATCCATAGTAGTGTATTGTGTGGTGACTAGTGGACTCGTGTGCACCATATCACCTCAAGGAAGTTCTGGTAGTCGTAGAAAAGGATAGCCACAGAGTCAAAGCTGGCTTGTTGCAACTAAACCCCACATTGCCTTCTTGATGCAAATGCATGTATAATAGGATCTGATGTAAGTCTTGCTGAGTACCTTTGTACTCACGTTGCTTTATTTATGTTTTGCAGCGGAGATTTTGGTCTTACTAGTGGTTCTGCTTCGACTTCGACGAGTAGCTTGTTACCTCAGCAACGATCTTGTACCCTTGGGAGGGTCTTGTAGATAGTCAGGCTTCTCAGCCTTTTTCTTTTGTAGTTGTCTGTACTCAGACATGTAATGCTTCCGCTTGTTGCTTGTATGCTCTGAATGATGGGTCATGTGAACCCTATTTGTATTAATGCTATGTGGCTCTTCTGGGCCTTTATCTATATGAGTTTGCGTTATGTTGTGATGCCATGTTGTACAACACATACTTGCATGTTATGCGTACGTGTAACGTGTATTACTATGTGTGGGATCCGACAACCTAGTTGTCTATCCTTGGTAGCCTCTCTTATGGGGAAATGTAGTCTAGTGCTTCCACCGAGCCATGTAGTCCGCTACAGCCCGGTTACCGGAGTCCTCGCTAGCCAGCAGACTGCTCGGAACACTTGATCTGGCGGCATGTGATTCACTTCTGCCGTTCTGTATCTTCGGGAAATGTCAGCGGTGACATCCGAGTCCTTCCTAGCTCGCTACAGCCCGGGTTATGGAGTCCTGTTAGCCAGTGCTACAGCCCGGATTCGCACGCTGCCGACCGACATGCTCGATGTTGATTCATGTATGCCTGTCCCCATAGGTTAGTGCCACTTTGGGTTCACGACTAGTCATGTCTGCCCGGTTCTTCGTCATATGGATGCTAGCGACACTATCATATACGTGAGCCAAAAGGCATAAACGGTCCCGAGCCATGGTAAGGCGACACCCGTGGGAATACCGTGCGTGAGGCCGCAAAGTGATATGATGTGTTACATGCTAGATCGGTGTGACTTAGGATCGGGGTCCCGACAAGCCGAGTCGGATCTTCTCTGACGACTTTTCCCTTACTGCTTTTTTCCTTTTTCTCCATGCTTGCAGGAGCTAATGCCGACTTGAGGCGGCAGCTAGGCGAGGCCCAGACCGCCCTTCGCGCCAAGGAGGCCGAGATCGTCGCCTTGGCCCATGAACGCGACCGCCTGGCCAAGAGGCTGGCCGACTACGAGGAGAGCCACAAGGTGGCCTTGCAGAAGGCGCAGGACAACGAGGCCGCCCTTAAGGCCGAGTTCGAGACCGAGGCGGCAGGCTGGGCTGAAGCAAAGCAAGCGCCGAGCAAGGTCTATGGGCGGGTGGAGGATCTGATCGACGGTAGGTCGCCTTCCTCTTTTCACTCCTTTGCTTGCTCCTTGCCCTCTTGTTCATCTTCTGATTTTTGTGTCGCTTCCTTGTTCTTCGCAAGAAATTACTTCCCTGGCTACTCCGTCGCTGCCAGCCAAGCCATCGAGGCCCACCGCGAGACACGCCGGCAAGCAGGGGTTGCAATCGCGCCAGACACCAGCCGAACGCTCGAGGAGCATCTCTTGGCGATCCAGGCCCGGCTGTAGCTGGCTCACCGCATGCTCCGCCGGCTTCAGCGGGCCGGGGCGCAAGTGTTGGCCGCTCTCTGGCCTGGCGAGGTGATCCCCCACACCCCTAGTCGGACTGCCGACTGGCTGGAGGTTGCGGTTGGCTGCTTCGAGGCTTGGAAGGCTTCCGCTGCTCGGTCCTGCGCCGGGAGGGTGCTGGAGTTCGTCCGGGCCTGGTATCCTGGGCTAAATCTGCGCCAGCTGAGCACTTGGAGGCAGGAGGCTGACGAGGAGCTGGTGGCGGTGCGGCCGGCTATCACCCAACGCGCCTCGGCTATCGCCGAGTACACCGACACCAGCGTCTTTGGTCCTGAAGTGAACGACAGCGGAGTCGCCCAGCCGGAGGAATGGTTCGGGCTGAACCCGGCGGAAGGCGAGGACTCGGTGGAGGAGATTGCTTCCAGTGATGAGGCCGAAGACGACGAGGAGGAGGACGGCGGAGACGCCGCGCCAGACGGCGAAGCGACCAGCCAGCTTCAGCCTGATCGTGCCTCTAGCAATGAGGCACGCGCAAGCGCGCCGCCTGCCAGGGGTGAAGATCAGGCCGAGACTCGCCAGCCGGCCACCCCTCTAGCCAGCACTGCCGCCTCCACCGACCTGCCCGACTCGCCTGTTGCTCCGCTAGCTTGATCTGCCGCTCTCAATTTTCTGCTGTTGCTCTTTGAACAAATTTTATTAACTTTGCGCAGTTCCACCCACTGGGGGTGTATTCAGACTGTGTTGAATGCCGGCCTTTCGAAGGCTTTTGTGTAAATATAATTATGCATGTGTTTGGCTTCCATTCGAGTTTGCTTTTTATCCTTAGGCTGTTTCCTTTGCCGCCTTCCCTTGATTGCCGCCTTCGGCCGAATTGCTGTTCTGCAGTCTGTGGCTGGGGAGGAACTTGCCTATTTGTGGGAAGGCAAGTACTTGAGCTTTGTTGGATTGTGGCAGGGTTGAATGGAAAGCCGGCCGCGGCCGGCTACTTTGGTAGCCGGTCGGCAACGGGAGGAAGCCGGCTTTTGTTATATAAGTTCGTTAGCCCTTAGCCATTTTTCGTGTGGGCATCCTTTCCTGCCTTTGACTCTTGCCGGCCGGACAGTCGGCTCTTCGAGCTACGGCATTTGATAAGAGAGGGCTTGGGTGCCGGCACACTACTTGTCTGACTACAGGTGGAACTTTGAATATAACTCAAGGCGGCCAGTCCCCGGGCCGACTAGTCGAACCCGGTGCCGGACGAGGGAAAAAAGTGTAATGACAAAATCTTAAGCATGATACTCGTCATTCATAGATAAAAGGTGGCAGTCCCCGAGTGCTCCTCGGGGGGCCCATTGTCTCATACTTAGTACAAAAGGTAGCGTGATACATACTGCATTTTAACTGTAAAATCTTCGGAGGAGGTTGGTGTTCCATGGTCGTTCCGACTCCTTGCCGGAATCATCTCTCTTTCGTGCCTTCGGCTTCTGTGCGTCGATTAGGTAGTAGGAGTCGTTTCCCAATGCTCTGCTGATGACGAAGGGACCTTCCCAAGGGGCCGAGAGCTTGTGCTGGCCGGTTGTTCGCTGGATCAGCCAGAGCACGAGGTCGCCCTCTTGAAAGGATCTTGGATTGACCTTCCGGCTACGGTAGCGGCGCAAACCCTGCTGGTAGATGGTAGACCGGCTGAGGGCTAACATCCGGCTTTCTTCCAGCAGGTCGACGCCGTCTTCTCGTGCTTCTTTGGCCTCTGCTTCTGTGTACATGGTCACTCGAGGCGAGTCGAACTCGATGTCGGTTTGGATGACAGCCTCGGCGCCATATACAAGGAAGAAACGGGTGAAGCCGGTTGACTTGTTTGGGGTAGTGCGCAGACTCCAGAGGACGGCCGACAGCTCGTCGAGCCAACAGCCGGCCGAGCGCTCCAGCGGCACGACCAGCCGGGGCTTGATGCCGGAAAGGATGAGGCCATTGGATCGCTCAACTTGGCCGTTTGAGTACGGGTGGGCAACGGACGCTAGGTCCAGTCGGATGCCCTGCGTCGCGCAGAAATGTGCCAATGCTCCCTTGGCAAAATTCGTGCCGTTGTCGGTGATGATGCTGTGTGGCACGCCGTACCGAGTTGTGATGTCTGCGATGAATGTCACGGCAGTCGGCTCGTTCAGCTTCCTAATCGGCTTTGCTTCGATCCACTTGGTGAATTTATCCACGGCGACAAGAAAGTGTGTCATGCCGCCGCGCGCCGTCTTGAATGGGCCCACCATGTCTAATCCCCAGACGGCAAAAGGCCAGGTGAGGGGAATGTTCTTGAGTCTTTGAAGTTTATTGGTGTTGCTTGGAGCTGAAGACTTGGCAGCTTTTGCAGTGTTTGACCAACTTCTTGGCGTCGTCCAAGGCAGTCGGCCAAAAGAATCCAACACGGCTACTGCAACCAGGGCGGGTGGGCTGGGTGGTGAAGAACTGGAGCTGGCCACCGCCTGTTGCGTTGAAGCAGTCCCCGGGCCGACTACCGTAGTCCCCGGGCCGGGTTCTGAAGTCCTCGGGCCAGGTGCGACTATGGCAGTCCCCGAGCCGCCTATCGAAGTCCTCGGGCCGCCTGCTTGGCTCCCCTGCCGGATCCGGCTGCGTCGGGGTTAAGCGGCACGAAGATGGAGTCGGATTTCGAGACGGCTTGATAGACGGCTTGAGGAGGGTTGGAGAGAGACCGGTTGGTATAGCTTGTCGGGTTGAGCCTATCGCGCCGGGCATCTCGCTTGTTCGTTCTCATCCATGGCACGTGGAGGAACTCGTGATCCTTCAAGTAGCCGCTGATTTGCTGAACGAGGCGATAGCTCGCCATGTTTGTGTCCTTGGCATCCGGCCGCCAGATGACTGCTGGACCACCAATCCGAAGTCGCCATAGCACGGGATCCGGTGGATGCCGAGTCTTTGGCTAGCTGAGTCCGTGTATGAGCGCCAGATTGCCACGTTGTTGGAGGCGCAAAGTGGATCTCAGCGTGTATCTGAGTTTGTCGCCTTTAGGAGAGGTGAGGATGATGCCGGCTCCCAAGTCGGTGCGCATCTTGGACCCGTCGAAGTGCATCCGCCAATGAGTGGAGTCGGGAGCCGGCGGCATGTACTGGGTCTCGGCCCAGTCGACGAGGAAGTCGGCCAATGCTTGCGACTTGATGGCGGTGCGAGTCCTGCCTAGCCTGCTACAGCCCGGGTTACCGGAGTCCTGTTAGCCCAGTGCTACAGCCCGGATTCGCACACTGCTGACCGACATGCTCGATGTTGATTCATGTATGCCTGTCCCCATAGGTTAGTGCCACTTTGGGTTCACGACCAGTCATGTCGGCCCGGGTTCTCTGTCATATTGATGCTAGCGACACTATCATATACGTGAGCCAAAAGGCGCAAACGGTCCCGGGCCATGGTAAGGCGACACCCGTGGGAATACCGTGCGTGAGGCCACAAAGTGATATGATGTGTTACATGCTAGATCGGTGTGACTTAGGATCGGGTTCCCGACAGCTTTGGTATTAGAGCCTGACTGCCTGTAGGATTTCCAAGCCAACCTGGTCAAAGTTGAGTCTAGAAATTCTGTAGTTATGTAAGGGAATTGATTATGGGAAGGAATGTAAGGCTCTTTTTACTCCTTTACCTCATGGCCTTCTGATCTGAGTCATCTTACCTTTCCTACGGGGTTAAGGAACTAGGCTTTCTCTTCATCTCATCAGATCACGTGTTACCACTCCGTAGTTCCATACGATTGGATGATCAGAGTCATACCCCAGTTTTCGAGTACTTCCGGTGTAGTCTGTTTAGTATTAACCCAGAACCTTGAGTGAAGATGTTGAGTATGTTACTACCCCATTTTAGCAGGATGTCTCATTCTGAGCATTCTACTGCTGTTATGCTGCCGGAATTGCCCCAAGAGTCCGAGAGATACTAATTTCTTTGTCCTACATTTTACAGTCCGTAGTTGATGTTGATTCCGTCCTTGGTTTCGTTTCTCAGGATGTCATCAGTTAAGCGAAGTTCTGTTGCTCGTAGCCAGAACCACGAAGATGGTAGGGATGAGGATCCTCCCGGCCAGCCTTCATTGGCAGAGTTTATGTTAGAGATGGAGAGGAACAAGCGTGAGTCTAACCACTTGTTGGCACGTATCGAGGAGAACACCGCACAACAGTTCAAAGGGTCTGCAACCATTAATGACTTCATTCGCTTGCACCCACCTACCTTTCATCATTCCATCGAGCCACTCGATGCAGATGACTGGCTCCGTAGTATCACACGCAAGCTCCGTTCTGCGAACGTAGCTGAAAGTGACAAGGTCACCTATGCTGCATACCATCTGGAAGGTCCTGCTAGTCTTTGGTGGCAGAACTATGAGGCTATGCTTCCAGCTGGTCAGATTCCTACCTGGAGAGATTTCACTGAGGCTTTTCACGAGCATCACATTCCTGAAGCCCTCATCGATCGCAAGAGAGAAGAGTTCTGTAGTTTCATCCAGGGTAAGATGGCTGTTGATGCTTACAGCAGAGAGTTTGAGAACCTTGCCTGCTATGCTACAGAAGAAGTGTCCACGGACGCCAAGAAGCAGGCTAGGTTCCGGAAGGGTCTCAACCCCAAGTTGCATCGTGATCTCCACTTGCACCATTGCAATACATTCCAGGCTCTTGTGAACAATGCCATTAATGCGGAGACAGCTCAGCTCACTTACGAGGAGTCTCGTAAGAACAACCGTGATTTGGTTTCTTCCTCCGGTTCTAGTTCGCAGAAGCGCCGGATTTGGATTCCGAACTCCGCTCTTCCACCCGGATATTCACCGAGGCCATCCCATGTGGCGCCTCACCCAGTTCAGTTACATGCTCCACCCAGGCCTATTGGTAGACCGCTTGTCAATGCGGGTCCACGTCCAACTTCAGGGACTTGCTTCACATGCGGAGAGCCAGGACACTATGCATGTGACTGCTCTCAGGCCAGTTATGCTCCACCCCAGCCCGAGAAGGCTGTTGGCTGTGCTAAGCCATCACGCAAGATGATCAATGTCAAGTCAGCTCCCACTGAACATGGACGTGTGCATCACGTCTCAGCTAAAGACGCTCATGAAGATTTGGATGTCGTTCCTGGTACACTCCTTGTCAATTGCCATCCCGCCTCAGTTCTATTTGATACTGGAGCATCTCATTCCTTCATTTCTGAAAGCTATGCTAACTTGCACAACATATCATTTTGTGATATGCCCTCTCCACTAGTCATTCAAACCCCTGGATCCAAATGGCAAAATTCTAGTGTAAGCCATGGTAACGAAATCCTTGTTGACAGACTTGTATTCCTTGCCTCACTTATAGCCCTCAAGTCCACAGATATTAACATCATCTTGGGTATGTACTGGATGACAGCTCATCATGCCAAGATTGATTGTTACACTAGGTCTGTTCAGCTTACACACCCATCTGGCAAGATAGTCACTGTCTCCACTAGAGTTGCAAAGCGTCAACTCTATTCTCTTAATGCCAGCCCTCTTCCAGACCTTGAAGATATCCCGGTAGTCCGTGACTTTCCGGATGTCTTTCCAGAGGAACTGCCAGGTGTTCCACAGCGATGAGATGTAGAGTTAAATCATAGATCTTATCCCAGGAACCGCTCCTATCTCTAGGAGACCTTACAAGATGGCACCCTTAGAACTAGCCGAGCTTAAGAAACAACTTGATGAGTCCTTGCAAAAGGGTTTCATCCGCCCTAGTTCTTCTCCTTGGGCTTGCCCCGTCCTCTTCGTCAAGAAGAAGGATGGTACGGACCGGATGGTTGTAGATTATCGTCCCGTTAATTTGGTCACGATAAAGAACAAATATCCGCTTCCCAGGATCAACGACCTGTATGATTAGCTCGCTGGATCCTCAGTCTTTTCCAAGATGGATTTGAGGTTAGGCTACCACCAAATCAAGATTAGAAACGGGGACATCCCCAAGACAGCCTTTGTCACTCGTTGTAACGCCCCGGATTCGATGCGCCAGGTGTCTGCCAGTTATTCGCCGTCGTTGCCATGTCATTTGCTTGCGTGTTGCACTTTGCCATGTCATCATCTGCATTTCATATCATGTTGTCATGTGCATCGCATTTGCATACGTGTTCGTCTCATGCATCCGATAATTTTCCCTGTTGTCCGTTTTGCAATCCGGCACTCCTATGTCCCCCGGCGCCCCCTTTTACCTCTTTTCGTGTGTGGGTATTAAACGGTCTCGGAATGGACCGAGGTTTGTCAAGCGGCCTTGGTATACCACCGGTAGACCGCCTGTCAAGTTTCGTGCCATTTGGAGGTCGTTTGGTACTCCTACGGTTAACCGGGTAACCGTAAAGACCTCTTTAAGTTGCAGCCCAACACCCCCTCCAAAGTGGCCCAAAACCCAGCAAACTCCCCTCCATGCTCTCGGTCGTTCGATCACGATCGCGTGGCCGAAAACTACACCCCATTTGGACTCTCCTAGCTCCCTCTACCTATAAATATGTGCCTCCCCCCGAAATTTTCGGGTCCAAACCCTAGCTTTCGTCCTCCTCCCGCCGCCGGACATGTTCGGACCGGACCGGACACGTCCAGCCGCCGTTCCCCGGCGAATCGCGAGCCGCCACGTCGCCCTCGCCGCCCTCCACCGCGCCAGCTCAGCTGGGCCGCAAGGCTGCCCTCCCGGCCGGGACGCGCCGCCGCCGCCCATGGGCGCCCGACCACGCCGCCGGGTCCCTCGCCGCCTGCCGCCCGCGGCGTGCCGGCGTGTTCGCCGCCTCCGCCCGGCACCGCGCGGCAGCGCGCCGGTGGTCGCGGACCCGCGACCGCGCCGCCGTGCCCGCGCCCCGATCCACCCGCCCGCGCGCTTATGGCTGCCCGCCCGCCAGCATCTCGCCGCCTCGCGAGACGCGTCCCTCCGGTCGTCGCCTCCTCGCGGAGCTGCCCGCGCCTCCCCACGCGCCTCCCGCGCCCACCCGCCGGCCGGATCCGGCCGGATCCGGTCCGGGGCCACCTTCCCACGCCATCCCCGACCTCGCCGGAGACCTCCTCGGCCACAACTCCGGCGAGCCGCCTTCTGCCTCAAAGTCCGTGCCACGTGAGGTTGACTTTCCCCCTCCAAATTCTTCTAAGTCCCGAGTGTTTTTGCATATTATATGCTCATGTTCATCATGCCATAACTCTCTGCATATTGCTCCGTTTCGTGCGTGTAATATGTCGAATTGTTCGGCTCAATGAGTACATCATTTCATCTCATTGCATCATTTACATTTGAGCTCATCTTGATGCCCGAAATGCTGTTAGAAGAGGGCTATGTGATGTTAGTTTCAGATTGTTCTCAGAACATGCACTTTTGTCATTTTTGCCATGATTGATGTGTGCACCCTATGAACTTGAGTCCTACATGTGTTTTGTAAAATGCCATGCCATCTTTACAGGGGTGTATGCCATGTATTTTTGTGATCTCTGTGGTGACTAGCACAAGCATGCAAACTAGGCTTCATGATGTTGCTGATTTCAGCCCCTGTTTTGCTGATATTTTTATGCCATGTAAATTTGATGCTACCGTGAGATCCATGCTTATTTTGAGATACTTCAGTAAGGATGTTTTGAACATATGGTTATTATCTATCCATCCATGCCCTTGTTTGAAATTATGGAGTGTCATAGCTTGAGTCAATCGAGCTCTACTTTTAATATAAAATGTTTCCTGGCAGGTTGTTTACATGTTATTCGATTTTGCCAAGGTTGTTGTAGTTGATCCGTGTATGCTATGATGTTGTTCTTGCCATGTATAGCTTCTATGCCATGTCTTCTTACTGTTGGTTTCCTTGCCATGCCATTTATTGCTCTGTGGTGAGTGGTTCAAGCTCACCAACATGCCTACTTATTGTTGTTCCTGCCATGTATGAATCTGTAACATAACTTGCCATGTTTACATGGGTGCCATCATATTTTCTGATCCTTTTTGGCTCATGGTCAGTAAGGGACATTTGTTATATGCATTTAGTAGATTCTTGCCATGCCTTTGTTTCTCATGATAAGTTCCTATAACATGTTGTTTGATAGCTCTAAACATTGCAACCTGATGTTAATTCCTGATAAGTCTGAAACTGTTATTATTTGCAATCTTGCCATGTCATTTTGAGCATGTTCCAGTGATTTCTGGTGATAGCTCAGTATTCATGTTTTGTAATGCTTTACCTGTACATCATGCCCATGCCTTTTGTTATTACGTTGATATGCTGTAGCATAGTGTTTTGGTGCTTGCCATATGCTTAGTTGCTGTTTTGGACAGATTGTTGCTATAACTTGTATAGGGTGTATGTGTTGATCCGTTGCTCCGTTTTGAGTGTGCTCTATATGAAACTTGCTTGATTTTGCATGTAGTTTCATATTGTCATGTTGCATCCTTGTTTGGAGGTGTTTGCTTGATGTTTGTATGCATTTTGCATCAATGCCATGTTTAACTTGTTTTGCTCATATCTTCTAGGCCGTAACTCCGAATCTAATGAACTTTATATGTAACTTGACTAGAATTTCGTGTAGATCATCGTGGTGCATCTTAACTTGCTGTTTAACAACTTGAACATAAGGTTTATTCAGATCTGCACCAATTTCGAAATTTGCATATGAGGACTTACGGAATTGTTCTATGTTGGTTCCGCCTCATTTAAACTTGCTTTGATGTGCTGCTCTTGTTTGCATCATCTCCTGCCATGAGTAGCTTCATGTAGTCTTGTCATGCATCATGCTTGTTGTGCATCATGTCTTGTTCATGTGTGGTGTGTTTACTATGTTGTGTGCTTCTTCTTGTTAGTTCCTGTTTCGTTGCGATCGTGAGGATTCGTTCGTCTACGCTTGGTTCGGCTTCTTCCGTTCATCTTCTTCATGGACTCGTTCTTCTTCCTAGCGGGATTTCAGGCAAGATGACCGCTACCCTGGATCTCACTACTATCATTGCTATGCTAGTTGCTTCGTTCTATCGCTATGCTGCGCTACCTATTACCTGTTTATCAAGCCATCCCAAATTGCCATGTCAGCCTCTAACCTTTGACACCTTTCCTATGCAAACCGTTGTTTGGCTATGTTACCGCTTTGCTCAGGGCCTCTTATAGCGTTGTCAGTTGCAGGTGAAGATGAAGTTTGTTCCTTGTTGGAACATGGAGATGTTGTTCCTTGTTGGAACATGTTTACTTGTTGGGATATCACAATATATCTTATTTAATTAATGCATCTATATACTTGGTAAAGGGTGGAAGGCTCGGCCTTATGCCTGGTGTTTTGTTACACTCTTGCCGCCCTAGTTTCCGTCATATCGGTATTATGTTCCCGGATTTTGCGTCCCTAACACGGTCGGGTGATTTATGGGACCCCCTTGACAGTTCGCTTTGAATAAGACTTTTCCAGCAAGGCCCAACATTGGTTTTACCATTTGCCTGACCTATTATCTTTTTCCCTTGGGAGTCGCGCATCCCAAGGGTCATCTTTATTTTAGCCCCCCCGGGCCAATGCTTGTCTAAGCGCTGATCCAAACTAGAGCACCGTGCGGGAGCATCCCTTGGCAACCTGGGTTACGTCAGTACCTGTACGCTTAGCTTATCCGGTCGTGGCCTGAGACGAGATACGCGCGGCTACTATCAGGGTGTCGGCACGCCGGGAGGTCTTGCTGGTCTTGTTTTATTGCTGTCGAAATGTCTTGTAGCTGGGATTCCGAGACTGATCGGGTCTTCCTGGGGAGAAGGAATATCCTTCGTTGATCGCGAGAGCTTATCATGGGCTAAGTTGGGACACCCCTGCAGGGAATAAACTTTCGAGAGCCGTGCCCGCGGTTATGTGGCAGATGGGAATTTGTTAATATCCGGTTGTAGTAAACTTGAAGTAAACTCTTCTAAAATACACCAACCGTGTGCGTAACCGTGACTGTCTCTTTTCGGGGTTGATCGAGAGGAGAACACGGTTTCTGGGTTATGTTTGACATAAGTAGGAGCTCAGGATCACTTCATGAAAATTACTAGTTGGCGACAGTTCCTTTGTTTCTCTTCTCGCTCTCATTTGCGTATGTTAGCCACCATATATGCTTAGTCGCTGCTGCAACCTCACCACTTTACCCCTTCCTTTCCCATTAAGCTTTGCTAGTCTTGATACCCATGGTAATGGGATTGCTGAGTCCTCGTGGCTCACAGATTACTACACCAACAGTTGCAGGTGCAGGTTATGCGATGATCATGACACGAGAGCGATGTTTGCTGGCTTTGGAGGTCTTCTTCTGTTTCTTCTTTGATCAGGGGATAGGTTCCAGGTCGGTAGCATGGGCTAGCACGGTGGATATTGTTTGAGTTTCTGTTTATGTTTCATCCGTAGTCGGATGTTTATCTTATGTATGATGTATTGTTGTATTCATGTGACATTGTATGTCTTGTATGTATCCCCACTATTATGTAATGTTGATGTAATGATATCCACCTTGCAAAAGCGTCTCAATATGCGGGTCTATCCTTGGTGGGACCTTCGAGTTCCCTTTGGACAGGGTCGCATATTGGGCGTGACAAGTTGGTATCAGAGCCTCGACCGACCCTAGGAGCCCCCTTGATTGATCGTGTAGTTTGGCCGTTGTTGAGTCTAGAAGAAAACTGTTTTTTTTCTGGAGTCTAGTTATATCGGAGAGTAGGAATTCTTTTTACTCCTCAGTCCCTTTGTCGCTCTGGTGAGGAATCTTGACGTAGGTGTTTTGAATTACTCCTCTTCCCGTTCAAACTTTTCTTTAGGATCACGTGGTTAGTTTCGGGAGTTGTCCATCCTCTTTTGTCCGGTGCATTTCTCGTCAAGTCGACTCGACCATCTTCATCTTTGCCAAGTTCAATCCTCAGTTTGCTCTCAACGAAGTTATTTCTCTATCCTCAGTTGTTTTCTTTCCCACCCGCCCTCCCTTCTTCTTCTCGGAACCGGAGTCTGTAATCGAGTATCCATCCTACTCGTGCGAAGTCTTTGCTTTCTTCTCAATGATTTCAACCGAAGTTTTCTCTTCAAGTTATTCGTCGGTTTCCCCCTCCAAGTTGCCTATGTTTTCCTGCCCTGCCACCCTTTTCTTCCCGGAGTTTGCCTCTCTCCCGACCATCTATTTCATTCGTGTGGAGTCTCTTCAGTCTTTCGTCAATTATTTCAACCGGTGAATTCTCGTCTCGTTCATCATTCTTCATCTCTTTCTTTTCCGGTGGACTCAATTCAAGTTTTTCGGGTTGATCACATTCTTTCCTGGATCAAGTGTTCTCCCTGCTCGTTCGTCTCTCGCCAGTTTATCCTTCCGGAGTGCTCAAGACATCTCGGGAGATTCGTCTGTGTTTGAATTAATTCATGGTTGTCACCTCCTTCAAATATTTCAATTGTTCCGGTGCATCATCTATCTGTTCAACAATCCTTTCCAACGGTGTTATCTATTCAGCGGGCCCTAACCCACAGGTCTTTTCCCAGGATCTTACCTGACTCTTCTAATTTCCCGGAGCTATTCTCTAATTCATTTCAAGTGTGACGTAAGAATGGATTCCATCAGTCACATGCCCTTTCCAAGATCGATTTCAAATCATTTCATTGTTGACTCAACCTCTTTGCTTTTCATTCTACCGGAGTACCTCAGTTATTTTGGTGGTGTTTCTCGTCGTCTTTTGAAGACCGAAGAAGAGTTTTCCTCTAAATCTTGTCTGTTCTCTCGAAGATTCGTGGTTATAGCTTCATGCTATCCTCTCGAATTATTCCGCTTGTCAGATATTCTTTCTTACCATCCGGAGTATGTCAGAAGTTGTTTCCAGTTTCTTTTAATCGGAGGCCAGCGTTCCAGAAGAATTCTTTGTCCTCACATTTCAGCTACCGTTATCCAAGTATCCCGGTGCTTCGTTCAAGTGTTCTTTAATCAGCTCATGATCTCTTTGTTCTTTTGCATCTAAATTCCCTCTAGCTTATTTGTTCTTCTAATTCTTCCCGGTGATTCATTCTCTTTCATTAGTCATTTTTGAATTCTTACGGTGGTTCGTTCAAGATTCTTTTTCCGTTGTTATCGTATCAATCCATTCCTTCTTTCAATCCTACCGGTGGTTCATGAAGACCTTCTCGAGTTTGCGTTATGTCACTTCTCAGTTCTTTTTCAAGAAGAATAAGTAGTATGCAAAAATCCATTGCTTCTCATCAATTTAATTTGATGAAGGATAAGCATACAATAAATCTTATTCTTATTTCATCAAAGTGATTAATCTTTTCCTTCGGAGTTTGTTCTTGAGGAATAAATTCTACTTCCAAGTGCTTTCATCTTTTTTTTCCGGAGTTCAAATTTCCTCGGCCATTTCGTCGGAACCTCCATCTAAATCACCGCAGGGTTTTAATCTTATTCTTTTCAAGCTTCAATTCGATGTCATCATCCTTTTGTTACCGGAGTTCTTCACGGTGGCTCGTCATGATTTTATTCATTCTTCAAGTGTTCATCAAGATTCTTTTGGAGGAATTCAAGTACCTTTTCTTCTTGCATCTCGAAGTGCAATTAAATCTCCGTATTCTTTTGAAGTGGAGTTTTGCATTTCTTCGTTCTTCCAAGCTATCCAATCATTTCAATTTCTGGCTGGTTATCACCTTATGATCTTGAGATGTTACCGATAAGACCACAGCAAGCTTATTCTTTTCGTTGTTGATTGTCTCAACAACTCCGTTTAAACCTTCCTTCTAAAGATGCTTTCAATTTCATTCGTGGCACAAGTTGTCATATTCTTATCCGTTCTTTTCATTCAACTTTTTCAATTCTTTCCGGAGGTTTTGTGTCATGTCTTCATCAAGTATCATTCCATCCTCTCAAGTTCAAGTTCTATTCCTCCATGTTTTAGCCGGAGTGCTACCTAAATCGTTTCAGTCTTATTCGTTTCTTTTCTCATTCTAACCACTCCGGTTAGAACGAGTTGTTTCATAGTCTATCTGATTCCGTGAGCTTCCAATTCTCGTCATTCTCGTCGTTCCTCTCTTATTCTCGAGTGCTCTCGATTCTTTGCTTTTTCTCTTGAGTTCTTGTTTCACCTCATCCTTTTTCCCTTCCGTCTTGGTCCTAAGATCTCGGGACGAGATCTCTTGTTAGTGGAGGAGTGTTGTAACGCCCCGGATTCGATGCGCCAGGTGTCTGCCAGGTATTCGCCGTCGTTGCCAAGTCATTTGCTTGCGTGTTGCACTTTCCCATGTCATCATCTGCATTTCATACCATGTCGCCATGTGCATCGCATTTGCATACGTGTTCGTCTCATGCATCCGAGCATTTTCCCCGTTGTCCGTTTTGCAATCCGGCACTTCTATGTCCCCCGGCGCCCCCCTTTACCTCTTTTCGTGTGTGGGTATTAAATGGTCTCGGAATGGACCGAGGTTTGTCAAGCGGCCTTGGTATACCACCGGTAGACCGCCTGTCAAGTTTCGTGCCATTTGGAGGTCGTTTGGTACTCCAACGGTTAACCGGGTAACCGTAAAGCCCTCTTTAAGTTGCAGCCCAACACCCCTTCCAAAATGGCCCAAAACCCAGCAAACTCCCATCCATGCTCTCGGTCGTTCGATCGCGATCGCGTGGCCGAAAACTACACCCCATTTGGACTCTCCTAGCTCCCTCTACCTATAAATATGTGCCTTCCCCAGAAATTTTCGGGTCCAAACCCTAGCTTTCGTCCTCCTCCCGCCGCCGAACATGTCCGGACCGGACCGGACACGTCCAGCCGCCGTCCCCCGGTGAATCGCCAGCCGCCAAGTCGCCCCGCGCCGCCCTCCCCAGCAGCGCCCGCTGGGCCGCAAGGCTGCCCTCCCGCCCGGGACGCCGCCGCCGCCCTGCTGGCGCCGACCCCAGCCCGCCAGGTCCCTCGCCGCCTGCCTGCCAAGGCCCGGGCGTTTCGCCGCCTCCGCCACCGGCACCCTCACGGCGCTCGCCGCCGGTGGTCGTGGACCACGCGACCGCGCGCCGTGCCCTGCGCCCCGATCCACCCGCGCTGGCCTTCCATGGCTGCCCGCCCGCAGCATCTCTCGCCGCCGCGCGGACCGCGTCCCTCCGGCCGTCACCTCTTCGCGGGAGCCAGCCCGCGCCTCCCACCGCGCCTCCCGCGCCGCCGCCCGGCCGGATCCGGCCGGATCCGGTCCAGGCCATCTCCCACGCCATCCCCGACCTCGCCGGAGACCTCCTCGGCCACAACTCCGGCGAGCCGCCTTCTGCCTCAAAGTCCGTGCCACGTGAGGTTGACTTTCCCCCCTCCAAATTCTTCTAAGTCCCGAGTGTTTTTGCATATTATATGCTCATGTTCATCATGCTATAACTCTCTGCATATTGCTCCGTTTCGTGCGTGTAATATGTCGAATTGTTCGTCTCAACGAGTACATCATTTAATCTCATTGCATCATTTACATTTGAGCTCATCTTGATGCCCGCAATGCTGTTAGAAGAGGGCTATGTGATGTTAGTTTCAGATTCTTATCAGAACATGCACTTTTGTCATTTTTGCCATGATTGATGTGTGCACCCTATGAACTTGAGTCCTACATGTGTTTTGTAATATGACATGCCATCTTTACAGGGGTGTATGCCATGTATTTTTGTGATCTCTGTGGTGACTAGCACAAGCATGCAAACTAGGCTTCATGATGTTGCTGATTTCAGCCCCTGTTTTGCTGATATTTTTATGCCATGTAAATTTGATGCTACCGAGAGATCCATGCTTATTTTGAGATACTTCAGTAAGGATGTTTTGAACATATGGTTATTATCTATCCATACGTGCCCTTGTTTGCAATTATGGAGTGTGATAACTTGAGTCAATCGAGCTCTACTTTTGATATAAAATGTTTCCTGGCAGGTTGTTTACATGTTATTCGATTTTGCCAAGGTTGTTGTAGTTGATCCGTGTATGCTATGATGTTGTTCTTGCCATGTATAGCTTCTATGCCATGTCTTCTTACTGTTGGTTGCCTTTCCATGCCATTTATTGCTCTGTGGTGAGTGGTTCAAGCTCACCAACATGCCTACTTATTGTTGTTCCTGCCATGTATGAATCTGTAACATAACTTGCCATGTTTACATGGGTGCCATCATATTTTGTGATCCTTTTTGGCTCATGGTCAGTAAGGGACATTTGTTCTATGCATTTCGTAGATTTATGCCATGCCTTTGTTTCTCATGATAAGTTCCTATAACAAGTTGTTTGATAGCTCTAAACATTGCAACCTGATGTTAATTCCTGATAAGTCTGAAACTGTTATTATTTGCAATCTTGCCATGTCATTTTGAGCATGTTCTAGTGATTTTTGGTGATAGATCAGTGTTCATGTTTTGTAATGCTTTACCTGTACATCATGCCCATGCCTTTTGTTATTACGTTGATATGCTGTAGCATAGTGTTTTGGTGCTTGCCATATGCCTAGTTGCTGTTTTGGACAGATTGTTGCTATAACTTGTATTGGGTGTATGTGTTGATCCGTTGCTCCGTTTTGAGTGTGCTCTATATGAAACTTGCTTGATTTTGCATGTAGTTTGATATTGTCATGTTGCATCCTTGTTTGGAGGTGTTTGCTTGATGTTTGTATGCATTTTGCATCAATGCCATGTTTAACTTGTTTTGCTCATATCTTCTAGGCCGTAGCTCCGAATCTAATGAACTTTATATGTAACTTGACTAGAATTTCGTGTAGATCATCGTGGTGCATCTTAACTTGCTGTTTAACAACTTGAACATAAGGTTTATTCAGATCTGCACCAATTTCGAAATTTGCATATGAGGACTTACCGGAGTTGTTCTATGTTGGTTCCGGCCTCATTTAAACTTGCTTTGATGTGCTGCTCTTGTTTGCATCATCTCCTGCCATGAGTAGCTTCATGTAGTATTGTCATGCATCATGCTTGTTGTGCATCATGTCTTGTTCATGTGTGGTGTGTTTACTATTTTGTGTGCTTCTTCTTGTTAGTTCCTGTTTCGTTGCGATCGTGAGGATTCGTTCGTCTACGCTTGGTTCAGCTTCTTCCATTCATCTTCTTCATGGACTCGTTCTTCTTCCTAGCGGGATTTCAGGCAAGATGACCGCTACCCTGGATCTCACTACTATCATTGCTATGCTAGTTGCTTCGTTCTATCGCTATGCTGCGCTACCTATTACCTGTTTATCAAGCCATCCCAAATTGCCATGTCAGCCTCTAACCTTTGACACCTTTCCTATGCAAACCGTTGTTTGGCTATGTTACCGCTTTGCTCAGCCCCTCTTATAGCGTTGTCGTTGCAGGTGAAGATGAAGTTTGTTCCTTGTTGAACATGGAGATGTTGTTCCTTGTTGGAACATGTTTACTTGTTGGGATATCACAATATATCTTATTTAATTAATGCATCTATATACTTGGTAAAGGGTGGAAGGCTCGGCCTTATGCCGGTGTTTTGTTCCACTCTTGCCGCCTAGTTTCCGTCATATCGGTATTATGTTCCTGGATTTTGCGTCCCTAACGCGGTCGGGTGATTTATGGGACCCCTTGACATTTCGCTTTGAATAAGACTTTTCAAGAAGGCCCAACATTGGTTTTACCATTTGCCGACCTATTATCTTTTTCCCTTGGGAGTCGCGCATCCCAAGGGTCATCTTTATTTTAGTCCCCCGGCCAATGCTTGTCTAAGCGTTGGTCCAAACTAGAGCACCGTGCGGGACCATCCCTTGGCAACTTGGGTTACGTCGGTACTGTGACACTTAGCTTATCCGGTCGTGGCTCGAGACGAGATCTGCTGCTACTATCAGGGTGTCGGCACGCCGGGAGGTCTTGCTGGTCTTGTTTTATTGCTGTCGAAATGTCTTGTAGCCGGGATTCCGAGACTGATCGGGTCTTCCCGAGGAGAAGGAATATCCTTCGTTGATCGCGAGAGCTTATCATGGGCTAAGTTGGGACACCCCTGCAGGGAATAAACTTTCGAGAACCGTGCCCGCGTTTATGTGGCAGATGGGAATTTGTTAATATCCGGTTATAGTAAACTTGAAGTAAACTCTTCTAAAATACACCAACCGTGTGCCTAACCGTGAGTGTCTCTTTTCGGGGTTGATTGAGAGGAGAACACGGTTTCTGGGTTATGTTTGACGTAAGTAGGAGTTCAGGATCACTTCTTGATCATTACTAGTTGGCGACCGTTCCTTTGTTTCTCTTCTCACTCTCATTTGCGTATCTTAACCACCATATATGCTTAGTCGCTGCTGCAACCTCACCACTTTACCCCTTCCTTTCCCATTAAGCTTTGCTAGTCTTGATACCCATGGTAATGGGATTGCTGAGTCCTCGTGGCTCACAGATTACTACACCAACAGTTGCAGGTGCAGGTTATGCGATGATCATGACGCGAGAGTGATGTTTGCTTGCTTTGGAGGTCTTCTTCTGTTTCTTCTTCGATCAGGGGATAGGTTCCAGGTCGGCAGCCTAGGCTAGCAGGGTGGATATTGTTTGAGTTTCTGTTTATGTTTCATCCGTAGTCGGATGTTTATCTTATGTATGATGTATTGTTGTATTCATGTGACATTGTATGTCTTGTATGTATCCCCACTATTATGTAATGTTGATGTAATGATATCCACCTTGCAAAAGCGTCTCAATATGCGGGTCTATCCTTGGTGGGACCTTCGAGTTCCCTTTGGATAGGGTCGCATATTGGGCGAGACACTCGTTATGGCCAGTACGAGTACACCGTCATGTCCTTTGGTCTAACCAATGCTCCAGCCACATTCTCCCGCTTGATGAACTCGATCTTCATGGAGCACTTAGACAAATTCGTCGTGGTTTACCTCGATGATATTCTTATTTACTCGAAGAACGAGGAAGAGCGTGCCGAACATCTTAGACTTGTGCTAGAAAAACTCAGAGAGCACCGCCTTTATGCCAAGTTCTCCAAGTGTGAATTTTGGTTGCCAGAAGTGACCTATCTCGGCCACGTGATCTCTGGTAAGGGCATTGCTGTCAATCCCTAGAGAGTTCAGGCCGTTCTCGATTGGACTCCACCTGAAACCGTTAAACAAGTTAGGACTTTCCTTGGTCTAGCCAGCTATTGTCGCCGCTTTGTTGAAAACTTCTCCAAAGTAGCTAAACCCCTCACGGAACTTCTCAAGAAAGATAAATAGTTTGAGTGGTCCCCACAGTGTGAGTACAGTTTTCAGGAACTGAAAAGACGCCTGACTTCTGCTCCCATACTTGTGCCACCGGATTTCACTAAAGACTTTGTTATCTCATCATGACGCCTCACGACAGGGACTAGGTTGCATTCTTATGCAGGATCGTCATGTGATTGCCTATGCATCTCGCCAGTTACATCCACATGAGGAGAATTATCCTACACATGATCTAGAGCTTGCAGCCATAGTCTATGCACTTAAGACCTGGCGACACTACCTTCTTGGTAAACGTTGCGAGATTTACACCGATCACCAGAGTCTCAAGTATATCTTCACCCAACTAGATTTGAACCTTAGGCAAAGACGTTGGTTGGAGTTGATCTCAGATTATGATCTAGGGATTACCTACACCCCAGGCAAAGCGAATGTCATGGCTGATGCGCTAAGTCGAAAATCCTATTGCAACAATCTCATGTTGCAGCAGGGCCAACCACTTCTCCATGAGGAATTCTGTAAGCTTAACCTTCACATTGCTGCTCACGGATTCCTTTCTACCTTGGTGGCGAAACCTACTATTGTGAATCGTATCATAGAAGCCCAGAAGCATGATACGGGGATTACCCGGATCAAGAGAAACATTGCCAAGGGAGTAGCTGGTTGTTTCTCTATGGATGAACGAGGTGTTGTTTACTTTGGGAACCGCTTGGTGGTTCCCAAGAGTCAGCAGATGTAGCAACTGATTCTTAAGGAGGCGCGTGAATCCCCTCTCACAATTCATCCCGGTAGTACTAAGATGTATCAGGACCTACGCCAGAGGTTCTGGTGGACTAGGATGAAGAGAGAAATCGCCGACTTCGTTGCTAATTGTGATGTTTGTCGTCGCGTTAAGGCAGAGCATCAAAGGCCTGCTGGCACCCTTCAGCCTTTAGCTATTCCTGAGTGGAAATGGGATAAAGTTGGTATGGATTTCATCACCGGCTTTCCCAGGACCAAGAAAGGGAATAACGCTATCTTCGTAGTCGTTGATCGTCTTTCCAAAGTGGCTCACTTCCTACCTGTTCGAGGGAGTATCACTGCTAGTCAGCTCGCTGACTTATATATTTCTCGAATAGTGTCGCTTCATGGTGTTCCACTAGAGATCAATTCAGACCGTGGCAGTCTTTTCACTTCTCATTTCTGGGAGAGTTTCCAAACTGCCATGGGCACCCATCTTTCCTTCAAGCCGCTTTCCACCCTCGGTCAAGTGGTCGGTGGAAAGGGTCAACCAAATTCTCAAGACATGCTTAGAGCTATGCTATCTCATTCGAATGGATTGGGAGAAATGTCTTCCTTTCGCCGAGTTTGCTTATAACAATAGCTATCAATCCAGTCTCAAGAAATCTCCTTTTGAGATTCTCTATGGACGAAGATGTCGAACACCCTTGAACTGGTCGGAAACCGGTGAAAGACAATTCTTTGGACCAGACATGATCGAGGAGGCAGAAGAGCAAGTTCGCATCGTTCGTGAGAATTTGAAAACAGCCCAGTCTTGTCAAAAGAGCCAGTATGATCGTCATCATAAGGATATGACTTATGAAATTGGCGACAAAGCTTACCTTCGGGTTACTCCTTTGAAGGGTACCCATCGTTTCGGTATCAAGGGCAAGTTGGCTCCTCGTTACATTGGTGCCTTTCGCATTCTCGCTAAACGAGGAGAGGTTGCCTACCAGTTGGAACTATCCCCACATCTATCTCGAGTTCATGATGTCTTCCACGTCTCTCAACTCAGGCGTTGCTTCTCGGATCCCAGCCGTGGAGTGGACCACGAAACGCTTGATCTCCAAGATAACCTCACCTATCGGGAGTACCCTGTTCGCATTCTTGATCAAGCGGAGCGTGTCACCTGACGACGGAACATCAAGTTTCTCAAGGTTCAGTGGTCTCATCATTCCGAGAGAGAAGCTACTTGGGAGCGAGAAGATCGTCTTATTTCGAGTACCCGCTTTCTTTCCGTCGACCCCTGAATCTCGGGACGAGATTCTTTCAAGTGGGGGCGAGTTGTCACATCCCTAGTTCTGGTATGACCTAGACTAGCTAGTCATTTGTGCATCATGTTTAAATTCCATTTAAATGAAATGAGGATTTGTGAATCCCTCAGAATCATTTTTGGAAATTGACCCAAGTAAAAATTGCTCCAAAAAGGTCCAAGAAAATGCTCATGTTGCTCTCTGAAAATATTGGACAGAGATAAAAATCAAACCAATATCTTTAGAAGTTCAAAAGTAATTATTTTGGGCATTTGGAATTAATGCAGTAATTATTTGCCTTGGATATATATTGTTATATATATATAATATTGTCCAAAAATGGTGCCTTTTGTTGAGGAGCTCTGGAATAATACCACTAGCCCCTATAAAAATTGGCATAAGAAAATAAAATGATTTAGTATTTTAATTAAATCAAAACAAATGTCAGAAAATAGAAAAATTAAACAAAAGGGAAGAAACCCACCTGCACTTACCTCCCTGTGCAGCCGGGCACTGTGCAGCCCAGCGGCCCAACGGGCTGGCCTAGCCGACTGGCTGCGCCATCATCCCTTCCTCGCGCCCGGGAGGGAGGAGGCAGCACACCGCCACCGCTCACAAGATGGGCGCCACGCCACCAGCCTCCCTTCGTGCCCTCCGCCTCTCGACGCTCTCAGCCTCCGGACGACGCCGCGCCGCGCCCGCACGCCGCCCGTCCGGCCGTCCACGAAGCTTCGCCGTCGACGCCATCGAGTCCGCCATGAGCCTCGCATCGATTTCCCCTTCTCCCCTGCCTCCCCGCGCTCTGTAGCCGCGCGCCCGCTCGAGCCGAGCTCCGGCCGCCGCCGTGAGCCTCACTCCGGCGAGCTCTGCCGCCCCCGCGGCCTCCCACCTGCTCCCCTAGATGCGGGCGAGCGTGAGCTATCCACTGGTGCCCTCAGCGCGTAGAACCGCTGCCGGAACAGCATCTCCGGCGAACATCCGCCGCGATTGAGGTCGCCGCCGTCCAAACTCCGGCGGGCTGACGTGGTCGCTTAGTTAGGCGCTAATCACCATTTTGCTAACCACCCCTGACACTGACAGTGGGCCCGACGCCCTCTAATCTTAATTAGACCAAATAAACCCCCCTGTTAACTAACTGAGACACTGACGTGTGGCCCCCACATGTCAGATTTGACCTGGTCAGCACCGTTGACCTGCTGACGGAGGCATGACATCATGCTGACGCAATTATTCATTTTCTGGAATTATTTCTAAACAGGAAATTCCAGAAAATGTTCAAAACTTCAAAAATTCATATAAATTCAACCGTAGCTCAGATTTAAATAATTTATATATGAAAAATTATCAGAAAAATGCAATCTATCCATCTGTACATGTTTCATACATGAAAAACCAAGTTATACCTGCTGTATAAGTGAAACACTAAAATGGCATATATAAGAGCTTAACTTGGAGTTGCATTTGAATTCTTGGTTCAAATGGACTTCTTCCAAACTGAATGCTAGTTGCATTAGCTCAAACAACATCACATCTATATGCCATGTTCATGCATCATATTGTTGCATATGATTGTGTATTGATTGCCGGCACCGTTCCTTCTCGATAGGTCCTGCTCCGGAGACGTTCTAGAGTACCTGTCTGTGAAGCAGTGCCCCCCTGTTTATCTATCAGGCAAGCAAACCCCCTTGTTCATTCCGATACAATCCTACTCTCTCGCTCCTGCTCTCAGTTATTGCATTAGGACAACAACGATTCATCTGCTACTTTGTGCTGCGGTAGTTGAACCCATTCCTCTGCATGACTGTCATTGCCACAAGAATAGTTGAAACCCATTAGCATGTGTAGGAGTTGATTGAGCCATGTTGTGTTCCTACCATGCTATGCCTGCTATTGCTTAGAGTTGTGTCAGGTCTGATTCATTGGGAATGAATTGGAGTGTTACGATATGTTCTGATGCTGAGAGTGAAGTGTGTGAACACGATTTGGTAAAGGTAGCGGTGAGAGGCCATGCAGGAGTACATGGTGGGTTGTCTCACTGGAACCGTCCTTAAGCACCGAGTTCTATGTATGTTGTCCAATCACTCGATACTACCACACATTGGGTTCCGGTAACTCGGCCCCTCTCGACTTATTAATCAACTTGATCTCTGTCTAGGAGTCGCAACTAGTTTCTGGTGTTTGTAGGTAGTGCTATTTTTCTACCGAGTGGCACCCGGCAGGGTGGGCTTGGGACAGACTAGGCATGGTGGCACGGTGTGCCAAGTGGCACCCGGATGGTGGGCTTGGGAACCCTGCTCACATCGCTTGGGGCCGTGAGCGACACCCCGCCGGATCTCCTTGCGGATGGAACCCGAATAGGCAATAAACCTGGCTAGAGTCTTGTGTGGTTAGTCGTCGTCGGCCGACACCCTCGCCAAAGCTTCCGCTTGAAGGTTGCCGAGATACATGACGTGTATATGGCGGTAAGTGGTGAGAGCGTGTGTGAAGAAGTACACCCCGCGGGGTTATCATGATCTATTCAATAGCCGTGTCCTCGGTTATGGACTTCTTGGATGCTTACGTGGTACATAGACAACTTGAAGTGGATACTCTAAAATGCTCAAGACAAGTGTGAGTGCTATGGATGGCCTTCTCGTATGGAGACGGGAATGAATCCATAGTAGTGTATCGATGTGGTGACTAGTGGACTGTAGCGCCTATATCACCTCAAGGAAGTTCGGTAGTCGAGAACAGGATAGCCACAGAGTCAAAGCTGGCTTGCTGCAACTAAACCCCACATTACCTTCTTGATACAAATGCATGTATAATAGGATCTCGATGTAAGTCTTCTTTGAGTACCTTTGTACTCACGTTGTTTTATTTATGTTTTGCAGCGGAGATTTCGGTCTTACTAGTGGTTCCGCTTCGACTTTGACGAGTAGCTTGTTACCTCAAGAACGATCTTGTACCCTTGGGAGGGTCTTGTAGATAGTCAGGTTTCTCAGCCTATTTCTTTTGTAGTTGTGCGTACTCGGACATGTAATGCTTCCGCTTGTTGCTTGTATGTTTCAATGATGGGTCATGTGACCCTGCTTGTATTAATGCTATGTGGCTCTTTCCGGCCTTTATCTATATGAGTTTGCGTTATGTTGTGATGCCATGTTGTACAACACATACTTGCATGTTATGCGTACGTGTAACGTGTATTGCTATGTGTGGGATCCGACAACCTAGTTGTCTATCCTTGATAGCCTCTCTTATGGGGAAATGTAGTCTAGTGCTTCCACCGAGCCATGTAGTCCGCTATAGCCCAGCTTTCGGAGTCCACGCTAGCCAAAGACTACTGCTCGGAACACTTGATCTGGCGGCATGTGATTCACTTCATTCTGTATCTGTCCTTCGGGAAATGTCACGCGGTGACATCCGAGTCCTGCCTAGCCTGCTACAGCCGGGTTACGGAGTCCTCATAGCCCATGCTACAAAGACGGATTCGCACGCTGTCGACCGACATGCTCGATGTTGATTCATGTATGCCTGTCCCCATAGGTTAGTGCCACTTTGGGTTCACGACTAGTCATGTCGGCCCGGGTTCTCTGTCATATGGATGCTAGCGACACTATCATATACGTGAGCCAAAAGGCGACACCCGTGGGAGTACCGTGCGTGAGGCCGCAAAGTGATATGATGTGTTACATGCTAGATCGGTGTGACTTAGGACCGGGGTCCCGACAAGCCGGGTCAGATCTTCTCTGACGACTTTTCCCTTACTGCTTTTTTCCTTTTTCTCCATGCTTGCAGGAGCTAATGCCGACTTGAGGCGGCAGCTAGGCAAGGCCCAGACCGCCCTTCGCACCAAGGAGGCCGAGATCGTCGCCTTGGCCCAGGAACGCGACGGCCTTGCCAAGAGGCTGGCCGACTAGGAGGAGAGCCACAAGGCGGCCATGCAGAAGGCGCAGGACAACGAGGCCACCCTTAAGGCCGAGTTCGAGACCGAGGCGGCAGGCTGGGCTGAAGCAAAGCAAGCGCTGAGCGAGGGCTATGGGCGGGTGGAGGATCTGATCGACGGTAGGTCGCCTTCCTCTTTTCACTCCTTTGCTTGCTCCTTGCCCTCTTGTTCATCTTCTGATTTTTGTGCCGTTTCCTTGTTCTTCGCGCAGATTACTTCCCCGGCTACTCCGTCGCTGCCAGCCAAGCCATCGAGGCCCACCGCGAGACACGCCGGCAAGCAGGGGTTGCAATCGCGCCAGACACCAGCCGGACGCTCAAGGAGCATCTCTTGGCGATCCAGGCCCGGCTGTAACTGGCTCACCGCTTGCTCCGCCGGCTTCAGCGGGCCGGGGCGCAAGTGTTGGCCGCTCTCTGGCCTGGCGAGGTGATCCCCCGCACCCCTAGTCGGACTGCCGACTGGCTGGAGGTTGCGGTTGGCTGCTTCGAGGCTTGGAAGGCTTCCGCTGCTCGGTCCGGCGCCGGGAGGGCGCTGGAGTTCGTCCGGGCCTGGTATCCTAGGCTAAGTCTGCGCCAGCTGAGCACTTGGAGGCAGGAGGCTGACGAGGAGCTGGTGGCGGTGCGGCCGGCTATCACCCAACGCGCCTCGGCTATCGCCGAGTACACCGACACCAGCGTCTTTGGTCCTGAAGTGAACGACAGCGGAGTCGCCCAGCCGGAGGAATGGTTCGGGCTAAACCCGGCGGAAGGCGAGGACTCGGCGGAGGAGATTGCTTCCAGTGATGAGGCCGAAGACGACGGCGAGGAGGGCGGCGGAGACGCCGCGCCAGACGGCGAAGCGACCAGCCAGCTTCAGCCTGATCGTGCCTCTAGCAACGAGGCACGCGCAAGCGCGCTGCCTGCCAGGGGTGAAGATCAGGCCGAGACTCGCCAGCCGGCCACCCCTCCAGCCAGCACTGCCGCCTCCACCGACCTGCCAGACTCGCCTGTTGCTCCGCTGGCTTGATCTGCCGCTCTCATTTTTCTGCTGTTGCTCTTTGAACAAATTTTATTAACTTTGCGCAGTTCCACCCACTGGGGGTGTATTCAGACTATGTTGAATGCCGGACTTTCGAAGGCTTTTGTGTAAATATAATTATGCATGTGTTTGGCTTCCATTCGAGTTTGCTTTTTATCCTTAGGCTGTTTCCTTTGCCGCCTTCCCTTGATTGCCGCCTTCCCAGCCGAACAGCTATTCTGCAGTCTGTGGCTGGGGAGGAACTTGCCTATTTGTGGGAAGGCAAGTACTTGAGCTTTGTTGGATTGTGGCAGGGTTGAATGGTAAGCCGGCCGGCCGGCTACTTTGGTAGCCGGTCGGCAACAGGAGGAAGCCGGCTTTTGTTATATAAGTTCGTTAGCCCTTAGCCATTTTTCGTGTGGGCATCCTTTCCTGCCTTTGACTCTTGCCGGCCGGACAGTCGTCTCTTCGAGCTGCGGCATTTGACAAGAGAGGGCTTGGGTGCCGGCACACTACTTGTCTAACTGCAGGTGGAACTTTGAATATAACTCAAGGCGGCTAGTCCCCGGGCCGACTAGTCGAACCCGGTGCCGGACGAGGGAAAAAAGTGTAATGACAAAATCATAAGCATGATACTCGTCATTCATAGATAAAAGGTGGCAGTCCCCGAGTGCTCCTCGGGGGGCCCATTGTCTCATACTTAGTACAAAAGGTAGCGTGATACATACTGCATTCTAAATGTAAAATCTTCGGAGGAGGTTGGCGTTCCATGGTCGTTCCGACTCCTTGCCGGAATCATCTCTCTTTCGTGCCTTTAGCTTCTGTGCGTCGATTAGGTAGTAGGAGTCGTTTCCCAATGCTCTGCTGATGACGAAGGGACCTTCCCAAGGGGCCGAGAGCTTGTGCTGGCCGGTTGTTCGCTGGATCAGCCAGAGCACGAGGTCGCCCTCTTGAAAGGATCTTGGATTGACCTTCCGGCTATGGTAGCGGCGCAAACCCTGCTGGTAGATGGTAGACCGGCTGAGGGATAACAGCCGGCTTTCTTCCAGCAGGTCGACGCCGTCTTCTCGTGCTTCTTTGGCCTCTGCTTCTGCGTACATGGTCACCCGAGGCGAGTCGAACTCGATGTCGGTTGGGATGACAGCCTCGGCGCCATATACAAGGAAGAAACGGGTGAAGCCGGTTGACTTGTTTGGGGTAGTGCGCAGACTCCAGAGGACGGCCGACAGCTCGTCGAGCCAACAGCCGGCCGAGCGCTCCAGCGGCACGACCAGCTGGGGCTTGATGCCGGAAAGGATGAGGCCATTGGATCGCTCAACTTGGCCGTTTGACTGCGGGTGGGCAACGGACGCTAGGTCCAGTCGGATGCCCTGCGTCGCGCAGAAACGTGCCAATGCTCCCTTGGCAAAATTCGTGCCGTTGTCGGTGATGATGCTGTGTGGCACGCCGTACCGAGTTGTGATGTCTGCGATGAATGTCACGGCAGTCAGCTCGTTCAGCTTCTTAATCGGCTTTGCTTCGATCCACTTGGTGAATTTATCCACAGCGACAAGCAAGTGTGTCATGCCGCCGCGCGCCGTCTTGAATGGGCCCACCATGTCCAATCCCCAGACGGCAAAAGGCCAGGTGAGGGGAATGTTCTTGAGTGCTGAAGCCGACAGGTGTTGCTTGGAGCTGAAGACTTGGCAGCCTTTGCAGTGTTTGACCAACTTCTTGGCGTCGTCCAAGGCAGTCGGCCAAAAGAATCCATGGCGGAAGGCTTTGGCAACGTGGGATCTTGAGGCTGCGTGGTGGCCGCATTCGCCTTGGTGAATGTCCTTGAGGATTGCGATGCCCTTCTCCGGTTCGACGCAGCGCTGGAAGACTCCAGTGACACTCCGCCTGACGAGCTCTCTGTTGGCAATTGTACATGCGTCGGCTCGGCGTTGGACTTATCTTGTCGCGATCTCGTCAGCCGGCAGCTCTCTGTTTATCAGGAAGTTGAGGATGGGCTCAGCCCATGATGGAGCTGTGACTTCTTCTATAGCCAACACGGCTACTGCAACCAGGGCGGGTGGGCTGGGTGGTGAAGACCTGGAGCTGGCCACCGCCTGTGGCGTTGAAGCAGTCCCCGGGCCGACTACCGTAGTCCCCGGGCCGGGTTCTGAAGTCCCCGGGCCGGGTGCGACTATGGCAGTCCCCGAGCCGCCTATCGAAGTCCTCGGGCCGCATGCTTGGCTCCCCAAGCCGGATCCGGCTGCGTCGGGGTTAGGCGGCACGAAGATGGAGTCGGATTCTGGAGACGGCTTGATAGACGGCTTGAGGAGGGGTTGGAGAGAACACCGGTTGGTATAGCTTGTCGGGTTGAGCCTATCCGCGCCAGGGCATCTGCTTGCTCGTTGTCGTCCCATGGCACGTGGAGGAACTCGCATCCTTCGAAGTAGCCGCTGATTTGCTGAACGAGGAAGCGATAGCTCGCCATGTTTGAGTCCTTGGCATCCCATTCGCCAGATGACTGCTGGACCACCAAATCCTAGTCGCCATAGCACAGGATCCGGCGGATGCCGAGCTCTTTGGCTAGCCAGAGTCCGTGTATGAGCGCCTCGTACTCGGCCACGTTGTTGGAGGCGGCAAAGTGGATCTGTAGCGTGTATCTGAGTTTGTCGCCTTTAGGAGAGGTGAGGATGATGCCGGCTCCCAAGTCGGTGCGCATCTTGGACCCGTCGAAGTGCATCCGCCAATGAGTGGAGTCGGGAGCCGGCGGCATGTACTGGGTCTCGGCCCAGTCGACGAGGAAGTCGGCTAATGCTTGCGACTTGATGGCGGTGCGAGGCTGGTAGAAGATCACGTAGGGAGCCAGCTCAATGGCCCATTTTGCCACCCGGCCGGATGCGTCCCGGCTGCCTATGATCTCGGCGAGCGGGCCGGTGCATACGACCGTGATGGGGTGCTCTTGAAAGTAGGGCTTCAACTTTTTGGCGGCGAAGTACACGCCATAGCACATCTTCTGGTAATGCGGGCAGTTCTGCTTTGAGGCGGATAGTACTTCGCTTAAGTAGTAGAACGGCCTCTGGACTGACTGAGCTCGGCCTTCTTTTGGGCGCTGGACCACGATGACGAAGCTGACCACCCGGCTGGTGGCGGCAATATAAAGGAGCATGGCCTCTTTCTCAGTTGGCGCCGCCAAGATAGGCGGCGTGCCAAGCATCTTCTTCAGCTCGTGAAAGGCTTGGTCGGCTTGGTCGTTCCACTCAAAGTGAGTTCTTTTCTTCATCAGTCGGTAGAGGGGGAGAGCCTTTTCTCCCAGCCGGCTGATGAAGCGGTTCAGGGAGGCCAAGCACCCGGTAAACTTCTGGATGTCTCGCAGCTTGGCAAGAATCTCCATTCTCTCAATGGCCTTGATCTTCACTGGGTTGCATTCAATGCCGCATTTAGAGACCAGGAAGCCTAGGAGCTGGCCGGCTGGCACTCCGAACACGCATTTCTCGGGGTTGAGCTTGATCTGAAACCGGCGCAGGTTCTCAAATGTTTCCTTGAGGTCCTCCAACAAAGTGTTGCTCTTCTCCGTCTTCACCACGATATCGTCTACATAGATGTGGGCATTTCTGCCGACTTGCTTGAGGAGGCATTTCTGCATGCAACGCTGAAAGGTGGCACCGGCATTTCTCAAGCCTAATGTCATAGTCGCAATGTAAAGCTCGAATGGCGTGATGAAGGCGGTCTTGATTGATCGGCCAGGTCCAACTTTATCTGGTGGTAGCCTGAGTAGGCATGCAAGAAACTCAACAGCTCGCATTCGGCTGTGGAGTCTATTACTTGATCAATCCTGCGTAAGGCAAAGGGATCTTTGGGGCAGGCTTTGTTGAGGCTCGTGTAATCTATACACATGCGCCACTTGTTATTCTTCTTCGGCACGAGGACCGGGTTGGCGAGCCACTCCGGGAAGAAGACCTCCATGATGAAGCCGACCGCCAAGAGCCGGGCTATCTCTTCTCCTACGATCCTTCTTTTCTCCTCTGACAGTCGGCGGAGGGGCTGCTTGACTGGCTTGGCATCTGCTCGGACGTGTAGCTTGTGCTACGCGAATTCCTTCGGAACACCCGACATGTCCTTGGGGGACCATGCGAAGATGTCCCGATTCTCATGGAGGAAATCGACGAGCTCGCTTTCCTATTTGCTGTCCAGATTTGCCCCAATGACGGTAAACCTTTCCGGGTGCTCTGGGTCCAGAGGTATCTTTTTTTTTCCTTGGCCGGCTGGAAGGAACCTTGGGCATCACACTCTCTGGGGTCGGGGGACAGGGCAGGCTGCTTGCCGGCCATGGCCACGACTCGGTCCAACATCTTCTTCTCTTCGGCGACTACGAGGGACTCGGCCAGCCGGCTGCTGGCTGAAGCGCACTCGGAGGACTTCTTGTAGTCGCCGGCTATGGTGATGATGCCATTGGTACTCGGCATCTTCATCTTGAGGTAGGCATAGTGGGGTACAGCCATGAATTTGGCCAGAGCAGGTCGGCCAAGCAGCGCATGGTAAGGGCTCTCGAGGTCCCCCACTTCAAAACAGATTGCTTCTCGACGGAAGTGATCCTTGTCTCCGAAGAGAACATCTATCTTGATCTTGCCGATTGGTGAACAGGATAGGCCGGGTACAATTCCATGGAACACGGTCCAGCTTGGCATGAGGCGCTTGGCCTTGATGTTCAACTTCTCCATGGTGTCTCGGTATAGGATGTTGATGCTGCTCCCGCCGTCTATTAGTACGCGGGAGAATCGGGCAGCAAGCCTGTCCGTTGCTAGGGTTGCCTCCAAAACCAACCCATAGGAGCCCGGGGATGACATCACCTCTGGGTGGTCGGCCCGGCTCCAGCTGATAGGCCTCTCTGACCATTGCATGTATTCGGGGTTGCTGGAGGCGACCGCATTGACTTCTTGGTGTTGTCGGCGCCGGCTGCGCCGGTCTTCGGGCTGGCTCATGAAGATGATGTAGGCGGCGTGCTCGTTGGGGAATTCGTCTTGGACGGTTCCGACTGTTGGTCGAGCGGCCGGCTGTTGGGGAGCCGGAGGTGGCTGTCCAGCAGGCGGAGGAGGCACCAGCCCTTCGCCTTTGGTGATTCGGGTGAGCCAGTGGCACTTCCGGGTTGTATGGTTGGACGGCTTCGCGCCGCTGTGGAACTTGCATGGGGCATCAAGAGCTTGCTCGTAGGAGAAAGCCGGCTGCCAAGCCGGCCTGCCGCCCTTCGGCTTGGGCGCGGGCCGCCCTTCAGGTTGCTCGTCTTCGATTGTGGCCACCTACCGACTGGCTGGAGGCGGCATTGGGCCTTTCCGCTTGTTGTCGTGCTGGTACAGACATCGGGTAGAGTCGCCAGCCGGCGTTTTGGGAGCCGGGTTGAGCACCTTCCCGGCGGCGTCTACCCGGAGCTCAGTCTTCATTGAGGAGTCGGCGGTGGCGTACTTGTCGGCTATGACAAGTAACTCGTCGAGGATAGCCGGCTCGTCGCAGAGGAGCTTATGCTTGAGGAGGGTGCCTTCTCGGCACCCGGCAGTGAAGTACTCTATGGCCTGGACCTCGTGCACCCCCTCGCAGGATTTGCGGAGCTCGGCCCAACGCGTGAGGTAGTCGCGAGTCGACTCGGTGGGTCCTTGTACGCACAAGGAGAGTTGCCTGGGCTTGGGAGCCTGCTTGTAGGTGCTGGTGAAGTTGCGGATGAAGGCTTCGGTGAAGTCTAGCCAGCTGTTGATGTTGTACGGCTTGAGGCTGTTGAGCCAGGTTCACGTCGTGCCTTGAAGCATGAGGGGCACATATTTCACGGCAACGCGCCTGTTGCCGTTCGCTATGCTGACTGCGGTTGAGTAGTCGATCAGCCAATCCTCCGGCTTCACGGAGCCGTTATACTTGGGCGTATCTCTTGGGAGCGAGAACCCTTTGGGGAAGGGCTCGTTGCGGATGCGGGGGCCAAAGCAAGCCGGCCCGACATCGTCTTCTTCTTCCAACGCCAGGGATCGCGCCAGGCGGTCGATCCGGTGGCGGGCGTCGTTTTCGCCGACTCCTTCGCGGCGGCCGAGTCAGCCGCTGAGAGTCGGATGGGTGACAGGCGGCAGGGTGGGATATCTTTCCCCGCGAGGTGGAGGAGGGGGCGGGTTGCCTCGCCGTTCTACGGCTCGAGGGTGGCCTTCTGCGTCACGCTCGATGGAGATTCGGGTCCAGCTGCGGCTGGCAGCCGGCTCCTTTACTTGCCGTGCGCGGGCGTTGCCCATAGTCGGCGTGCATGACGTTGCGTCGTGCTCTCGGCGCGGGGGAGGGCTTTCGGCGTGGGCGCTGTCTTCTTGCCGCTCTGCGGCCGTGCTGATTAGTTGCTGGATGCGTCTTGGCATGTAGGGAAGCTCGTCGGGCCCTAGCCCGTTTAGCTCTTCTACGGCCGCCTGGGTGGCGCGCAGGTTCTCGAGGGGCGTGGCGTAGACGGGGCGGTCCATGCCCAGCATGTCGGTGATGGCTGCGCCGCGTTTCTTGAAAATGCCGAGTCGGCTCGGCCCTTCGGGAGGCGGCATGCCGAAGGCGGCGCGGTCGACTTTGCCCTGGTGGGCCTCAGTGAGGCGTCTTAGGGAGGCTATCCTCCGGCCCTCCGCGTGGAGGGCGAGGCGGCGTGCCTCCAGCGCCTCTGCGTCGGCGTCAGCCGGGAGAGGGGCGGACAGGTCGTGCGGTGCCGCTTGCAAGGCGTCGTGGGCGTTCTCTCCCGAGGGGCCGCCGTGACTGATGACCAGCACCTCGGTGATGGCGCTGCCACAGCTGTCGGCTTGGGGGAGCGGGTCATCGAAGATGACGACGTTGGTGGGGAAGGCGTCGTGCTATGCCGTGTCGGAGTCGACAAGCATCGGGTCGGTGGAGCCAACCGACTCCAAGTCCACAGCGGGCTCGCTGGAGATGTGGAGCTGGTCGAGGAGGCTGACGAGGTGGCTCTCGAGGTAGCAGGTGCCTGCATCGGACGCAGGCTCGTCGGAGATGCGAGCCTCGCCAAGAAGGTCGGCCGGGCATCTCGCCGTGCAGGCGTTAGCGACGCCTTGCAGCGCATCGGGGCAAGCGCCATCGGGCGTGCCGGGCTGGCTACGCCCGCGGGGGAGGAAGAGGTTCCGTCCCCGAAGTGTCTCCGGACGACGGTGCACCTGGCCCCACGGTGGGCGCCAAATGTCGGGTGGTAGGTGCCACATATGCCAATGGGTGGCTAATCATAGTGGGAGCCAATAAGACGTCGCCGGTGCCTGGAAACGGGATGAGGCAAAGACATGCACGCCGGCGAATCTTACCCAGCTTCGGGGCTCTCCATGGAGATAACTCCCCTACTGCTGCTCTGCGGGGTCTCCGCATGATCACTAGACGAACAAGTTCCTACAAGGGGCTCCTTGAGCTGTTCGGTGAGAGGAAGAAGAAGGGCACGGCTAGCTCTCCTCTTCCTTCTATGTGGTGTCTAAAACTCTAAGAGATCAACCCTTTGCATGGGTGCCCTGGGGGGTTTATATAGGCCTACCCCCCAGGGGTATTATGGTAATCCGGCTAGGCGTGGGCCCTAGCCATAAGTGTCTTCGTCCGCCGGCTTCTCCGCCGACCGCTGGGGCCCGCCGACTGGTGGGTCCCGCCGGCTGCCGGCTTCCTGGTCGACATGCTGGCCCCACCGTTGAGGGCCTTATCGGGGGCTGGTTACTGTTGCCTCAATCCTGATGACCAGGGCTTTGTCGGGGTAAGCGTGGCTACAGTGCCGCCGCCTTGGCGGCGATCACTATAGCTTCACTTCGTCTTGTCTCCTTAATGAGGCGCTTCCTTCAAGGGAGGGAACAAGCCGGCTATGGGGGGGCGGCTAGATCTCAGGCCGACTGGGGAGGCCAAGCCGCCTCCGGGCATCTCTCTGACAGGAGGGGCCTGCCGCCTGCGGGTAGTATAGACAGCCTGTCGTGGATGACGTCACAGTCAACATGGCAACAGTGTCACGCCGGACGGGTGATGGCTGCCCGGTACGGCGCACTGTAGCCCCGTGCACTCCGGGATGCGTGGGTGGCAGGCTTCACTATAGCCACGCCCCGTCTCATCACCGTTATGTGGGTGCAGATTCTGAGGGTGCGGCCTTGGCCGCCTGCGGGGTGGCCGGCTCCTTGGAGTCGGCCTTCTCGTGGCCGGCTACGCAGAGTGGGCCCTCTGGTAGCCGGCTCCTTGGAAGCCGACCCTCTTATGGCTTTCTTCTATGGGTCTTGGGGCCAGGCCGCCTCCTGAAAACCGGCCTGAATGACAGCCGGCCGGAGGAAGGCGGCCCAACATCTTGGATGTTGGATGACTTGATTGGCTTGATTGGCTTATAATTTTTTCAGAAGCCCCAGGGGGAGCCGGCTAGGCTACCCGTGGTCATTTACTCCGACACCGGGAGTAGCCACCTTTCTTCCATGTTCACCTGCATTGTTTTATTATCTGGGAGCACCAACGCCGCTGCTAGTTTCGCCAAGGCATCAGCAGGTGCATTCCTACTTCGCGGGACATGGAGCACTTCAACATGTTGAAAATTTTCCATTAGATTCCGGGCCACGGGATAGAACAGCACCAGTTCAGGCTTGCGAACCTCATAGATGTCGTTGACTTGACGAATGATGAGTTGAGAGTCTCCATAAGCCCACAAGGAACAAACCTCCATGGAGAGCGCCAAGAGGAGGCCGAAAATGAGTGCCTCGTACTCTGCTTCATTGTTGGAGCATTCTTCTTTGAGGAGGGAGAATGAGTGATACATCACCCTCCTTGTGGCGTCTTGAACACCAAACCTGCACCGGCTCTTCGTCTTGGGGTACCATCAGAGTCGGCGTCCATGCGGGAGGCACCGTCAAAGTAAAGCTCCCATGACGTGTCGAGGTTGACATTGAAAACCTCGTCATCAGGGAGGTGTCGGCGTTCTTGGAACGGGGGTCCCCAGACTTTACTGCCTGCGGCCTGCGGCGTGGCTAAAGTGGTGGCCCAGTACGGCCCATCTTCATCAACACAAGACTCAAGACCCTCGCGAGGGGCCAAGCCTCGCGGGGCGGACGACGCACGGCTTCCTCAAGGACGGCCTCGCCAGGCAGGCTCGTGAGGAGGCAGAGAGATCAAGGCAGGGTACCTCGCGAGGTGCTCGTGACGCAAGCCATGACGACCGAGGCCAGGCGGGCGCCAGGCGGGCGCCGGCCTGTGCAGTGTCCTTGTTTCCTCTTTGGTGCAAATGGGGCAAGCACAGACGCGGAGTACTGAGGCATCAGGCAAAGGATGCCATTTCGGTGCAACGAGACCGAGACCAGCGGAGCTGTAGGATGGAGGTCACCATGGAGCCCAAGACGGCGTCATCGCCAGTGCTTTTGGCAGCAGAAGACCAACTTTAGTCAGGATAACTTGTACTAGATGTTCCCCTTCGAAATGGCCGTTGTTGGCGCCCTTCCCGCTCAATATTTGGGGAGAGGCCCAGGGCCTCTATAAATAGAGCTAGCCACCACAGAGTAGAGGCATCTAGAATCAAGACTAGGGAAGCCTAGCTAGAGAGAGAGAGAGGCGATCGAACTCACCCAATTTGTTCATCGCACCAGCCCAAGAACACCTCTCGCGAGGCTGTTCTCCCCTTGTACTATTCATCATCAGCCCCTGAGGCAATCCACCACACCACACACTGGAGTAGGGTATTACACCACAACGGTGACCCGAACCAGTATAAATCTCGTGTCCCTTGTGTTGTTCATCGTTTCCAGCGACGTAGATCGGTAGGGGAGAGATCTTCGTGCGCACCCTAGTGTTCGATCCTTAAGGGTCTGCCGGAACCCAACATCCGACAGGAGGTCCGTGACAAGAGGTGAGTCATCTGGAATCGGGTGCACTGCGAGAAACTCCGCCAAGGCTTGACCCTTGATTGCTTTTTGAGGCACAACGGTGATGTTAAACTCCATCATGATAAGTGCCCATTTTCCAAGTCGCCCCATGAGCGCGGGCTAACTTAAAACGTACCTCACAGGGTCTGCCCTCGCGACGGGCTGGACTTCATGCTTCAACGTGTAGTGCCTAAGCTTCTTCAAAGCAAAGATTAGGGCCAAGCACAACTTCTCTATAGAAGAGTAGTTTCGCTCAACCCCCACCATGGTGCGGCTCAAGTAATAACACGCCACCTCCTTCCCTTCATAATTGTTTTGGGCGAACAAAGCGCCTATCGAAGTAGGCTGCGCTTCAATGTATAGAATGAGTGGGCGCCCCTTCACGGGAGCTGCCAAGACAGGTGGATTAAGGAGGTACCTTTTGATCTCATCAAATCCATGTTGGCATCCTTCATCCCACACGAACGGAGCTCATTTCTTCATGAGGCTCGAGAAGGGCTGGATGCGTCTGGAGAGGTTGGAGATGAAGCGCCTGATGTACGCGAGCTTCCCTTGCAATAACCTCAACTCTTTGAGATCTTGAGGCGGTGGCATGTCGAGGATGGCCTTGATCTTCTTAGGCTCGATCTCTATGCCTCAGTGACGAACAACAAAGCTGAGGAAGAGGCCTGACTGAATAACAAAGGCACACTTTATTGGGTTCATCTTGAGTTGATGTTGACGTAGCCGCTCGAAGACAACTCAAAGATCCTCCTGATGATGCTTGCGATCCTTGGTTTTGACTACCATGTCATCAACATGGCATACCACTGAATGGTGGATTAAATCACCAAGAACACATGTCATGGCACGCTGGTAAGTTGCACCAGCATTCTTCAGTCCGAATGGCATGACGGTGTAGTAGAAATTTCCCTTCGGGGTCCTGAAAGCGGTGTCGATGGCATCAGCGGGATCCATCTTGATCTGGTTGTAGCCTGACGAACCGTCCATGAAGGAAAGTGCGGCATGGCCTGTGGTGGAATCGATGATTATCTCTGGGATTGGGAGAGGAAAGTCATCCTTTGGGCAGGCGCGACTGAGGTCGCGGAAGTCCTGGAAGATTCGTATCTGCCCATTCTTCTTCTCCACCGGGACAATATTGGCGAGCCACCGTGGATACTTCGTCTCCTTGATGAAACCTGCGGTGATTAGCTTGTCGACCTTTGCGATGACATCGTCTTCAAGTTCTAGATGTAACCGTCGTGGTTGCTGCTTGATGGGACGAAACCATGGGTCAATCGCCAACTTGTGCGTAGCGACACGATGGTCCAAACCTAGCATCTCCTTGTAACTCCAGGCGAAGCAGTCTCGGTACTCGATCAAGAAGCTTCGATAGTCCTCCCGCTCCTCTTCCGTCAGCGTGGCGCTAACGAAAGTGGGGCGTGGGTCGTCCTCCGTTCCAAGGTTGACTTGGAAGAGATCATCGATGGTGGGTTGTCCTCCATCTTCTAACTCATGTGGTGCCGATATGGAGCTAAGTTCCTCGGCGTCACTTGGCCCACCGCTGGAAGAGTGTTGTTGATGAGGAACAGCTGACAAAGTGTCGGACTCATCGCTTGAGGAGATGGACATGGCGTGGCAGTTGACTCGTGTTCCGACACCGAGCTCCTCCTCTTCATCGGCAGGGACGTCGTAGGTACAACATTCCATCGCATCGTGTATCAGATCGCCAAGGACGCATGTCATGGCATGCTGATATGTTGCACCTGCATTCTTCAACCCAAAAGGCATGTCATTGTTGTAGAAGTCTCCTTCTAGCATCGGTCCCCTTCTATCTTCTGGTTCTCGTGGTGCTTGCATGGAGCTGAGCTTCCCCTCATTGCCGGGGGCGGCGGGGTTGTTGTAGCCAAGCCCAAACATTGGTTGAGCTTTGCCTTTTTGCTTGATGAGGTCTTCCGCTTGTCTCCACCATTCCTTCCATATGGCGGGTGGTGAAGGCATCCTGTTGTTCCGCCCAAGAGTGATCCCGGCCTTCTCCAACAAACGAACCATCTTGGGCTCCGCCTTCATTGGTAGTACCTCCTCTGGGTCACTGCAAGTTTGGGGAAATTCAAATACAAAATCACATTGTTTTACCTGCGGGACTTCGTAGAAAATGGTCTGGACTCTAGATCCGAAAAAACTGGGGATTTCCCAAACCTCCAATGGGGAAGTCACTAAGATATAGAGCGACGGGGGCTGTACGCCTTGAGCTCCCCTTGCAACTTCCTCCACTTCTTTTATTCTTCTTCTATCGGCAATTGGTACGGGCGCGGGCTCTTCCCTCCTAGGGTTGCGTGCCCGTAGCGTGATGGGTGGTGGCGCATCATTGCTGCCTGTTAGCATCCTGGAGCCTTCCCGGGCACCTGCAGAGCTTCCAAGTTTTAAACACATGTGCTCTCGGTGCGCCAAAGTTGATGAAGAGGTGGTAGCCTCTTGAGAAATTGTTGTGGCCGACCTCAGCGTAATTGGTGTTGACGTCGGGAACCTTGCCTTCAACAATAACGGGGCCACTAGACCAGGCATAGAAGATCCTGTTCCACATGATGTCGAAGTAGAGCTCCCTACCTGCAATTGGGAAGAGGGGCTATAGTCGTACCGCATAGATGAAGATGGCCTCCTACGGACTTGGCCCCTGTAGGTCCGAGGGGAGGAGCCCTTTGCATTGGCAGGTGAGCTCGGCATTACGGGGAGCTTCATCTCGGCTACCGGCCCAAAACCTGGTTTGGTCAAGAGATCCACCGGAGGTGTTGTGCGCCCCAACTGTTGATCGCTGTCTACAATGGGGAAATAGTACTTCGCATCTGCATGGTGAGACTCCTTCATAGTATAAGGACATATGTTGTTGATGATGCGCTTTTGCGTACCGCTGGCGTCGAGGAACTTCAGGCATTGATGGAGGGTGGATGGAACAACGCGGTACTTGTGGATCCACGGTCTTCCTAGAAGGGCGGAGTAGGAGGTATTCGCCTCGATGACGAAGAACCGCACCTTGAAGCTAAAATTTGACATCTGGATCTTCAATGTAATGGCACCTAGCGTAGGCTTCCCTTGGTTGTCGAAGCCGCAGATCATCACGTCAGTAGCCTCCAAGTCGTCCATCGTAAAACCCGCCCGCGTCAAACTTCAGAGAGGGAGAATGTTCACGGCAGACCCTGGGTCTATGAGGATCCTGCGAAGATGTGCAACACCAATATTACCTTCCACATACAATGGCCGGTTGTGGTCACCATCATCTATGAGCTTATCATCCTCGTCGAACGTGATCTCGTTCACGAACAAGGGGATGGAGCAAAGACAGTGTTTTGCCATGGATACCTCGTAGAGTTCCGGAGCTTGGAGCGCCTTGATAACGGCTTCGCGAAGTTCATGCACCATCATGAGTGCATCATGCACACTCAAAAGTGTAGGGATCCGCTTGAGGTGGGCGATGATGTTGTAGTCGACGTCACGTGCCTTCATCGTCTCTTGGCTTTGGTGTTCAGATTCCTCCTCCTGCACAGGCGCCTCCTTTGGGGCGGTTGGCTTCTGCACCCTTGTTGGCTTGATCTTTAGTGGTTCAGGTAGGACTTTGCCCCCACGCAGGTTCATGTTCACCTCTTCCAATGGCACTTCCTTTGTCGCCTCTTCGGCATGGAGGACAGCTTGCTCTTCAGGAGTAAACACGTCTTCGGAAGGGGTGTCGCTGTAGTCATGGATGATGTTGCAACTCTCTATGCTTGGTGATTGGGATGAGCTGGCTCCTTCTTGAACTTTCTCCCCCCCCTTTGCTGGTGCTTGCCCCCAGCCGGGTGGCAAGAACTGCGCCAAGGTTGGTAGCACACGCCCCCGTCAAGGAAAAAGCTCGTCTCCCTCTGACATAGGGACAAATCTTGGTGGAGGCCGACATTGACTTGGATCGAACCGCCTTAGAATTATTGGGGGAGCTCATTCTGGCAAAGCTGAGCGAGGATGTCGGGGTGGAAGCCTCCTTAGAACGGTCTTCGGTGCACCGTCCTCCAAGGCTCCTCCCCGGGAATGGTTGGGGTCACCTGTGGCCGAAAGGGAGATACCAGCGTCTTGGAGAGGACGAGGTTGGATAGCTGGTCTTCAACTTTGGCCAGTGGCAACCATGTTTCTTCGAGCTTCGTGTCTTCACTTGGCGGAGATGGTAACTTCATGCTCACCATGTTTACTGCATGGTAATCTGGGTTGATAGCTTCTGGGTCGAGGTTGATCCTCCTCTCATTAATGGCTCTTTGGAGCCATTCTTTGAACGCGACACAATCTTCAATGACATGTCCCACATACCTGTGATATGGGCAAAATAAAGGATTATCTGTCATCCTCACCTGATCAGGCCTCCGAGGCTCTGGTAAGCTCAAGGCTCGATGTTCCATCAACTGGTCGAACATGTCCTTGATGAGCTCCCGACGAAAGACGTACTGCTTCTTGATGAGCTCCTGCATCGACGGGCGTTGCCTCCCTCCGGCTTGTTCGCCTCTTGCACCCAAGATGGGCACATGGCCTTGCGGTGCAGACGAGAAGACCTTGGTGGTGTTCGTTTCACCTGGTGCCTTCGCCCTGTTACCGTTGTTGATTTGCTTGGACGTCGAGGCGAAGCACTTGGCGGGATCAAATGCACTAGCATTCTTATAGAGCTCCATTATCTGCGGTGATTTCTCAAACTCAAGTTTCGTGGCCGCTACCAGCATGCTGAGGGCACTAAAAGTTCTAGGCTCATGCCGAGACACTTCAAGTGACCAATGCTACTGCATCCCATGGACACACATATCAATGGCATCCTCGAGGTGCATCTCCCTGGCGAGACGCACATAACTATTGTAGAAGTGGATGATGTAGTCATCAATGGACTCATCTCGTCGTTGTTGGACTTGTGCTAGCTCGACAACCGAGAAGTCCTTCTTCATGGCGACGAAGTGCTTCTTGAAAACCTCTTTCATGGCTGCCCAACTCCCAATGGACCCAACCGATAAACGGCTGTACCAATGGAAGGTGGGCCCGGTTAATGACCCTGAAAATTGGTGAAGGAGAAGTGACGGGCTGTTCGCTGTGTCGCCGCATGCCGCCTCGAAGTATGCCAAGTGCTCCCTTGCACCACCGGTTCCATCAAATTGACGGAACTTTGGTGGGTGCCACCCTGCGGGATACGCCATCATGTCATGCCACGCCTCATAAGGCTTCTCCAACTCACTCTCGGAGGTGCGAGGGGCTTGATCTATCGCCATTTGCTTCAACTTCTTGTCCACCATATCCCCGACTATGTCGTGGTAGTCCTTCAGCATAACCGCGTGTGGTACTGCGTTGGCAGAACCAGCACGGCTAACCTAAGGCCGAGCTTGTGTGTTGGGGTCGTGTTGAGGCACATCATTTAAGGGCACCCTAGCAGGAGGGCCCACCTGGAGTTCCTCCTCTTGCGGATCCACCACTCGCTGCAGCACGCCTTGTGGAGGAACGCCTTGGTTGTTCATCATGAGCTCAATGAACTGGTCAAGCTTTGACGCCAACTGGTCAATCGTCTGGCGCTGGCTTCTGACCTCTTCTTCTAGAGACACTTCTTGTGGTGCTACTTTGTTTACAGCACTTGGGCCCTGGGTGCCATCAACGGGTGGCTTGGCAGCAGGATCTTGATCCACAAGGCTATCACCATGATTCACCATGTCAACGGGCGCGGTGTGGAGGTCTTCATCACCTCCCTCGTAATCTGACAAAACTGATGAAGCTAGTTCATGGTAACGAGGGTAGTGCGGGCGACTCTCCAACGATGGCGAGGAAGATGAGCCCGAGAAGCCTTCATCATCATCAAGGTTATCTTGGCATTCTCCATCTCTGGGAAACCCATCCGTCACGCCTTGACGGGCGATGGGTTTTAATCTTGTATTGGCCCCTGGCCGGTTTGCAACTTGTCGTCGTCCTTCAAGGTCTTGAGGAAGCCTTGATGTAATGTCGGTATAGTGACGCTTGTATATATCTTCATTTTGTGAAATGCCCCCTGCACCTAATGAGCCTTTCCCTATTGTCACAGGAAGACACGTGGCCCTGTATCTTGCAGCTTCTCGTGACGTCGTTGAGCTCGTCTTGGCATCCCCCTCTGCACCCCTGAGCCATGCACGAACAAGGCCAAGGCACGGTAGGAAGGTCCTCTGGAAGTCTGCCTTTGGGTTCGGCATGATCTCTTCTTCAGAAGGATAGTCGAACTCCTCGGTGATGGCGGGAGGTCGCCATCCATTACTTGACCCTTCACTTGGCTGCACTCCAAGAGTACCGCACAAGGCAAGGTTCTTCTCAGTTTATTCCTTCGCGTTTTTAGCCTCCTGCTGAGCTTGGACTTCTCTATCTTTGTCCATCCTTTCAGAGGGAACAAGAGGAAACTCCGTGGGAAGCTACTTCATTGTTGGAGGAGAACGTAAGCTTGGCTTCTTCAACGCCTTCCAACGGTGTGGCCGTCGGCGCTGGCATCTTCTGATTCTCTAGTGGTGGTGCTGGTGCAATCACCTTCACCTATTCATCATTCTTCTGGGGAAGGGATGAAGAAGGAACCACCTTGCTCCTTTGCTTAGTGCTTCTCGTGGACGTCTTGCGTCGTTTCGGCGCCAACCGGCTAAGCAGGTAGCTATACCGCTCATGCCGCTCCAAGTCGGGGGAGATGCGAAACTTGATCCTGTCATTTCCTTGAACAACCCCACCATCGGGTCGTAAACGTACCTGAGTGTGTCGAAGGACTAAGTCCTCAAGTTCTTTATAAAGAACATGGCGGTTTCTCCAACGCCTCTCGTGCTTGCGCTGGTTCTCCGTTGGAAATATACCATCCCTTTGTACATGTGGCGTGCGTAGGAGTGCTGGTGCAGGGCGCCTCGTGGAGGATGAATTCCTGTCCGTCATCGCCTGCAGCTATGGCCGATCTCCCTGCCTAGGAGGTGACGAAGGTCGTGGTGGAAGTGTCGATCGCAAAGGTTCCCCTAGTTGACACTGTTGAGTGGGCCGAGGGCCCCTCTCATCGTCTTGATGTCCCCGCCTGGGGGGTGACAAAGGTCGTGGTGGAAGTGCCTGTCGCAAAGGTTCCCGTGGTTGCCACTTTTGAGTGGGCCGGGGGTCCCTCTCATCATCTTGATGTCTTGACCATCGGTTCCAACGTGGAGGCATGTTGGGATATCTCCCTTGTGGGAAGTGTCGAGTTGGTGAAGGTTGTCGCCGAGGCGCTAAAGTCTGGCGCTCATGTTGAGGACGATGGCTTGGGGCTTGACGCCTCATCCTTCCTGCAGCTTGAGCCGACGATGCACTTGGTGCCGCTGGATCTTGGAGCCTCCTCTGGATATTGTTCATCTGCTCTTGGAGTTGGCGAAATTCTCGCCGTAGGTCGTCGTCCCGTGGCACAGGTGCTTCATGCCGAAAGGTGGAAAACCTGTTGTTGTTGGGGAGAGACCTTCCGTCGACCTCCGAGTTGTGGAGACACGGCGCCCATGCACCCCTTCGAGTGTCACCAATGTTGAGGGAGACAGTAGGGCCTGGTGGAATGGGTTCTTTTCATGAGCGCCGCTTCCAGAACTCTTTCATGATGGCGCGTCTCACCAGCTCGAATGCCCAATCATCAGGGAACAAGTCATACGGAGGGGTTAAGGTGCTTCCGTAAGTGAACTCCTTATCAGCTAGGTCCATGGCGCTGAGGGACCAATCCTCCTCCGGCACCATGCTCTGAGCGATGCGGGAAGCTATCTGTTGGTGGAGTAATTGTACCTTGCGGTACTTCCTCCTGTAGTTGCGTAGGGGATGAGGGCTATCCGACAAACGAGCGTTGGCCGACACTACTAGGGAAAACCCTACTTGTAGCGCGAGTTTTGAGGCTATCAGCAGCGCGAGCACCCACGCTACCAATATGGCGCTACAGCTAACTGTTAGTAGTAGCGCTGTCTGTGCCCGCACTACTACTATTTACTATATCAGCAGCGCGTTTCCTGAACGCGCTGCTATTAGTTAGCTGTAGCGATTTCCTGCGCCCGCGCTGCTGTTATATCTTTCACCATTTCCCCACTCCAGCTTCAATAAACTGCAATTTCCAGATACTACGTACTACTAGATATCAATTTCATAAAGCATTATAGGTACTAGGTAGTACTCCCTGGTTCCAAATTACAAATGCGTGGTTTTAGTTCAAATTGGAACTAAAACCACGACAATAATTGGAACCGAGGGAGTACTAGATAACAATTTCATATATACTCAACATGCATCCTCAAGCAGTACAAGGTGACATCGACGACGATCATCATATTTAGTTCTAGATGATATCGACGATGATCATCATATGTAGTTCTACATGATATCGACGACGATCATCATATGTAGTTCTAGATGATATAGCCACACACACACATATGTAGTTCTAGATGATATCGACGACGATCATCATCCTCAAGCCTGGGCGGTGGGTGTTCCTGATAGTAATTAGGATGCCCTGTTCAACACGAAGATTCTTGCCAACGAGGAATCTCTTCCACCCAACCGAGTTTAAGTGTGTGCGACCGTTTGTGTCCATGCGGTAAGTACAGGTGGTGACGGAGCCCCTTGCGGTAAGGCGTAGTCCAGCTGAGCCTTCTTCATCAGGCTCGATACCACAACTCACAGATAGGTTCTTTGGCAATTTCTGAATAAGAAAAACATATCAATTAATAAATAGCCTCACACATACTCTTGCAAATATATTTCTATTAAGTCTAGATTCCACACAACATATCATTGGACTCTACACTAAGCATATCATCGGATAATTTGCATTTGTAAGTATAACATACCATATCATGTCGATCGACCATGGTACTTGTCGGTGGTCACGAATGGCACCCGACAAAGTCAAGACGTGGTGGAATTATGTCCCATAGGTTGCACACCTCCTCCTCGCTCAGCCTCATTCTTTGAGCTACGATGGCTTCATGAAGTGGGTCCTCATTATCTTCATCATCTTCTTCATCTGCATCATCTTCGTCATCTTCATCATCTTCGTCATCTTCATTATCTTCCACCAGGTTGAGATAAATGATAGCCAGCTTGGGTCTTTCTGCTCTAAAGGAGAAGCTGATCAACTCACCACCAGTAAGACGCATGCATGCGAGGAAACGGGCCCATCCATCTCCTCCAATCTGCGACATATTGCGTCCTTTCTCGACCTCCATAGTGTACAGCCCCCCAGGAGCCTCAAATGTCACAGTGTCTCCTGTCAGCTTGTTGAATGTCAACCTCACATTGCATGGGACGGTCTGTGTAAGAAAAGAAAAATGACACAATGCAGTAATGCCAACACTAAAAATAAAATAGTTGTTACATTTCATCTAATTTTATACTGCCGCATGATGAAAACTCGGCTGGAAGTAGATGCCAAACAGCTTGCTGGTTGCAAGGCTCTGTGGCGCACCTTGACTTGCACAATCGACATAGTGGTGATGGTGGTGGCCCATTTTCCTAAAGCAATATGAGCAAAGGATTAATGATTCACTTCACAGGAAAGAAAAACAGTAGCATGTGATATTTTCCTAAAGCAATATGAGCAAAGCATCCTAAATCAACTAAATCAACTAGCATACTAAATCCAGTAGCATACTAAATCCACTAGCATCCTAAATCAACTAAATCAACTAGCATAATAATCAACTAAATCAAAATTTTCTAAATCAACTAAATCAATTAGCCTACTAAATCAACTAAATCAACTAGCCTACTAAATCAACTAAATCAACTAGCCTACTAAATCAACTAAATCAACTAGTCTACTAAATCAACTGAATCAACTAGCTTACTAAATCAACTGAATCATATCAACTAAATCAGAATGTTGCATATGAACTAGCCTACTAAATCAAAATGTAGCAGGGAGGAAGGAGAAGGAGGGGCGACTCGAGGAGGGAGAAGAGAGTAGGACGGAGGAGGAAGGCGGAGCGAGGAGGGGCTGGCCGGCGGCGAGTGGAGGGAGAATGGAGGAGGAAGGTGGTGCGAGGAGGGGTCAGCCAGCGGCCAGTGGAGGGAGGGAGAAGGAGGAGGTCGGTACCGAGTCCAGCGAGGAGGATGAGGCGACGACGGCGCAGATCGGAGGAGGGGCGACGAGGGGAAGATCAAGTGTGTGTGTGTGTGTGTGTGTGAGTGTGATCTGGATCGGGTATGTGAGGAGATGGAACCTTAGTAGTAGCGATTACAGCGTAAATGTGCTGCTGCTATGATCCTTTGCAGTAGCACCCTTTGTTCCAACGCGCTGCTGCTATAATTGGCCTCACCGCGGCGTCGTGGAAATTTTAGCAGTAGCGCGTCCTATTGTGTACGCGCTACTGATAAACTTGTATCAGCAGCGCGGTTCTAAAGTGAGCGCTACTGCTAAGTAGCAGCAGCGCCTGATTTTAAAGAGCGCTGCTGGTAAGATTCTATGTATAGGCTTTTCCCTAGTAGTGTGAGCCTACGCAAGTCTTGTGACATAGCCTCTAAACCCTCGAGAAGCTCAACCTCGGTACGCCGCGTTGTTGGTGTCAGCGGCTCCGAGTGCATAGTCGCGGTAGGGGCGTGGAGAGACACCGCACTAGACCGCATGTTGGCGGCTCTGGTGCGGAGGGGTTGAGCTTCCTCCACATCTCCTTTCATATCCGCCCCTGTCGATTCCTTCAACAGGGCGCGCGCCTCAAGAATTAGCTCGCGACGCTCCTTCTTCATCTTGGCGGCCTCCCGCCTTAGTGCCTTCTTCGACTGCACAGTTTGAAACTGCGCAGGATCCTGGGCTTGATGGATGTATACCTTCTCGCCAAACTTGATGACGACCATGGGCGGCATAGATCCAAACTAGATCATCACCGGCTCCGAGTTGCTGTCACGGGAGAGTCCACCTGCATGAAAGGGATCTTGATGAGCGGAAACCCTTGCTGACGTCTTGTCATGCAGCATGCTGTGCAAGTTGGGAGACGAGCGAAGACGATTCAGACGACCACACCGCAGCGAAGATGGGAGGAGAACCAGGTCCCACCGGGCATGCCAATTTGTTTGACACGAGAAAAATCTTATTAGGCACTCCAATAGAAAGGAAGAGAAGGAGTATGGATTTCTCTCATGCGCCGGGGAAAAATAAAAAAATGCGGGCGTGCCAGTGTATCGTAGTACACAAAGAAAAGTGATACGGGAAACAAGTATTTCATTTATCTCTTTGGATGAACAAAATTACAAGATCCCATAAAAAAAGATTGCGCTCCGTGGCCTACTAGCGCGGCCTGCCTCACTATGGCGATGTGCGGTCTCTTGGTTCCCGGGGCCTCGAAAAGCTCCCGGTTAATTACTCCCACGGGTTGCTCCGCGAGATACCTCCGATTAAGTCATGTGGTCGTCTTCGTTGTCTTCACTTTGCGTTCTCCATGCATGATGATGCTGGTGTATGTGCGTGGTGTGGGAGGCGACAAAGCCTGTGTCCTCGTTGGTACACGTGCCGCTCAAAACTTGGCTTTGTGCTAGCCACGTTCGCCCTCGTTGTTGTGCCTCGTCGGTCTTGACAACGTTGATGTAGTTGGTGTTGAACTTGCATGGGTCCTGCTCTGCTCGGACTTCTTGACAATGTAGCGGCTTAGTCAGGTATGCAAGGGGTTGCCTCGCGGGAGTATTCTTATGGAGACCGGTGTCGGTGTAAAACCAAAGCTCACTCGTATCAGCAATGCCGATGTGGTTGGCGCCTCATCTCAGTTGGATGTCGTGTTTACGGTGGTCCTCCAAGACAAGGGTACCGCCTCATGGGGCCATCGGGAGTTAGTGTTGGTGAAGTCACGTCGCCTCCTCGCCATCACGCCTCATCTTCATGGGCTTCGTGTCGCAAATAGCACCATGTAGTGGTAAGGGTTGGTGAAGCCACGTCATTGCGTAGCACCATCTTCTTCGCATCACGGGCTCTGTGTTGCGGCCAGCACCGAGGGAGTGTGTCATCTTCATGGCTCCGGGTCGCGGGCTCCGTCTTGACGAGGTACACATTGGTAGTGTCCTTGAGGGAGTCCTGGATTAGGGGGTATCCGGACAGCCGGACTATATCCTTTGGCCGGACTGTTGGACTATGAAGATACAAGATTGAAGACTTCATCTCGTGTCCGGATGGGACTCTCTTGGCGTGGAAGGCAAGCTTGGCGATACGGATATGTAGATCTCCTTCTGTTGTAACCGACTCTGTGTAACCCTAGCCCCCTCCGGTGTCTATATAAACCGGAGGATTAGTCCGTAGGACAAGAACAATCATACCATAGGCTAGCTTCTAGGGTTTAGCCTCTACGATCTCGTGGTAGATCAACTATTGTAATACTCATATTCATCAAGATCAATCAAGCAGGAAGTAGGGTATTACCTCCATAGAGAGGGCCCGAAGCTGTGTAAACATTGTGTCCCTTGACTCCTGTTACCATCCGCCTTAGACGCACAGTTCGGGACCCCCTACCCGAGATCCGCCGGTTTTGACACCGACATTGGTGCTTTCATTGAGAGTTCCACTATGTCGTTGCTGCAAGGTTTGATGGCCCCTTCGATCATCGATAACGATGCGGTCCAGGGTAAGGTTTTCCTCCCCGGACAGATCTTTGTGTTCGGCGGCTTCGTACGGCGGGCCAACTCGTTTGGCCATCTGGAGCAGATCGAAAGCTACGCCCCTGGCCATCAGGTCAGGTTTGGAAACTTGAATTACATTGTCGATATCCACAGAGACTTGATCTTCGACGGATTCGGGCCCATGCCAGGTGTGCCGCATGATCACGACGAGCACGATATAGCTCTGCCGTTGGATGGTTTTCGGGAGATCACGCTGGCAACTACTCCGGCCTCTAGTCCGAAGCAGATCGCGCCATCCAAGAACGGGAGGATAGACTCCGCCACGGAGGCCGCGCCCTCAGTGGCGATAGAGCCGAATACTGACCTTACCCTTCACGAGAGCCGTGTCGCCGAACTGCTGGACTCGTCCAAGGCCACGGACTCCGTACCACCCGCGCCCATACCTATCGAATCTGATTGGGCGCCGATCATGGAGTTCACCTCCGTAGATATCTTTAAGCACTCGCCCTTTGGTGACATACTGAACTCATTGAAATCTCTCTCCCTTTCTAGAGAACCTTGGCCGGATTATGTCCGGCTAGAGTGGGATGCGGATGACGAAGAAATTCAACCCCCACCCACCACGCACTTAATAGCCACTGTCGATGATATAACCGACATGCTCGACTTCAACTCCGAAGACATCGATGGTATGGACACCGATGCAGGAGGCGAACAGGAACCACTGCACACAGGGCACTGGACCGCCACCTCATCATACGATATATACATGGTGGACACACCCAAAGAAGGCAATGGCGACAAGACAACGGAGGATGACCCCTCCAAGAAGCAACCTCATCGCCGACGTCAGTGGCACCGCTCTAAGTCTCGCCACAGCAAAAGCGGTGATACCGGCATAGGAGATTACAACACTCCGAACAGTGCCGAAGATGATGACAATCCCCTCCAGAACGATCAAGAGCCGGAGGATGAACAAGCCAGCCCTCCTAAGAGAGCGGCAGAGGGAGAAACGGAGGACGACAACTATATGCCTCCCTCCGAGGCGAAGTGAGCCTCGGCGACGAAGAATTTGTCGTGCTGAGGATCCCATCGGCGAGGCGCTTTAAGCGCCGACTTATTGCCACAACAAACAGCCTGAGGAAAAGCAGCAACAGCTTCGAGCTGATCAGGATCTGCTAGCAGATAGATGGACTAAAGTCCTTGCGGCTGAGGAGTATGAACTCGAACGCCCTTCCAGAGGTCACCCCGCGTTCGATGCGGCTGATCACGTGGCCGAGATAGAGAGGCAGTACGGCCTGAAAATCAGCCTGCACCCCGCTGCCATTCAAACAAACATACCAACGGAACGGGAAACATGCGAGACCTGCGAGATGTATTGGAAGACAGGGCAAAACACGCTAGATCGATCTATGGATCACGGGGCCGTGCTCCTACAAGGGATGGTGACCGCCTCGCCAGATACAGTAAAAGCAATTCCGGACGGGCTGAATACAGCAGGCAGGACTCATACGAGCTGCGTCGCGACATAGACCAACACAGAGTCGCGGAACACCCCCTATGCTTCACCAACGAAGTAATGGAGCATGAATTCCCAGAAGGTTTTAAACCTGTAAACATCGAATCTTATGATGGTACTACAGATCCCGCGTTATGGATTGAGGACTTCCTCCTCCACATCCACATGGCCCGCGGTGATGATCTACATGCCATCAAGTACCTCCCGTTAAAACTCAAAGGACCAGCTCGGCATTAGCTGAATAGCCTGCCAGGAGACTCCGTCGGCTGTTGGGAGGATCTGGAAGACGCATTTCTCGACAATTTCCAGGGCACTTATGTGCGACCACCAGATGCCGATGACTTGAGCCACATCATTCAGCAGCCAGGGGAATCAACCAGGCAATTCTGAACATGGTTCCTGACAAAGAAAAACCAAATTGTCGACTGTCCGGATGCAGAACCTTAGCGGCATTCAAGCACAACATCCATGACGAGTGGCTTGCCCGGCACCTCGGCCAGGAAAAGCCGAAATCAATGGCAGCCCTCACGACACTCATGACCCGCTTTTGCGCGGGAGAGGATAGCTGGGTGACTCATAGCAATAACATATCAAGGAACCTTGGCACTTCAGATACCAAGGACAGCAACGACAGGTCACGTCGCAGCAAACACAAGCGCCGCAGCAACGGTGATAACACCGAGGGCATAACAGTCAATGCCGTATTTAGAGGCTCTAAATCCGGTCAGCCGAAAAAGCCATTCAAAAGAAGCACTCCGGGCCCGTCCATCTTGGAACGCATACTCGATCGCTCGTGTCAAATACACGGCACCCCCGATAAGCCAGCCAATCACACCAACAGAGAATGCTGGGTGTTCAAGCAGGCCAGCAAGTTAAATGCCGAACACAAGGACAAGGGGCTGCACGGTGATGACGAGGAGGATCCACGCCGCCCGAACACGGGAGGACGAAGAGTTCCCCCACAAGTGAGGGCGATAAACATGATATATGCAACCCACATCCCCAAAAAGGAGCGGAAGCATGCACTAAGGGGCGTATCTGCGATGGAGCCCGTCGCCCCAAAGTTCAACCCATGGTCCTCTTGTCCAATCACATTTGATCATAAGGACCACCCCACGATATCCATCATGGCGGATCCGCGCATTGGTCCCTAGACCCAATCATCGGCGGATATCACCTCCTCGAGTCCTTATGGATGGCGGCGTAACTGAACCTTCTTTACCGGGATATAATCGCCAAAATGGGTATAGACCCTTGAGGATCAAACCCACCAAAAGCGACCTTTAAAGGCGTTATTCAGGTGTAGAGGCCTTATGCGGGCTCAATCACCGGGAAGTGGTCTTCGGATCCCGGACAACTTCGAAGCGAGGTTAATCTTCGATATCGTCCCGTTCCGCAGCGGCTATCACGCACTGCTCGGGCGCACCGCATTTGCAAGATTCAATGCGGTACCACATTACGCATACCTTAAGCTCAAGATGCTAGGACCTAGGGGGGTCATCACAGTCAATGGAAACACAGAACGCTCGCTCCGTACGGAGGAGTACACTGCGGCCCTCGGAGCAGAAGCACAAAGTAGCCTTTTGAGGCAATCCACCAGTTCGGCGATCAAGCCGCCGGATACCGTCAAGCACGTCCAGAATAACACTGCAGCGAGGATGCTGCCTGCGCTTCGAGTTAAGCCTAGCAATTCGGCCCCCGCCCTAGTCTTAGTACAACGGCAAAGTCCGTCCAACGCGTGCATAATTACGCATTGAAAATACCATGGGTATAGGCGGGGCCACGATCACGGCGCGTCCCACAATGCGGTTTAACCGCACTAGGGGCTTACTACCTTCATCACTCTCTCTTTCAGGAATCTACTCTCTGGAAGCCTTGTCCGGCAGTATGTTAGCTAGACACATGATACAACACCCAAGGAGGAAGGAAGCTACGTCGTACAAACGGAATCCCCAGGTTGTCTCTGATAACGAGCTAAATACCTGTTTTAAGATACCAGTCCGCATCTTCCCCTTGGATGGGACTTGTCAAATAGTCCTATTGTTTGCTTACCGCACCATTTGTATCATTATGCTTTAACGCATTTCTTAAATAAACAATGCATAGTACTAGTATATGCATCGCATCTTATATTCTTCTATATATATGCTTATCTGTGACAATCACCACCCGTACAATGTGGTACGGCCAATACGCCAGGGGCTTCCGCATTCCCAAAAATTCGGCGTCAGAAGTCTGAACACTTTCGACAATGCGGCACCCCGAACTTATAGCACTATATGCATCAGCTCCGAATCATGTCTTGGGTCAATAGTTGGGTTTGCCCGGCTCCCATGTTTTGGTACCTTACGTTCCGCTATATCGGCTAAGGTAGCACTGGGAGAACTACTGCGATTGTGCCTCTCAGTAGAGAAAGCTAAAACTGACTGTCATGATGAGGCAAGAGCTGGTCGCTGTTCGAGAGGTCTCAAGTCCCTAAAGACTTTTTCCGCTTCAGGCGAGGAGCCGGCCTTGTCCGGCTTAGGCGTGCATAGCGCCCCAAATTGACTTTCGAAGACTAGGGGCTTAAAATTTAAAATTGTAGACTTCTATGGCTAAGTGAGAGAAATAAAGCATTTTAGTCCGATTGCCTGGTTGATTCATGTTGAACACCTCCCTCGAAGGACCCAAGAATGGGAAAAGAGTGCTCAGATTTATCGAACACCCGGCACTAGTTGCATGGGGCGAAGCCGACAACTAGCAACTCTCGAATTTATAAAAGCAGGCGCCTGAAGGTAATATTTTGAATACAAAAGCGTTGCATACGAACATGAACTAGTTTTCATAAGGATCACATAAGCAAGTTCATTCAAAGATTACATCTTTGGTACATTAAATCGCCACCAGGCGGGCACCCTTGAGGACACTTTCATAATACATTTGGGGTGGCGATGCTCCTTGCCCTCTGCGGCCCCTCCTTCACCGCTTTTGGCGTCCATCTTCGCCCAGTGCACCTTTGCATGGGCAAGAGCCCTGCGTGCACCTTCGATGCAGACGGACCGCTTGATGACTTCCAGCCGTGGGCAGGCATCCACAAGCCGCCTCACCAGGCCGAAGTAGCTGCTGGGAAGAGAATCGCCAGGCCACATCTAGATTATAAGGCCCCTCATGGCCTGTTCGGCCGCCTTGTGGAGCTCGACCAGTTGCTTCAACTGATCGCTCACGGGCATCGGGTGTTCGGTCCCAGTATACTGAGACCAGAACAACATCTCCGTCGAGCTTCCCTCCTCGGCCCGATAGAACTCCGCGGCGGCAGACACACTACGAGGCAGATCTGTGAACGCTCCTGGAGAGCTCCAAACTTGGGTAAGAGGAAATTTTCTTTCGCGTACCTACTTTGCATAATGAATGCCTTACCGGCCGATATCTTCTTCACCGCCTCAACTTCCTGGAGGGCCTTATGGGCTTCAGCCTTGGCATTTCTTGCACTTTCGAGGGCCTGGGCAAGCTCGGACTCCCGCGTCCTCGAGTCAAGCTCCAGGGACTCATGCTTCTTGATGAGCACTTGGAGCTCTTGCTGCACCTCACCTACCCGGGCTTTGTGTCTTTCTCGCTCAGTGTGCTCCTTGGCCGATTTGTTTTCGGCATCGGACAACGCCTTCTTGAGGGTCGCCACTTTGGTCGTAGCCCCTAGAAAAATTCATGATGATCCTATTATACTGCAACCAAATCTTTCTTTTTCATATTGACAAGGTATTGCTTACCTTTGTTCTCCTCGAGCTGCCTCTTGGCAAGGCCGAGCTCTTCTCTGGATCGCTCCAGGTCCTGCTGTAGTGCGGCGACCTCCATGATATGTCTTGCAGCGGCGAGGGAAGCTTCTTGATTCACATAGACATACTATAATTAGACTCCTGCGATTATTATTTGATCCTCTATTCGGCTTTTCTTCGCGAACGCCAAACACAGCATCAAGGGCTACTGTCTATGCGGTGATATTTCCCTACAATTTAATTACTTACCTCAAAGCCTGTTAGGAGGCTGGCGCAAGCTTCGGTTAGTCTGCTTTTGGCGGACTGAACCTTCTCCATCACCGCACTCATGATAGTGCGATGCTCTTCGTCGATGGAAGCGCCTTGGAGCGCTTCCAGCAAGTTGTCTGGTGCCTCTGGCTGGATAGAGGTCACCGGCACGGGCGGCTTGCCCCTCTTCTGAGGGGTCGCTGACGAGTCGGAACCCTTGGAGGTTCCGGCGGTGTTCGGTGGAGGCGAACTTCGAACCATAAGTCTTGCTCCCTTTACTCCCAGGGTCCGGAGCGTCGCCTTGAGGCGCCTCCAGGACTACCTCCCCCCCAGCTCGGTGCCCTTTGAGAGAACACCTCAGCGTCGCCCGTAGGGCGAGGGGTGGAGGCGGTCGGAAGTGAATCACTATTCATATCCGACGGGTCCAAAGAACCAACCGACGAAGATACGTCGATATGGGCTCGGGACGGAGTGCATAATCGTGTTCGGCGTGATGAAAAGCAGTGCGATAAAATATATCAATAATTATTATGGTATCCGGATACTTACGACTTCGCCAGGGGCTTGTCCCCGGGCAACCACTCGTCGTCGCTGTGGGCGGCGGTCGTGGAGCAGTCCGGAAGGGGGGTCCTTCCTTTCTTTGGACCCTTCGGCCTCCCCAGTTGGAGCGGCTTTCCTTTTCTTGTCTCCCCCGGCTGGGGGAGAACTTTCCTATTCCTCCTTGTCGTCGTGGGAGGAGTGCGCCTCGGAGTGTTGGGACGATGAGTCCAACACAACCTTGCGCCGGAGACGCTGTCGGGTCCCCGTGGCCTTCTTCTTGGCCGTCTTTGCTGGCACCTCCTAAGGTGTTGGAGTCAGTATCTCTGTCAGGAGAGCGTCTGCTGGATCTTCGGGCAGGGGGGCTGGGCAGTCAATCCGCTCGGCCGTTTCCACCTAGTCCTGTGAAAGGCATGACGGCTTAGACCCTGCATATGATCAAACTGAGGAAACTAAACATCTTGTGATGTGTGAAAACCTACCGGATTGGCGGGGCGCTTTGCGCTGAGTCCGCGGTCCTCCGTAAGGGGAGGAGGTACCTCGGCGCCTTTAAACAGCACCCTCCATACGTCCTTGTGCGTCGTGTCGAAAAGCTCCTATAGCGTCTGGTGCTCGGCTGGGTCGAACTCCCACAAATTGAATACCCGTTGTTGACACAGGAGGATCCGGCAGAAGAGCATGAGCTGGACCACGTTGACAAGCTTAATTTTCTTGCTCATCATGTTCCTGATGCAGGTCTGGAGTCCGGTCAGCTCTACCGGACTACCCCAGGACAAGCCCTTCTCTTTCCAGGAGCTGAGCCATGTGGGGATTCCGGATCAGAACTCGGGGGCCGCCACCCAGTTGGTGTCGCGGCTCGGTGATATAGAACCACCCCGATTGCCACCCCTTTATGGTCTCCACATAGGAGCCCGCGAGCCATGTGACATTGGGAATTTTGCCCACCATGGCGCGCCGCATTCCGCTTGCTGGCGCCTAAAACCTTGACTTGACCTGAAGGTCTTCAGCCACGAGGCGAAGTGGGGCGGATGCGGAGGAAGGCCTCGCACCACGACGATAAGCGCCGAGATGTTGAGGATGAAATTCGGGGCTAGGTCATGGAAGTCCAGCCCGTAGTAGAACCACGAGGCCCGCAGGGCGAATGGGTGGAGAGGAAATCCGATCCAGCGGACGAAGTGGGTGAGGAACACTACCCTCTCGTAAGGTTCCGGGGTAGGGATGATCTGCCCCGCGTCGGGCAGCCGGTGCGCGATATCCGCGGCCATGTATCCGGCTCCTTGCAGCTTCTTGATGTCCTCCTCCGTGACAAAGGATTTCATCCACTTGCCTCCCGCTCCATACATGATTGAAGCGGTTTGAGGAGAAAAGGTGCAAGCTTGGGCGTTGGATCTCGAGTGCGCAAGAATGGATATGCGAGGGGGAAGAAGGCGTGGGTGAAAAATGTGAAGTCTTTATCCCTTTATAAAAGCGGGATGAAACTATCGCCCCCACTTGCCTAGTAAAACTAAGCTTGATCCCCAAGCGCCGTAATTGATAAGCGTGGTTGGGTTACCCGTCCGTATTGATGAGAATCCCATGATAAGGGACACGATCTCTTCTTGACAAGGCGTGCCTAGAAACCGCCTCGCGATATGTGCGGTGGTTGGTTGTGAAAAGCAGTTCTAATAATGACCGGGCCATGGTGTGATGTCATGCTATAATACGTCGGCAGATTAGATTTGTGGAAATATTATTCTCTCTACGACGGTATATGGAACTTGTTTTGCAGAGCCGGACACTATCCTTGTGCTCAAAATCTTCTATGGAGTATTCGGAGGAGGAACCCGCCTTGCAATGCCGAAAATAATCTGCGCGCCAGACTCATCGTCATTGAAGCCTGGTTCAGGGGCTACTGAGGGAGTCCTGGATTAGGGGGTATCCGGACAGCCGGACTATATCCTTTGGCCGGACTGTTGCACTATGAACATACAAGATTGAAGACTTCGTCTCGTGTCCGGATTGGACTCTCTTGGCGTGGAAGGCAATCTTGGTGATACGGATATGTAGATCTCCTTCTGTTGTAACCGACTCTGTGTAACCCTAGCCCCCTCCGGTGTCTATATAAACCGGAGGGTTTAGTCCGTAGGACAAGAACAATCATACCATAGCCTAGCTTCTAGGGTTTAGCCTCTACGATCTCGTGGTAGATAAACTCTTGTAATACTCATATTCATCAAGATCAATCAAGCAGGAAGTACGGTATTACCTCCATAGAGAGGGCCCGAACCTGGGTAAACATTGTGTCCCTTTCCTCCTGTTACCATCCGCCTTAGACGCACAGTTTGGGACCCCCTACCCGAGATCCGCCGGTTTTGACACCGATAGTCCTCCTTGCGAGCTCCACGCCACGATCCTCCGTGGTACCGGGTTGATGTTGGCGATGGGCGTCGTCTTGGCGGGCTCCATGCCGCCATCCACCGCGGCACGACAATGGCATCCTTGCTAGCTCCACGCCTCCGTTATCCGTGGCACCGGCTTGGTTATATTGGCGTTGGTGTCGTCTTGGCGAGCTCCGCGCCGCTATCGACCGCGACCCGGCGGCGCCATCGTTGCGAGCCTCCACGACTTTGTCCTCCATGGCACCGGCTTGATGAAGAAAAAGATGGGCGTCGTCCTAGCGAGCTCCGTATCGCCTTCCTCCACGGCACACGGTGGACTCCCTGCGAGCTCCACGCCTCCGGGCACCAGCTTGATGAAGTAGACGTCGGCTGCATCCCCGACGGGTGCCACTCCTCCATCCTCTAGCTCCAGCATGACGAAGTGGATGGCGGGCGTCCTTCGTGCGAGCTCCCCGTCATGATCCTTGCGGCACCGGGTTGATGATGTTGATATTGGCGTCATCTTGGCGAACTCCGTGGCACCATCCACCGTGACACGGCGGCGGCATCCTCCCGAGCCTCCACGCCTTCGTCCTCCATGGCGCCGGCTCGATGAAGTTGACACTAGCGTCGTCTTGGCGAACTCTACGCCGCGATCCACTTCGGCACGGTGGCAACATCCTCCTCGGCACACTGCAGAATCCCTGCGAGCTCCGCGCCTACGGGGCTCCAGCTTGACGAAGTAGACATCGTCGGCCTCATCACCAAGGGCGGCCACCACAAAGGAGTCCAACAGGCTGCGCGCCGGCAGCCCCATCGACATGCCATCGTCTTCCACACCTTGGTGAAGTCCGGGAGTAGCCTCGTCGTCTTGGTTAGCTTGGTGATGATGATGATAACACCAACGAAGTGCTGCATGATCACGAGCTCCACCGCGCCACCACATGCTCCACCGCGCCACCACGTGTTGTGCATGCATGCAATAATAAAGGATGAAGGAGTGATTAGATGATAACTTTACCGTTCGAGAAGATCGACTTGGTGTTCATGTTGCTGCCGAGGCGCCTGCTTCTTGTACGGATGATCGCCGGCGTTGTTGTGACGAGATGTCGAGGCCGATCTCTTCTTCTTTGCTTCTACTTCTTCTTGCTGCGTGAGTTCTGGAACTGTGATGGTTGGACGTTTCTGCGTGCCGTGGATGTGTTGTTCTTCCCTCTCGTGGGTTTGCTTGCTCCTGTATTTATAGGCTGGGAGGGCGTGTCCTCATGGAGAGCTAGCGCACGGACTACCCCCCTAGGTTTCCTTCTATAATTTTTCTTAACGCACAAGCCTACTCCAAGAAAGGAAAATAAGCTGACATGGTTGTGTATATGCCTTTTAATGATGATCTTCTTATCTCTTTCCAGCTTAATGCTTGCCAATTGATTGAACTCTTTCCAATCTTGGATAGCCTGCAAAACAAAACCAAAGAAAAGAAAACATACCTGATCGGGAGTAGGGTTTGAAGTTTACTTGCCAACTTCTGAGCTCGTACGTGCGTGCCAACACACGATTATATTCCAAATACGTAGTGTACTTAAGCTCGCGGATATTTGGATATATACGCGTGCAAGCTCGCCGGCGGACATACGAGTATAAATACGTACACTGACGTATCTTCATGCATGTACATGAACATATATTTTTTTTGCATCGAATGTACATGAACATCTAAAAAGCAAGAACTTGAATCTCACGTATGTGACCACCACGTGCATGACTCTCCCTTTGCCTCCTTTTCTTTTTCTTACATGTATTTGGGTACATATACGCGCGAGCTTGCCGGCCGGCCGAGTACCCGAATACGTATATGTATTGTACATGCATCAAGCTTTCTTACGTGCTCCAATGCTCTATGCAAGGCAAGCCTCTTGTCGAATCCAAATATATTTTTTTGTTCTACCGTGTCCGAACAGAGTTCGTGTACGGGTCTTGCCATATGAGTGCCATGTATGATGCTATAAAGATGGGACCCTGGGTAGCATTACTTCTCAAATCCATGGTCAAGCAGCACAACGCACAAGTTCTTCCATCTTTCACGGTCAAGAAACACAGCAGGTCACAAAAAAGACAAAGGCAAAACTTCGTTTCTTCTCCAATCGAAGTTGAAACTCCTTGACTCCACATGCATGTTCAGCCCATATGTGTATACTTTCACTCTTTTTTTTGACTTGGTATTGGTTGTTTTTCCTGTATCATCAGAAGGACATGGGACACAACGAGAAGCCCAAGAGATCCCGGGGAATTTGAGAGGCCGATGACTCGAGCAGCACTAGGAACGGAAAAAAGCAGCTTGATGCCTCCCCCATCGCCACCAAGCAAGTCGAGAAGTAGCTCTAATGGCGTGGAGTACACGCGTTTGACACCTCCTTTGCCGAGTGCTCCACACAGCACGGCGTTACAGACTACGCGTCACCAACCCAGCCGCAAGTCCAAGAATTCCGACAAGACAGTCATCTCCCTTGATGCCGATGCTCCACCACTAGGGCACCTGGAGGTAAAGAAAATAGCAAAGAAGCAGAGCTTGCATGCATGTATTCTTTCCTTACCCCTACGTGTATCCGATATGAATGCAGGACAAACTTGACGATGTGTTGTCGCACGTTCCTAAGAGCCGCGGCATGGAGCAACTCCTAGACCAGGTGATGGAAAACATGGAGCAAGATGAGCTGACCACCAAATCCGCACCTCCGGCCAAGTCTAGTTCGGTGGCGAAGCACACGCCCCCGGCAGCGAGTGGTCCAGTTGCAAATTCTTCAACTATGGTAGGGAGCGATCTCTTTGTAAAATCCGCCTCCCTAGTGACAAATCCCGCTTCTTTAACCACATCAACATGCACCCCCGAAGTGGAGAAAAAGCGGTCATCAGGAGCTATCAATGACAAGGATGTTGGGACAACTGCAAAGAAACCAAGGCCATCTGCTTGCGGTACGTGTATAGTACCCCTGCCACCTTTGCATGAATTTTCTTTTGATGCTTTCTTGACTCTTTCTCTTTTTGTCACCTTTATAGATGTCTCCAGCAAATCAACTAATCTAGAAGGCTTTTATTCCCCTGAGGCACGGGAGCTCCATGTATTAATTGAGCAACACTAGAACATCCCTGCTAGAGAAAACACTCTGCTCGAGAAGCTTAAAGCCCCTTCAACTAATAACATCTCAACGCCAAGCCTTGTTCTCCCACCCGGAATAGCAGCAAACTACATCTCAATAGGACTCAAAGATATAAAAGAGGCGCTAAGGGAGTAGCCGATTAATGAGGAGCTAACCATAACAAAAATAGAGTATGTGATAAGTATGTGGAAGATCCCGTATGCGAACGAGGTCCCGCCAGACCTTGAGATTCTGATTCGCCACCTTGAAACAGTGGTGGCTCGTCTGGGCGGAAAAGGTGGTCTTGCCACTTCCCACACATCGGCACCCGCGCCGGCGCAAGTGTCATCCCTGCTGGAGAAACTTGATGCAGCTCATGCGGGGATCACTCAAGGACTTCGCCGCCTCGAGAAGGAAGGGCCGCGCCTAGAGGGACACCTTGCCGACCTTGCCTCCGTCTGTAACAGACAAAAGAAGTTGGCCGAAGAACATCAGACGCTTGCTGGCAAACATTAGAACTTGCCGTGGAGTACAAGGCCCTCTGCAAGAAAGAAATAGAGATGGCGGCACTAGCTGAAAAGTGCACAGGCGTCCTAGCTGACATGATGACTTCTAGCTCCCGCCATCTTGAAGCTCATGAAGATGTGGCCCGGAGTTCATCACAGGTGGCCGAGTCGTACACAAGACACTGTGCGGAGGCGGCCGCCTTCCTGGCCGCCGGTGGAACGCTTCCGGAGATCGCGAGATCCTAGCATACAAAGCTCCTGAGTGAGGGAGCGGGCTAGAGATCATGGACTGATCTGCAAAAGCTGCACTTAGTTCAAATAGGTTCTATCTTAGTTAAATGTAATTTGTCTTAGCTCATCCAGAACATAGTTTGATTAGTCCCAGTGAACTTTTGTATCCTCGATCAATAAAAATGATAGCTTTTGTGATATATCTCCTTTTTTTACTATTACTCGCTGGGTCTTTGCTTCATACTGGCCATGCAGCTGCATTGTATCCGCTTCCAACACTGATGAGGCTAGCTAACCACAGCCTCCTTGGTGTATATGTTGCTGTCTTTCCGGCTCGGTCTTCGTTGGACTCCACCAACAGCTTCAACTTGTCTTGCACCAGCCGCGAGACCTTCGAGTGCACATCTAGACCTCAAAAATATATCGATCAATCCATCATATGTGCGGGTGTTTGTATGCTTATTTGTATGTTCGTCGTCGCGGCCGCCACGTATAACTGAGGCATATATTTCCGCTGTGCATATTGCCGCCCTCATGCATGCATGTCTGTACGTAGGCAAAATTACCATGCACCACGCTACAAGATCAATCAAGAGATTGACTAATTCGTGCATGCACTAGTCCACCATGTGTGTACATATACTCTTCCCTGTGTATCATGTACTCCCAAAAATTCCTTTTTGTTCAGAAAAATAAACACTAACAATTAAGGGATTAGTCATGTAAAAGAGAGGAAATAGAGTTGATCTGTATCTTTTTTAGTACTCATTTAACCTCTCTTCTTTAGTACAAAACTGCGTCAAACATCGACACACATGCGTTCCTTCCCGCCTTTCTTGGGCACGACAACAGGGTTCGCCAGCCATTCCGGGTACCGGACCTCGCGAATGACGCCTGCCGCTTGTAATTTGCGAGTTTCCTGGACGATGAAGGATTGCTTCTCCGTGGACTATCATCGCGCCTTCTACTACACAGGGCGCACATTGGGGCACACCCTTAAGTGGTGTTCGATTACTCCCCTTGGGACCCCTACCAGCTGCTTGGGCTCCCAGGCAAATACTTCCTTGTTCGCGTGGAGGAACTTCACCAATGCCTCCTCTTGGTCCGGGTCGAGGTTAGCCCCTATGGTGAACATGGCTCCCGAGGACCCGTCCTTCTCGACCGACACTTGCTTCGTTTCGGCCCGATCCTGAGTGAAGAACTGCTTCTTTTTTGCTGGCGCGGCTCCCTTATCTCCTAGGGCGGCTTCGTCAGCCGGGCGCACTGTCGCGGCGGCCCTGAAGGCGAGCTTGATATCCGTCAGAGCCTCCTTGGTGTCTCCAGCCACGGTGAGGACGCCGCTACTGCCTAGCATCTTCATGAGGTTGTAGGCCGGATGGGTCGCTGCCATGAACTGAGCCAGGGCAGGGTACGCGAGGATGGAGTTGTATGGGTAGCCGATGCAGATGATGTCGAAGTTGATCAGCTCGGTGCGGTAGTTGTCCCGGGTTCCAAAGGTGACGGGGAGGCGTATTTGCCCCAGGGGGCTGGTGGATCCGCTACCGACTCCGGAGAAAGGCTTGGTGGGGCGGAGTCGGTCATACGGCATGTGAAGCAAGCTGAAAGCTTCCACGGAGAGCATGTTGAGGCCAGCTTCGCCGTCGATGAGGGTCTTTGTCATGGCGACGTTGTAGATGGTGGGTGTGGAGAGCATCGGGAGCGCGCCTGAGCCGGCAGTGGTAGCGCGGTGGTCCCGTGAGTCAAAGGTTAGGTCTGCCTTTGGTGCCGCCCATCCTGGAGGGGCTCCCTGCTGCACAGAGGCGGCGTCGATCTGGTGGAAGAATTGCATGACATGGCGGTCCGAGGGCGGTGCCCGTGAGCCGCCGAGGAGAACCGCGATGGCGATAGGCGCCGGCACCATGAAGCGTGCGACAAAAAGGCCGCGCAGCTCCTCCCAAGAAGCCACAAAGGATCCTGGCAGGTTGAGCAGCCAGGCGCGTGGCGCGCCAGTGAGGGCCATGGGGAACCAGTTAGCCATGACCTTGTCATGACCTCCAGCCTCCAACGGCCTCCTTGTATGCCAGTAGGAAGGCTGACGGATCCGCCGCGCCGTCATAGCGGGGTGGCATGTCCGGCCTGAAATTGTGCGGCCACTTCACCCGCCTTAAGGCGGGGGTGAGGGCCCTGAGCCCATGGCGTCGTCGCAGGCGTCCGTCGGTCCAGTTGGAGGAGCGGCGCCGGCCATGGGGGCCGAATGGAGAGGTAAAGCTGGTGGAGGAGTGAAGCTTCGGCGCACCCCTACCTGGCGCGCCAAATATCGGATTACGGGTTACGGCAAACCCTTGAGGTTCGAACTCTGGGGTGCGCATGAATATCTCTCTCTCTCTCTCTCTTCCTAGCTTGCTCTCGCAACAATCTCAAGGCCTAGCTAGCCGAACCCAAGGAACAAGAGACACGAGAGTTTATATTGGTTCGGGCCACCATTGTGATGTAATACACTACTCCAGTGTGGTGTGGTGGATTGCCTCGTGGGCTAAGGATGAACTTGTACAGTGGATGAACAGCGTGCTGAGCGGAGGTGTTCTTAAGCTCGATGAGCTGGTGAGATGGCCTTGGTGGAGTGGATCCAATCCAAGATGAGCCGATCTTGACTACGGTGGTGGCTAGTCCTATTTATAGAGGCCCTGGTCCTCTTCCCAAATGATAGGTGGGAAGGGATCCCACAACGGCCAATTTTGGAGGGAGACAACTAGTACAAGCTATCCTGACAAAAGGTTGTCTTCGCGTGCCAAAGGTCTGGTGGGGATGCACCCATGGGCTCCGCGGTGACCTCCTTCTTGCCGTCCTGCTGGTCTTGGTCTTGTTGCACCGATATGGAAACCTTTTCTTGGCGCCTCGGGACTCCTCACCTGCGCCTACCCCTTTAGCACCAAAGAGGAAACTGGAACTCTGCGACCACTGGCGCCCGCTTGGCCTTGGTCGTCATGGCTCACGTCACGTGAACCTCGGGAGGTGCCCTTGCATAGATATCTCCGCTCCACGGGAGCCAGCGTAGCGAGGCCGCCCCTGAGGAGGTCTTGGTGTCATCCGCCTCGTGATGCTTGGCCCCTCGCGAGGGTCTTGAGTGGTTGCTGCTGAAGGTGGGCCATACCAGGCCGTTGGTGGAGCCACGCCCTGGACTGTAGGCAGGCAAGTCTGGGTACCCCCGTTCCTAGGACACCGACAGATAGGCCCATGCGGTCGGGGGATAATGCAGCCCGAGGGGCGCCCCCAACAGAGTAAATTAAAGATGCAAAGGATACATGTCGTAGGGACAGGCCCATGTGACCTGGGGATAATGCAGCCCGAGGGTGCCCCTAACTGAATGAACCAGAAAATGTCACTCGGCACCATTAATGGAGAGGTGTTGAAGCAGCTGAAGACGCATGCTGAAGAGGTCGCTCCTCATGAGCCACCTGGGTCCTGAACCTCGGGAGGCTCTGGAGGTCCGGGGAGCTCGCGAAGAACCGTCGCCATTTCCACCAGGACCGCCTGGTGCCTGGCCTCCTGAGCTGCCAGAACACTCTGCAGGCAACGTTGGAAGGTAACAGCCGCGTTCGGCAAGCCGAATGGCATGCAAACGTAGCTGTGAGGCGGTCCCTCACACCAACTAGCGCACGAAGGCCAGAAGCGTTCCTGGGATGCAGCCCTATTGAGCCCTGGGATGTTGACGTAGACGCGCAGCTCGTCATCCTCGCCAGGACAAGGAGCTGTTCCAGGTGGTGGGCGGCGGTCGCGCGCATGGCTCTTGCCTCTTTAAGCTCTTGTTGTAGTGCACATCTCCAACAATGCAAGATTCATAAAGTCTTACCCGAGTATCAGGACCCATTGCTAGTGAGTAAAGGGCATCATCAACTGCCAGCCCATCCTCCCGCATCTTCTTAACCTATGGTTAGAAAATAGACAAGCTGATCATCTTATGTACTCAATATATTAAAAAAACTAACGGTGCAATTCAAAAGCTTACATGGCTCTTGAACCATTTCGCAAATCCTGCCATAACCAGTTTGTCAATGTTTCTTGGATTTTGCGGCAGTAACTCCTTTTTGTAGATGCTGCACAACATAGTGATCGCATCAAACATCTAAATATATAAGAATGTGCTACAAGTTTAGTAGATTATGATTTATAAGCTGCAGTACTTAGCACTTACTTGATATAAGGTAGTATCTCAGGACAGTTATTCAACACATACGAAACCATTTTGTCCAAATATTTAGGTTTGTCCTCTTGTCGACTCTTCCGTGTAACTCGAACAGAATAATTGAAAACATTGAGCCCGGGATTGTCTTCATCCATGTCTTTGCTAAGCTAATCAGCTATTTCAATGTATTTTGAGCAGAATGTCAATGCTTCTGTAGCAATGTAGGCATCTGCAATGGAACCCTTGGGTCTAGCTCTGTTCCTAACATAGCCCTTGAAAGTGCCTAGCTGCCTTTCAATAGGGTACATCCAGCCATACTGTACTGGACCTCTAAGTAGTGCCTCATCAGGTAGATGAACAGCCAAATGCACCATCACATCAAAGAATGATGGAGGATATATCTTCTCAAGGTTGCATAGGATAGTTGGTATCTTGTCTCTAAGATGCTCCAAAGCATCTATCCTGATATTTCTACTGCGGAGTTCCCTGAAGAATTGTCCCAACTCTGCAACTGCTCTGTATAAGTCAAGGCGGCCCAATCCTTTAAGGATAACAGGTAAAACCGTTTGAAGTAGGACGTGGCAGTCATGAGTTTTCAACCCTTGTACCTTGTCTCCATCTGCACTGACTCTCCTTTCAGGGTTGGAAGCAAATCCATGTGGGAATCTCACACATGACAGGACCTTGCAGAATTCTTTTCTTTTTACCTTGTCCAAGACATACACAACTGGTGTCATATCCCGTGGTTTACCTTCATCTTGCACCTGCAAATCCTTTCTGATACCCAGGTATGTCAAATCAATCCTAGATTTTAAGGTATCTTTCGTCTTGCCTTCAATATTAAGAAGCGTGCCGATAATCCTGTCACATATATTTTTCTCGATGTGCATCACATCAAGATTATGCCGCAGATCCAAATCTTTCCAATACTCCAAGTCCCACAAAGTGGACCTGCGTGTAAACAATAATCTCTCTTCTGCCCTCGCCACGCTTCCTTTTCCGCTACCATTATCGGGATGGTTTCACGGTGTATATATACGACCTTGTCTAATTCCACTTGCAACTCATCGGCGTTGAGCCTCTTTGGCGCATCACGGTTTTCATGCTTTGCATTGAACACATGTCTTTGGTATTTTCTAGGATGTGGCTTGTCCTTGGCAAGTAAACGGCGGTGTCCAATGTAACAGATCTTGGTAAGTATTGCGTATGACAGCGGATTCTTGTCACATCGAACACATGCATTGTAACCATGTGTCGTTCGCCCTGACATAGTGCCCAAATCCGGGTAATCATGGATGCACCAAATTATAGCAGCACGCAGAAAGAAATCAGCTGGTGGGCTGCTATATAGGTCTCAAGTGAGAACACCCCTCCATAGCTGTTAAAGTTCCTCCACAAGAGGCTCCATGAACAAATCAAAATCCTTTCTAGGACTTTTTGGACCTGGGATGAGCAAGGCCATCATGTAGTTTGATTCTTTGGTGTAGACATTTGGAGGCATGTCGTAAGGGATAACAAGCACTGGCCACATGCTATATGTGGCGCTCTGGTGGCCAAATGGGTTAAATCCATCTGAAGCTAAGCCAAGTCTAATGTTTCTCGGGTCAGGAGCAAACGTTTCGTGCTTCTGATTGAAGCTTTTCCACTCACTACCATGAGATGGATGGCTCATTACATTCTGATCTCTAAAATCCTGGTTCCTAGAATGCCCCAGTACATCCTCTCTTGTTTCAGCATCATGAAACAACCTCTGCAATCTTGGTGTAATTGGAAAATGTCTCAGAACATTATGAGGAATCCTCTTCACAGCATCGCCATCTTTCCATATTGATGATTTGCATTTCGGGCATTCACTTAAGTTGGCATAATCCTTCCGGAATAGAACACAATTATTCTTACAAACATGGATCATATCATATCCAATTCCAACTGCACGAAGGAAATTCTTCATTTCTTTGTAGGTGTGTGGCAGCTCAGGCGATGTCAGGAAAGCTTTGCGGAAAGCAGCCAACATCACATCGAATGATTTGTTGGTCATCCTCTCAGATGTCTTAACCTGAAGAAAGGTGACCATAGCTGAGAATACTGACAGCTTATTTCCCAGGGTGACAGCCATGTTGCATTGTTCCAACATGCGGGCCCACCGTTTTTCTTCTGCAGGTGAAAGTTCACGGAATGCACAAGCATTTCATAGCATTGTTTCAATGTTGTTCAAACTCACTGGCTCCGCCACCACCTCCTCCTCCTCCTCTTCCACCTGAGCATCAGGCAGATCAAGATAGTGATCTGCTGCTTCCACGTAGTCAATAACATTGACGTTCAAAGCTTCATCATGATGAACCCACCTAGTATATGTGACCGACATCCCATACAAGTGTAGATGATTTTGCATAGTTGATTGGGGTCTTGTAACTGAATTCATACAACTGCTACACGGGTAGAGCACATCTGATTTCGGACCACCGTACTCAGCTCTGATAAATTCATGAAGTTTCCAACCCCCTTGACATATGCAGTGGAGAATCTTCGGGCAGAAGTTATCCAAGTTCTGTCCATCTGTTAGACATACAAATTAGTTCTTCTACTAGATATTACAGGAGAAACATATATGCTATTTTATGAAGTCCAGAAGAAAATACCTAGGTCGATGTCTAAAGCTATGGCAAGATATATGGACGAGCGGATCTAAGTAACGAAATATATCTAAAGCTAATTGAACAAACAGATTTGAGTGCTAAATTATGGCACACAGCCATCAAACTATCGAAGGCCATCGCAGCAACAAAGATCGAGTATGAAACGGTGTAGAGCTATTTCACCTAACAGATTGGCTACTAGACCATGGCAATCTACGTCACAATAAATATATGGCAGGATATTTTAGCAACTAATCGGCCTTTGCATGCCATCTCAGCTAAGCACATTGAGTGCAGAACAGGGCAAGGAAGCTTCTTAAGCAGAGCATATTGACTGTAAACTACTTCGGCAAACAGTGAGATTAACAACGTCTATCAGCTAACATTCAGCGCTACATCGACATGCACGGGGCCTTAGTCTAGAATGCGCGTACCATGGGAGAAGCTAACCACCGTGCATCTCCACACGAACGTCACCAGCGGTGGGGGCGCTGACCGCCGTGCGCCTCCACAAGAACGTCACTAGAAGTGGCGGCGCGGCTAGAGGACGAAATTCTACGAGAACGTACTGTGGGAGCGAGAGGATCTCCGTGCGTCCCCTCGATGAACCGTGGCGCCGACGTATCGGTGTGGTGGGGAGGGCAGCTTTGGCGGAGTGAATGGAGTGTAGGGGGACGGGGGGAGGGGGGTTTGGGGAATATTATTGGCTAGTTGGCCGAAGGGCGGTTGAATCTAGGATTTGGGGGAATTTTTGGGTGGGGGGCAGGATTTTCGCGGTGGGCGGGGAGTTTGGCGCATGGTCGGTTTCTCCAAGTGCAGTCCCCGTGTCAGTGAAGAGGCAAGCCGAAGCGTGTTCCGTTTGCGTGAGCCGTGTGCAGGATCAAACGTGTGTGGGGTGCAATGCGACGCGACGAAGTGCTATGAGTGTACCGCCTTTTTCCTTTTAAACTAGGTGCCGCCCCTAAAAAAACTTGTTGCTTGGCGTGATCCATCGATACTACTACTAGTAATCCGGTAATCCCGACTAAAGCAGCACGGCGGGTCTTTTCCTGCACGATATCTTTGGGAGGTTCGCTTAGTTGGGTTTTTAGGGCGAGTAATGCTACACCTCGTAGTCGGTTATGTAATTAACAGAATGTGAAACGTGTGAGCTGTTGATTGTAGATTGGGGGGAGGGAGGGGCCCACCACCATGAAAATCAGGGGAGGAGAGAGAGAGGCGATTTACGTTAACCCTTTCGTAGGTTCCCGTAGATGTAGAAAAATGTGAAATGTGTGAATGTGCATTTGCAGATAAGGCCTTCCCTCGTTCATCCTTTTCTCCCACAAGATCTTGATCTTCCGTGCAATGCACGGGCATCTTACTAGTACTCCTACAATATACTATATTATTGTGAAAGTTCATATACACCGGCCGAGAATAATGCTAACAGGGCAGATTTTCATTACATTTCAAACTTTTATAGGACAGAAAAATAAAAGAAACCTGACCCTAAACCTATTCTACGGCGGCGACCGACATCCTCCATCTGCGATCTCCATGTACGGGGGCGTGGTTCAAGACCCGTGAAGTGAAGGTGCGGTCTCCGGCGAGGAAAAGTAGAACACGGGAGACGGACCGGCCAGTTGGCACACCATGCACTGCTGCCTCCCATGCCCTACTCATCCTCGGAGGAGTCCCCGACCTCGGTGGTGCCAGACATTGGACGGCGGCAAGTAGGACGCATGGCTGACGGTGCTCCCGTCGTCGGCCGCCAGCGTGGCCACCTTTTGTGCGGCGACTTGAGCAAGGGCGGCAACCTTGAGCTCCATCCCCGAAGACAAGCTCTCCCGCAGAGCGTTCGCGCTTGCGGTCATGGCGGATGTGGTGCCAGGTAGGAGGATGATGCGCTATGGTGTGGAGGTTAGCTGGGCGTTGCCTCTTTAAGTAGCAGATTCCGGTGAGGCCAAGCATCCTGGTGCATCATTAAGTCACCGGAGTTGGTTCCTCAGGCACCGAGCCTCTTAATGACGGCATACGGACGGACGACATGAATGCGGGCAGCTGGCGCCGGCTGGGAACGCACCGCGCGACGGCGCGAGGGACGAGGGTTTTTGGTGTGCCACAAGGTAGTCAGCTGCGGTCGTGGCAACGTTGGAGATGCCCTTTGCTCACATGCGATCAACGCATGTCATTGAAAAAGCAATATGACCAAGCATGGTCTCAGGTCATGAGGATGCAGTTGGCCGCGCTACACCACTCCGCGAACGCGTCCTCACGCCCCGTGCATCCTCGACGAGCCGGGTGTTGGGGTGTGTTTGGATTGTGGCCAAAGTGCACCTTACCAAAATTTTGGTCATGACCCAAAGATTGGTCTTTGTTTGGATGTTTGCCATTTTTTTTTTGTGGTTTTGGTCATGACCGAAAAATGGATGGTTGCCATTTTTTTGGCATGCCAATGAACTCTAGCCAACTCTAGTTCATTTTTCTTGCCGATGTCGGCCAAATCATGGGCAACCAAAACCTCAACCAAAATTTTGGCTACCCAATTCTTTGATGGGGCAACCTTGGGCACAAACCAAACATACTAGTTGTTGGTCGTGCCACGGCACTAACGCCACCCTCGGCACATTGAAACCGACCGTGTCTAGCGACGATGAGCGTGTCACTCACCGCGGTCGCCGTGTCTAGAGGCGGTGCTGGAGCTACGCCACGTTGTTGGCCCCCACGACCCACATGAACGGTTGCCGGTGGCGAGGAGGTCATGGGCCAGCTCCTCCATTGGACTAGTTTGCGCTACGTCGTCCCGACAGGTGTGCCCCACATGTCGGTTTCCCTGTTTTCCCGGCCATATTCGAGCGTCAGTGCTCCGCGTTGCGCATTAGGCCTTTCTCTGTGTAGGCTAAGCGAGACAACTTATTGTTTATTTGAGCCGTTCAAGTGTAATCATGTGGCGTTTGCTTATTTCTCATTCATCTCTAACCCTCTTCTCCATCGATCATGTCGCCTTCCGGTCGAGTCCATCCTCCCGCATGCCTCATTTGAATGCATGTATTTCCAATGTTTATTTGTAATTTGTCCGACATGCATACAAACAAACAATTCGTTTGAAGTTTCACTTTGCCTCCACTACGTGTCGCTTCACGTCTTAGTTTTGGCATCCCATTCAGTACATGATATGTATAATGTGAAAATTATATCATTGGAAGCTCCTTTCACATATGTATCCCTGCCTTACCCTCCCTTTCGGTCACTTACTGGCGGACCCCATGCTTGCTAGGCCCCGCATGTCAGTTACTCAATGGGTTCGGACACGTCAGGGGATCCTCATCCATAGTATACTCCATCTGTTTTTATTTACTCCACATAAAATTATGCGGGCGGGGGAGGGGGAAGGACGTCGGTTTGCTCTTAACTGTGGTCCCTGGCGGCAGCAAAGGCAAGCGCGTTCCATTCGGTGAGCGACGTGGAGGGTCCAGTGTGCCGGGCTGCAACGCGAAGGCGACAAGAGCGATGTACAGTCAAAACCGATTGACCGGTCATCACCGGAACCACTATTCACACCAGAACCTTCGCTACTCGGCCTATGTCCGCCACTGCCCTAAAACCACACCTAATCTCCAGCCCCTTCCCCCACCTTTCAATCCCCTAGCCCGCATCAAGCGTCCCCTAGTTCGCTGGAAAGCCATGGTGCGCCACAAGATCACGTACTACAAGATGCTGACGCCGGAGCACCGCACAGAAATCACGGCGGCGGTCGGCTCCAGAGACCTTCGTTCCCAAGCTTGTTTTGCGGCGGGCCAATCCCCGAGTTCTCTAGAGCCAAGCTACGAGGAGGAGGAAGCCGATCCAATGTTCATGGCGGAGGTCATGACGCAGAAGGCCCCCGATGGGTATGAAATGATGGACGTCGACTTCGTGCCGGCGTCCGAGTCCCCCATGGTGCAGGCGGACCATCGGTTCAACCTAGCGATACTAAAGTAGGACCGGGAGGTAGAGGCTCAACTCGACGCGGAGCGCGCGCATGCTGCTGCCATCGAGGCTCTCCTGCAGGTGGAACTGGATGTCGTGGATGTGAACCATGCGGCGGAGGCTCAACTTGAGGCAGAGCGCGCGGATGGCACTACCATCGAGGCCCTCCTGCAGGCGGAATCGGATGTCCTGGACTTGAACCGGGCGGCAGAGGCTCAACTTGACGCGGAGCGCATGGATGCCGCTCTCATAGAGGCCCTCCTGTAGGCGGAACCGGACGTCCTGGACTTGAACCGGGTGGCGGAGGCTCCACTCGACGCGGAGCGCGTGGACGCCGCTGCCATCGAGGCCCTCCTGCAGGCATAACCGGACGTCCTCGACTTGAATCGGGCGGTGCTCTCGTCCGTGCAAAGCGCCCGCACGCTCCGCGTGAACGAGTAGCTGGAGGCCGAGGATAACCACGGTGCGGAGACACACGTCGGCAGCTACGACTGGTTCGCGCTGGCAGCCAAAGACGACGAGGCCGTCTCGTTCATGGCGATGATAGTTTTTCTTTATGTTGTTGTTTTTATGGATCTTTTGCTGTGTAAAATCATATATTGTTATGCAAGTCGCCTTACTTGGGTCAGTCTACCATTTTAGGCGGTTGGATGAATATCCTATGTCTCCTAACCCTTCTTCCTCACCTCTTCTTCTTCCCCAATAGACCACTGCACGGGCCGTACGGATACTCCCCAACATGCGGTTGGATAAACATACTCTATGAATAAAAATTATTTGTCAGTGGTAGGATGGCTGAGTTTGGTTTGTTCACATGCGACGGCACGTGTCAGTGAGGGTGCGTTCCCTTGGTTGGGTTTGCAGCGTGCAGGAGCGACTATGCATGTGAGGGTGCGGTGCGACCGCGGCGTGCAGGAGCGATCGTGTGAGGGTGCAGTGCAACCTCGACAGCCGTGCGCAAGTGTACCTCCTTTTCATTTTGAAAACTTTAGGCAAGCTTGGCAAGAATGTGTGGCAAAGTATGGCAATGCAAGGCCTAGACCCAAACAGGATAAGTACGTAGTCCTACGTATTAGGAGTACTAGTTTTAAAAAAGAAAGGCGGGGTTTTCCTTCGCGGGATTAATCGATACAAATCCTCGTTTCACGTGTCAATTAATGCATATTTTTTTCTCCAAAGCCCAAAGAGCTAACCATCTCACTCCTCATCAATTGATTAATGCAGCGTCAGGCAAACCAACCTTCTCACTTCCGCTTGCATGCAGGGGATATTAATGTCCTTTGTTGCTAGTACGAGGCAAACCCCATCAATTTTGCCTCGATTAGTGTTAGTGGCCTTTTGCAAATTGTAGTTTTGATATACTGGCCTTGTGTACAAAAAAATGGAGGTAGTAAATATATTTGACTTCCTTCCCCATTGCGGTGACGTCGACGAAATCTCGAACATTGTGGTTTGGCGAAGTGCGTTCGACGGAGAACACCATTGAGGTTGACCATGGTAAGTCGTTCGCAAGTGCCGCCTGCAAGCCGAGACAACCGCCTTATTGGCATCCAGGAAGTCTGTTGAACCAAAGGACACGTAAATGTACTAGTACTACTCGTACACTATAGCGTCGTCCGTCCAGCTTAGTGCGGTGTGATGGTTTCTCGAAGAAGACGATGGAAAAGCGGAGTCAACGAAGAGTGAAATGATGGTTGCTTAGTCCATGCTTTGTGATTTGACGCCTCACTGCTTTGTGATTTGTGATAGAAGGGACAGGGGAGTAGACTCTGTCCTCTATACTGTACATGCGTCCAAGCACAGGAGAAAGAGGAGAGACGTTGCATTTTTCTATTCCTTCAATCAATCAACCAGCGAGCTTCGGTTCCATCCTTTTGCCTTTGGCAACACCGTCCACAATGGTTCCCATGATGCCAAAAGCTATTTTCACATTTGGCTACACATTGTGGATGCCCTTAACCGTACCACTTGGTTTTTCTCCTGTGTGCTATCTATACAAATCTCAATTATATTGATCTAAAAATTTATAGAATCAAGATTAGTAAAAAGGAGGTGATTTTGCCGCGTGGATGGCGGGGGAGGTTTATTATTTTTAGAGGATGTTGTCCTACCGGTTTGCTAACATGCGGTCCCACGTGTCAGTGCTTTACCAAGCCGATCTGCTTCCCACATGAAGAAGAACAACGGCAGAAGCAACACGTGGTTAACTTGAAGAAGATGAGGGAGAAGCGGATTCAACAACGAGTGAAATGATGATTGCTTTGTCCCTCCAACTTATTTTTTTAGCATTATTACTTCGTCCCTCCAACTTAACTGCGGGAAAGGTGCAGCTTTGTGATTTGACGCCTCATTACTCCTTACAACGCCGGCGCCATGACTGGGTGCTTCACCCCGGCTGCTCTGCAGTGTATTCCGGTATGGCACGTGGACCCGGTAGCTTGATGCCCCACATGTCGGTGAAAGGGACTAGAAGATTTATTAAAGTGATCGCTCCACTCTTATGACGGAGGAGTACACGACACGACGGCCCAGTGAACTGTCACTTGTACTGTATATAATACTATAGTTTTGTTGTTTCGCACGGTCCATCGATACAAACCCGATTATACAGGAAAGAGCGGGATTTTTCCCGCGCGGTATATGATACTGGCCATACATTTCAAAGGCAATTTTAATGTATGCAAACTGAATAATTAAGTAACAATATGATATCTAGTAAAACTAAAAAAACATATGATTTATTGTGTTAGAGTGTAGTAGTAGTGTTGTATTGCATAGTTGTTAGATGTAACATGCGAGAACATGTAGAGATGTAGTTTTGGAGGGCCTACAGAGAGAAAAGTGTATCGTTCACGAACTTCAGAATAAGCTGATTACGGTCACTATATACGTTTTGCGGTGATTATACGGTCACTTGCTCACGGTTCAGCATCGGATTGCACTCTGTTGACCGACCAAATAGTCTGCGTGGCACCATGTTGACTAGTTAAATTGACCATGTTCCTTGTGGGTCCCACCTGTCAGTTCGCATAGGGAAAAGGTCAGATACACACAAATTTACGCAGACGCGACAAGACTCCATCCCGTGCGCGGGAATCACCTGGTTGTGTACGTGTCTGTCATGGCCTGATGTGTGAGCATGCACGTGTAGGTTGAGCACTTGAGTGTGAGAGTGTGTGTTGGTCGTGTGGTGTACTAGTGTGTGCATGCATGCGTGCGCGTGTGTGTGCGTGTGAGCGTTGCGTGCGCGTGTGGCTGCGTGTGTACGTGTGAGTGTTGCGTGCGTGCATGTGTTCGTGTGAGTGTTGCGTGCATGCAGTTCGTGTGCATGCGTGCGTGTGTGTATAATCACCACACCAGCTCCTGTGTGTTAAAACAGACGGCTCAGCATACCAATACAAGGCCATCTTGTCCGCCGTGCCCGCGCTCATGACTTTGAACCACCGTCCAATATTTTTATGTCGTTTGTTTTCATTCTTACTAGCAAGATGCCTGTGTGTTGCACGTAACATCAAGATGCATTTGTATGACTAGTTTATCTTGTGAGAGAAAAGGATGAACGAGGGAAGGCCTTATTTGCAAATGTGGAGAGGTGTGTGGGTACATCTTAGGCAAAATTGTCATAGTTTCTTTCCTATCCGTTAGATATAAATCAGACGACCTATATTGCAGGATGGCAGGCACACCATCATCACCAACTCTGTTTTTTATAAGAGTGTATGTCACACCCTGATTTTCATGCCACTACACTTAAGCTAACAATCATGATAAAATGTGGTTTGACAAAAACTTTTGACTGTTTTGGACCTTTCCTTGATTGGTTTTTGTCTGTTGTTTGCAAGTGCTCTAAAAATAAAATAAATCCTCCAACTCTTATACTCCTTCTCCTTGATCCAAAAACCTTTCCCAATGATCATGCCATGTGTATAGGACATAAAAGTATTTTCTTACAAAAATAATTTGGCCAAATAGTATTTTCAAAAATTAGTTTTTCAAAAACCCCTGAATTGAGGTTTGCACTGCATGTACTTGTTTGGGGTGTGAAAAATCTTTCAAAAGGTATATTTGAATCCTATTAGACGTAGGACTCCATAAACCACAAAAATATAATTTTAAAAGTAATTTTACTATTTTATTTAAAAGATTTTTCTTAATGCCAGAAATGGTCTTTAATAGGGAAAAATTATTTTATGGTTTTGAAAATATTTGACAAAAATCAGGGAAACTCAGTGGGCATATATTTCCCATATATAAGAGTTTCAACACATGGTCATGTTCAAAATATTGGACAAAACCTCCCAAAACCATTTCTTCCCATTTCAAGGATTTGAATATTTCTACAGGAAATATTTTAATAAAAATCCAAGGAAAATCCAGCAAGTCACAAATGCATATTGTGATCATCTTGTAAAGCCTCATGGCAATCAAGGCCATTTTGGTTCACCAAAATGCCCCAAAACCCTTTCTCACCAGAATCAAATTTGAACAACTTTGTGCTACCAACTTTCTCTCCTTGACCCCAACTTTTGTGAGCATGTTCACATGACCAAATGAGGCCACTAAACCAAGTGGTTCATCAAGGGGAAGTGCTTTGCTCAACTAGATCTGCACAAGTTCTTTTCTGTTGATTTCTAGGGTTTACAAAAGTTACATTGTGAATTTTGACCAAATGAGCGCAAAGTTGGTGGAAGGCCCTAATTGTATGTACCATTTCAACCTGTGCAGTCGCATGCCAAATGGAATTCGTTTACTAGCCCAAACCACCATCAAACACCTACTGACAAAATTTAAAACTCCATGTTTCAACCTCTTCCACTAATCTCCATGAGCTGAAACTCTTCCCACAACCTCTCCTAGTCCCCCTCTACCTCTGGTGTGCTTCCCTGCCCGAGAGGCAATAATGAAGGGGGGCAGGGATCCACTTTTCTTCTCTGTACAGCTGCATTCTTCTCCTTTCCCACCTCCCTCATCACTTCAGTGACCATCCATGGCATCCAAGGCCCCCTCCCCATTCTTTACTCTCCCCTAGAGCTGCCAAACATCAGTGGCCGCGCCAACAAGGCATATAATATGCCATGGCATGCCACATGCACGCTCCAGAGCGCGCTACACTGCGGCTAGGCACTGTAGCCGCTCTCTGCCCAACGTCTCCGACGACCTCGGCTCTCCCCCACGCGCCAGCAGGACCACCTCGGTGTCCGCAACACGGCACTCTGCCGGCCCCCTCCTTCCTCTCTCTCCCCTTCCCGACCCACGGAAGGACAGAGCGCCGCCCAGCTCCGCCACTCTCTGCTCAAGCACGGGTCCCGCCCCGAGCTCGCTCCGGTCCTCCTCTACCTCCCCAGCACCAAGCACCATCCCATGGCGCCCATGAGCCCTCCTCGCTCGCTCCCTTGGCCACAGAGCCATCGCATGCCGCCGCGTGCGCCCCGTCCACGGTGCACCATCGCCCCGCCATAAAAGGCCACCCCGAGCCCTCTCCGGCCTCCGTTCGCTCCCTCTCCCTCCTGTGCATCATCTCGACCAACTCACTCCTCTCCCCGCGCCCTCCTTGCTCCTCTACGGCCGGAGCCGAGCCGCCGACCGCCGCCAAAATTCCAGCGCCTTAACCCCTCTCTCTTTCCTCTAGCCATTCCAGAAACCACTCCTCACCACCGCTGATCCACCCCGGGGCTCCATTTCGTCCATCCCTCGCTGCATCGCCATGCTCATCTTCACCGTTGCCGGCCTCCGCCACGGCCGACGTTGCGCTCGCAGCCCACCGCCCCCAAGGTCGTGGCGCACCTCTCCTGATGCGTCGTCACCCCCTGAACCCGCCGGTGTGCTGGGCGTCACCGAAGGTGACCGGAGCAACCGGAACGGGCGCCGGCAAGCGCTCGGCCCCGCCTCCTCTACCTCCGTCGTCGCGCGTGGGAGGAGGGAGACGCACTGGGCAAATACGCCTCGGGCATGGACCCTGCGCGCGTGCGGCTGAGCCGATGGGCCGGACCAGTTGCGCCTCGGCGCTAAACCCCGCTCGGTGCGCGCCGCCGCCGCCGGATTTGGCCCATTTAGGTAAATCCCTCTCCTTTTTCTTTTTCTGTAGACTTGTAAAATCCATAAACAATTCAAATGGACTCCAAATTTGATGATTCAAATTTCTAGTGACTCTATAAATCATGATCTACATGGTGGTGCAACATGCACATTTTTCCAGAGACTTTTTCTTCACAAACATTTATCAAATCTTGTTTTTCCTATTTCTGTGATGAACTTTAGAAAATCACAAGAGCTCGAAATTGATCCAAATGCCATGATTCAAATTCGTAGATGCTTCTAAGTTCATAACTTAGTTTATGAACATTTTTCATAATTATTTCCGTACCCCCACAAAATAATGAGCCATTTCTTCATGTTTGTCAACTTTGCAAATCCATAGAATATACATTTGAACTCCAAATCCAGTGAAACCAACTCCTAGATGTGTCTAAAATCATGGTTTGCTAAATGGGTGCCTCTGCTCATTTTTCAAAAATATATTTCTGTACACTTCTTGCAAATCCACAAATCCCTTGATTCCATCATATTGAAATATTCATAGATATCCATTGATCAAATCCCATTGTAACCACTTTGGTCATACCTCATATGACCAAAGTTATCCTAGAAAAGTCCAACTTGCAATTTTAGAGCACTTCTATTTTTGCCTTGTTGTGTTGCTTATTGTGATTGTTTCCGATGTTAGTTGACGAAGTAGTGGAGTACTTGGAGAAGGACCCGAAGACTTGAAGACTCTGATGAACCAGGCAAGCAGCCCTTTGACCATGTCTATGAAACCCCTTTTTATGCATGTCATATAGCACCATATTGTTGTTGCAACGTAATCATGATGAGGTGGTAACCACTTTGATGGTTTGCCACCGTACTTCCTCGTTGATACTTGCATTGTGCATGACCCTACCTTCTTATGAGGGTTATGCCGGTGGGAGTAGATAGGATGATAAAGTAGTGCTATGCAAAAAGGGACGGGAATATGCATGGTGATGGAGACAAAGTATTTTCAAAAGACTTTTCGAAAACCCCGTCGGGTGCCACTTATGCCCGGGGGAGATGATGAGTTGGGGTAACTGCTTGATGACGAAGTGGTGTACCGAGGGAAGTGTGTGTGTTATTTCCAAAATGGATTGGTTTAAGTTGCGACCGTTATTCCAACCTTACATGCGCAACCACTCTACCCTTATATGGGAAAGGGCATTATTTGTTACCTAGGTCAATACTAGCTTGGAGCCCTCATTACTAGTGACGGGGGAGAGTTGGTGCTCTCTCTTGGGATGGGGTCGTGCCAGGTAGGGCGGCCATGACTGTTTTCACAGGGCACCGGATACACCGTTGTGTCCCCTCTCGGATGTTACGATCTTGAGTGAGTCTCATATGATGTACATCGTGAGGATACGGAACAACGAGTGGACTCCTTGTTAGTGTTGTCTAGGGAAAGGTAGTGATCGGGTGCTTACCCCGGGTACTTGAGGTACTGCGGGTCATGGATGACACGAAAGTTCCCCGGATCTTGTGGGTAAAGTGTGCAACCTCTGCAGAGTGTAAAACTATTCGAATAGCCGTGTCCACGATACAGGAGAGTTGGGTAACCGCTCTTGGGCTACGTCCACATGTTTACAAACCAGTGTGTGTGTTTGGATAAGTGGGAAGATCTACTTGGGTCAAGTCAAAGGATTTGACATGATTGAGTTGGGTTGATGCCCACTCTATTTATGTTGCTATCTGTAACATGTCCTCATGGTCACTTGAATTCTCCTGATGCATGTCTTACAAGTTGTTGAACATGTCATTGCACTCAAAACTAGCTTTCTGCAAAAATTTACCTACATCATGCATTGTTGTATCTTGAACCAAAACATGGGTTGCTTGCGAGTACATTCGAAGTACTCATTGGCTTGCCACTGGTTATTTTATTGGCCAGGCATCAAAGAACAGGATATATGTAGAGTACCTTGGTGACGAACATGCGAGCTAGGACGCTTCCCAGTCAGAATGCCTGTAGGGTTAAGGCAGATGGCATGGGTCCAAGTTGTTATTGAAGATTTCCCCTGCGATGATACACTCAAGACTTGACCATAATGGTCCTACTTGTGTAAAATGATAAGTATGGATGTAAGACTCTCGTTATTCAGCTTCTGTGTGTTCAGTGAGCATTGATCTCCGGGATCACTATACACGTGCATTCGGTGATCTCGACTTATGAGTCGGGGTCCCCACAGAGTTGGTATCAGAGCCATCCTGACTGTAGGAAGCCTTAGTTAGCATGGTCGTTAGTTAGGGTAAAACTATTTCCAAAACTACTACTAGTTTTTAAAACTAGCTGTACTTCCCTTCCCTTCACAGTTTTTCAAAAACTTAGGTATACTTTCCTTATTGATCTCTTCCCCTTCAAAACCTTTAGTCGCTAGAACCCTTATGCCCCTGACCACTAGATTCCTTGTAATCCCCGTGGATAATCTAGAAGGGAGATGCCTTGCCACACATTCACCCACATCTCCTGAACAAAAGATTGGCGACATCACAACCAACAGAAGATACATCCTCGAGGAATGAGGACCTAGCCATTTGGTCCGCCTCACTATAGTGAGCAGGAAAAGGGTTCTCTTCATTCCCCGTTCTCGGTGACGATATTGTCAACAATGTGTCTGACGGATTGGACCTCTATTATGCCTTGTTAATGTCATTGCATAAAGGATGGCCACCTGGAACCACCGACACCTTAAAAAGGCAAAAGTGATCATCATGATTAAGAGGACAAGAGAAGACCAAGTCAAAGACAGCCACGAGGAGCCACCATCACCCCGTCACCTCATCAGGCGAGAAGATGTCGAAGATTCTTCAGGCTCAACCCAGATCGTTTCATCAAACAAGAGACGTAGCAACACCTGAGGAAAACTCAGGAGACTGCACGAGGCACAAGGCACGACTATTGAGTCCGAGAAACCCTAGGGTAGGATGAGTCGTGTACCCCCTATGCACAGTCGAGTCCGTATGATAGTTCGAATAGAACCATGATTGTGTGTTGCTTGTTTTTATTTGTTTGTGTTTTGATATAGGTCGCACTTTTTCCCTAGGCGACAAGTATGCGACTATATCACCTTCCTTACCTTGCTTCTTCAGTTTGGCCCTTTTTGCACCTGTTTGTTTGCACTTGCACTATAGAACCCCCTTTAGGCATTCCCCTCCTCTATGCTACCTCTCCCTCTCATCTCTCTCCTCAACTGAAGGCTAGCAAGACAAGATACACCAAGGATTCTGCTTTGGCAACCAACCAGCACTGAAGACTTTGGCTACAACCTCCTCGACCAAGTGCTTAACCCACAGAATTACAAGCGGACCAGTTAAGCCTCTGTAACCTCGCATAGCACCGGGTTCATTATGGAACTATTGGACGTAGCGAACGAGCATATTATCATCCTAAGATAGCACCAAAGCTGACGATGCCGTAGGAGAGACCAATTTGGGGATATAGGAATGGAGGACAAATGACTTGATGAGTTTATATCAGTGACCTTGAGGAATTATTTGAGACTCTTCGGAGGATTATAAGGCTTTCATGTTGGTAAAGGAAATTGGTGGGATCATGATTATAGATTAGCATAGCTTTCATTACCCCTGAGTAAATTGGATTTATAGGACAATTATGATCGCAAGCTGGAATTTTTGGAAGTATTTGGAATTGTCTTAGGCAGGGGATATTGATAGGTGATAGTTGATATTACGATAATGACTTGGGGGAAAGTGTAGAAATTCTCGTTGGACATGAGATTTGGATTAAATAGGTGATCCTAATGAAGTCTTGATGCTGAGTAAGTCTACATGATTCGGATTAAATTGGATTTATACTGATGATCTCAATTATGATACCATGTTTCTCGGTGGATAATAAACTAGGAGATTGGATTAATTGTCGGAGTTGATTTAGGGATCTATATAGGCTTGAGGTTGGAAGTTACTTGACCCCGATGATGGGAATTGGTGGACTGACTATAGTAAAGATAGCTCCTTCAAGTATTTGGGGATTATAGGACATTAGAAGATCATGTGGAACACCATAGACATTGGATTTGTAGTGATTAATGAAGGTTAATGGGCTGTTGGAGTTGATTCATAGGAAGGAAACAAGATCTTGGAGTGGCTTACGACGTGTTTCCTTGGGATAGAGATGCACTATCATGAACCTAGGAAGAATAAGATGAGCACCTGGATTGTCATGTTTAATTCAAGCTTGGAAGCTGGTATGCTCTACCCATTGATTTTTGCATAGAGATAGCCATACATATGAGTTTGGGGATAGTTCACATGTAAGATTTTGTTAGGCCTCTTCTTAGGAGCCATGAGGATATAAATAGCATGAGTAATGATTGAAGTTGGTCTATACGAGAGGATGCTTTTAGTATATAAGGTTATTCGTCTGGAGTACTAGATAGAGTTATTGGCATCTCAGAAACTGTGCTTAAGGATAAGATGATAAACGTTCACTCACACACTAGAATCTTTGAACCCTTAAGCCCTACCAAGCCACAACATGGTCGGATCCTGACCTTGGGCTTTGGCTGTAGGTCGATAAGACCTTGGCCGATAGTCAACCGTGACCACCACCAATGCCTCAGCCCACTTTACGTACCCCATAAGTTAGTTGTCATCTTTTGTTGATGACATACTTGTCTACCTGAAGACGGAAGAAGAATCGTTGGGCTGGTCAAGGAACATCTGAATATCATCATGTCTAGGAGGAAGAACTACACCAACCACCATCTTCAAGAAGTAAACCTCCGCGTCGAAGAACAGGTGTATCGGCAAGCCACTCCTCTCTAAGGAACCAAGCATTTCCATGACAACGAGACCCACACCAAGATTCATCGGCCCCCTTCGAGATCACTCCAAGATTTAACAACCCCCTCTGAGATCACTACGAGGCGAAGAGAAGCGATTCTGTTGGAGATGCCACGAGTTACTGATGTACTGCGCTTTCCATGCATCAAAACCCGGAAGTGTTTCCAACTTCCTAACTTGCCCGATCTCTACGAGGGCATTAACCACCGAGCCATCGACCCCTAGCCCAATCTAACCTACCGCGAGCTACCCATTAGCAACCTGGATCAAGAGGAGTGTCATACACGAAGCCACACCATCAAGTACTTCACGCTCAATGGAGCACTACACGGAAGAAGAAGCAACATGAGGACTTGAAGACTACCCCAGATCCAAGTTTCTGTATCCCTTTCCGCACCTAGTTTGGGAATCTCGGGGACGAGATTCTTGTAAGGGGGGTAGGTCTGTCACACCCTGATTTTCATTCCACTACACTTAAGCTAACAATCATGATAAAATGTGGTTTGACAAAAACTTTTGAGTGTTTTGGACCTTGCCTTGATTGGTTTTTGTTTGTTGTTTGCAAGTGCTCTAAAAATAAAATAAATCCTCCAACTCTTATACTCCTTCTCCTTGATCCAAAAACCTTTCCCAATGATCATGCCATGTGTATAGGACATAAAAGTATTTTCTTGCAAAAATAATTTGGCCAAATAGTATTTTAAAAAAATAGTTTTTCAAAAACACCTAAATTGAGGTTTGCACTGCATGTACTTGATGTGGGGTGTGAAAAATCTTTCAAAAGGTATATTTGAATCCTATTAGATGTAGGACTCAAATAAACCACAAAAATATAATTTTAAAAGTAATTTTCCTATTTTATTTAAAAGCTTTTTCTTAAGGCCAGAAATGGTCTTTAATAGGGAAAAATTATTATGGTTTTAAAAATATTTGACAAAAATCAGCGAAACTCAGTGGGCATATATTTCCCATATATAAGAGTTTCAACACATGGTCATGTTCAAAATATTGGACAAAACCTCCCAAAACCAGTTCTGCCCATTTCAAGGATTTGAAATATTTCTACAGGAAATATTTTAATACAAATCCAAGGAAAATCCAGCAAGTCACAAATGCATATTGTGATCACCTTGCAAAGCCTCATGACAATCAAGGTCATTTTGGTTCACCAAAATGCCCCAAAACCCTCTCTGACCAGAATCAAATTTGAACAACTTTGTGCTACCTACTTTCTCTCCTTGACCCCAACTTTTGTGAGAATGTTCACATGACCAAATAGGCCACTACACCAAGTGGTTCATCAAGGGGAAGTGATTTTCTCAACTAGATCTGCACAAGTTCGTTTCTGTTGATTTCTAGGGTTTACAAAAGTTACATTGTGTACTTTGCCCAAATGAGCTCAAAGTTGGTGGAAGGCCCTAATTGTATGTACCATTTTACCGTGTGGAGTCTCATGCCAAATGGAATTCGTTTACTAGCCCAAACCACCATCAAACACCTTCTGAAAAAATTTAAAACTCCATGTTTCAACCTCTTCCACTAATCTCCATGAGCTGAAACTCTTCCCACAACCTCTCCTAGTCCCCCTCTACCTCTGGTGTGCTTCCCTGCCCGAGAGGCAATGATGAAGGGGGCAGGGATCCACTTTTCTTCTCTGTACAGCAGCATTCTTCTCCTTTCCCACCTCCCTCATCACTTCACTGGCCATCCATGGCATCCAAGGCCCCCTCCCCATTCTTTACTCTCCCCTAGAGCTGCCAGACATCAGTGGCCGCGCCCACAGGGCATATAATATGCCATGGCATGCCAAATGCATGCTCCAGAGCGCTACAGTGCGGCCAGGAACTGTAGCCGCTCTTTGCCCAACGTCTCCGACGACCTCGGCTCTCCCCCACGCGCCAGCAAGACCACCTCGGCGTCCGCAACACGGCACTCTGCCGGCCCCCTCCTTCCTCTCTCTCCCCTGCCCGTCCCACGCGTGGACAGAGCGCCGCCCAGCTCCGCCACTCTCTGCTCAAGCACGAGTCCCGCCCCGAGCTCGCTCCGCTCCTCCTCTACCTCCCCAGCACGGTGCACCATCCCCACGAGCGCCGCAGAGCCCTCCTCACTTGCTCCCTTGGCCACCAGAGCCATCGCCGCGGCCGCCCGTGCGCCCCGTCCACGGTGCACCATCGCCCTGCCATAAAAGGCCACCCCCGAACCCTCTCTGGCCTCCGTTCGCTCCCTCTCCCTCCTATGCATCATCTCGACCAGCTCACTCCTGTCCCCGCGCCCTCCTTGCTCCTCTACGGCCGTTGCCGAGCCGCCGACCGCCGCCAAAATTCCGGCGCCTTAACCCCTCTCCCTTTCCTCTAGCCATTCCAGAACCCTCTCCTCACCATCGTTGATCCATCTTGGGGCTCCATTTCGTCCATCCCTTGCCGCATCGCCATGCTCATCTTCACCGTTGCTGGCCTCCGCCACGGCCGATGTTGCGCTCGCAGCCGACCGCCCCCAAGGTCGTGGCGCACCTCTCCGGATGCGTCGTGACCCCCTGAACCCGCCGGTGTGCTGGGCGTCGCCGGAGGTAACCGAAGCCACCGGAACGGGCACCGGCAAGCGCTCGGCCCCGCCTCCTCTGCCTCCTTCGTCGCGCGTGGGAGGAGGGAGACAACCTGCGGTGGACCTCATGGTCGATGACCCGTCGTGGGCCCCTCCGTTTAAGTGGAGACGCACTGGGAAAATACGCCTCCGGCGTGGACCCTGCGTGCGTGCGGCTGAGCCGATGGGCCGGCCCAGTTGCGCCTCAGCGCTAAACCCCGCTCGGTGCGCGCCGCCGCCGCCGGATTTGGCCCATTTAGGTAAATCCCTCTCCTTTTTCTTTTTCTGTAGACTTGTAAAATCCATAAACAATTCAAATGGACTCCAAATTTGATGATTCAAATTTCTAGTGACTCCATAAATCATGATCTACCTGGTGGTGCAACATGCACATTTTTCTAGAGACTTTTTATTCACAAACATTTATCAAATCTTGTTTTTCCTATTTCTGTGATGAACTTTAGAAAATCACAGAGAGCTCAAAATTGATCCAAATGCCATGATTCAAATTCCTAGTTGCTTCTAAGTTCATAACTTAGTTTATGAACATTTTTCTTAATACTTTCTGTACCCCCACAAAATAATGAGCCATTTCTTCATGTTTGTTAACTTTGCAAATCCATAGAATATTCATTTGAACTCCAAATCCAGTGAAACCAACTCCTAGATGCGTCTAAAATCATGGTTTGCTAAATGGGTGCCTCTGCTCATTTTTCAAAAATATATTTCTGTACACTTCTTGCAAATCCACAAATCCCTTAATTCCATCATACTGAAATATTCAGAGATATCCATTGATCAAATCCCATTGAAACCACTTTAGTCATACCTCATATGACCAAAGGTATCCTAGAAAAGTTCAACTTGCAATTTTAGAGCACTTTTATTTTTGCCTTGTTGGTGTTGCTTATTGTGATTGTTTCCGACGTTAGTTGACGAAGTAGACGGAGTACTTGGAGAAGAACCCGAAGACTTGAAGACCCTGATGAACCAGGCAAGCAGCCCTTTGACCATTTCTATGAAACCCCTTTTTATGCATGTCATATAGCACCATATTGTTGTTGCTACAGAATCATGATGAGGTGGTAACCACTTTGATGGTTTGCCACCGTACTTCCTCGTTGATACTTGCATTGTGCATGACCCTACCTTCTTATGAGGGTTATGCCGGTGGGAGTAGATAGGATGCTAAAGTAGTGCTACGCAAAAAGGGACGGGAATATGCATGGTGATGGAGACAAAGTATTTTCAAAAGAATTTTTGAAAACCCCATCGGGTGCCACTTATGCCCGGGGGAGATGATGAGTTGGGGTAACCGCTTGATGACAAAGTAGTGTAACGAGGCAAGTGTGCGTGTTGTTTCCAAAACGGATTGGTTTAAGTTGCGACCGTTATTCCAACCTTACATGCGCAACCACTCTACCCTTATATGGGAAAAGGCATTATTGATTACCTAGGCTGATACTAGGTTGGAGCCCGCGTTACTAGTGACGGGGGAGAGTTGGTTCTCTTTCTCGGGACGGGGTCGTGCCAGGTAGGGCGGCCATGACTGTTTTCACAGGGCACCGGATACATCGTTGTGTCCCCTCTCAGATGTTACGATCTTGAGTGAGTCTCGTATGATGTACATCATGAGGATACGGAACAACGAGTGGACTCCTTGTTAGTGTCGTATAGGGAAAGGTAGTGATCGGGTGCTTACCCCGGGTACTTGAGGTACCGCTGGTCGTGGATGACATGAAAGTTCCCCGGATCTTGTGGGTAAAGTGTGCAACATCTGCAGAGTGTAAAACTATTCGAATAGCCATGTCCACGGTCAAGGACAGTTGGGTAAATGCTCTTGGGCTACGTCCACATGTTTACAAACCAGTGTGTGTGTTTGGATAAGTGGGAAGATCTACTTGGGTCAAGTCAAAGGACTTGACATGATTGAGTTCTGTTGATGCCCACTCTATTTATGTTGATATATGTAACATGTCCTCATGGTCACTTGATTTCTCCCGATGCATGTCTTACAAGTTGTTGAACATGTCATTGCACTCAAAACTAGCTTTCTGCAAAAATTTACCTATATCATGCATTGTTGTATCTTGAACCAAAACATGGATTGCTTGCGAGTACATTCGAAGTAGTCATTGGCTTGCCACTGGTTATTTTATTGGCCAGGCATGAAAGAATAGGATATATGAAGAGTACCTTGGTGACGAACATGCGAGCTAGGACGCTTCCCAATCAGAATGCCTGTAGGGTTAAGGAAGATGGCATGGGTCCAAGTTGTTATTGAAGATTTCCGCTGCGATGATACACTAAAGACTTGACCATAATGGTCCTACTTGTGTAAAACGGTATGTATGGATGTAAGACTCTTGTTATTCAGCTTCTGTATATTCAGTGAGCATTGATCTCTGGATCACTGTACACGTGCATTCGGTGATCTCGACTTATGAGTCGGGGTCCCCACTGTGTATTTTATCCCTACTCTTATAAAAAGCATAGTCGTTGATGATCGTGTCCCTGCCATCCTGCAATATAGGCCGTCCGATCTATATCTGACAGATAGGAAGGAAACTATGGCAATTTTGCAAAAAGATACCCACACCCCTCTCAACACTTGCAAATAAGGCCTTCCCTTGTTCATCCTTTTCTCCCACAAGATAAACTACTTATACAAATGCATCTTGATGTTCGATGCAACGCATGGGCATCTTGCTAGTATTTTATAAGAGTGTAGATGTAGAGTAGATACAAGCCGATAGGTGGGCCCGATGGTAGTGAGATAATGTGATGAAACACTAGAGGTGCCACGTGGAGCGTTTAACAGGTCAACTAGTCGTGTCTTGAGCAAATACAGAGTTGTACGGTGAGCCCGTGACTGTATAATAACCACAAAACGTAAATGTTGATCGTAATGAGTGGATTCTGAAGTCCAATGTATGTATCGTGCTTTCGCTTCAAATACAATGATCGTCACTGTATATATCGCGAGAGAAAGATGAAACATGCGTGAATGTCTTTGGGGCTTACTTTTAGAGGACCTGGAGATAGTTTGTGTGCGTACTTAAAAGGGGCATAGAGGGGGGTATGCGATGGAGAGAGAGAGATGCTCTTCGTTTCTCTTTATTATGAATACCTTTATATATAGTATAAAAATATACAAATTCACAGTGCGGAATAAATATCATTGTGGGCATCATGCAATGCAAGCGTTCATACTCCTCCATATAACTTTGTAATGTTGTATATATGTAGAAATTCAAAAATATTTTTTTGGCCACACTTTATTCAAAAGGAATGTTGTATGCGAAATAAACGTGAAGAGAGGGCTTTTTAGATCAATGGGGTACGTGATGTAACATGTGTGAATGTGTAGTTGATGCATTTGGAAGGGCCTAGAGAGGTATGTGTGTGTATTATGTATTCGAGAGAGGCATGGATAGAGGGGCCAACAGGGGGGGCGTGGGAGAGATAGCACAAGAAATGAGAGTGGTCTAGAGAGAGAGAGAGAGAGAGAGAGAGAGAGAGAGAGAGAGAGAGACGTATATGACGTCACAGCGAGAGATTCCCTTGAGTGTGTATATTCAAGGGGGGACTGGATAGAGGCACCAGGAGAATATATTTTTTTGTGTGGTGTATGTGTTGGTATGTGTGGGTGTGAGAAGATAACGAGACATGGGGGCAGAGGGTGTGTCACCGCGTGAGGTCCGGAGGTTTGAGGTGAGGCCCTTCGTTTGGTTCCGTCCCGCGCCACATTGGTCGGCCCGTGACGCATTTAGGGAGACCCATGGATGACTAGTCGTACAAGACAAAGATAGCATAACTGTGAAGGACTCTATGTCCACTGTCAAAGCCGGCTAGGATTTGTAACCCTGGGTTCTCGGACTAAGGTAAACCCTTTATCTCTGATATTACTATTCATCCAACCTAACTTTAAGGGGCATCCTACAGAATGCTCTACTAGAATCATATTCGTCGATTAGGAAGAGAGGTGTGACACAATGCGTGAGAGACGTGCCTAAAGATAATGTGCGTACAGGAGACACGTAGGCAGGTCTATGTATATAGAAAGGGTAGATGGGGATTGTGCGTGTGTATGCTTGCGAGAGGAAGAGTGCTTGTGATAAAGGTTAGTGAAAATAGTCGTAAATGGTTACGAGAGGGAGGGAGGGTTATATCGAGAGCATGTGTGCGAGAAAGACACCTCGGGAGAGAGTGTGTGAGCATGTGTGAGAGACCACCGATGGAGAGTGAAACTACACGTACAAGACTTCTGTGCACATTGATTAAAGATATAAATTGTATCCAAATATTAGGATGGGATCATGATATTTGCAATTCGCATAAGGAACGGTCATTGATCCATCAGACATCTAGATTCTATCGAATTTGAGCATGTCTATGTTATTATTTGACACAATTGATCCACATAGTTAGTATTTTGAACTCCAGATAATGCATCGCTTTAGCAATCGAATATAAACGTGGTTATAGTTCATGTTGTGTGTGTAAAGTACATTATACATACGAAAGTTACACAATCAACATTATAAATAGCTACCTATCAACTAGCATACATTTGAATTCAACTTAAGGTGGTTTCAAAAAATCGAATTCAACATGAAGTCCATTCAATTATTTGAATTTGATATCATGGCGTTTGTAAATCATACCTAAATTATGGGAGCACCAATCTTTGCTCTGATTATGTACATAATAGCATTCTAATTTAGCTCCTCCATCCATAAATAATCGTAGTTATAGGATTTTCAAGTGTCAAAATTTCAAAAAGAAGCGCATAATTCAATGATGTTTTCAAACATACAAGGTCAAATTTAACGTTGTCTATTTAGGTCAATCCTCAAAGTTCAAGAGTACTCTAAACATGAATGCTTGTGTTCCAAAATTTCGAACGAAGCGCCAAAAGAGCCTCTACTCGCCCGAAACCACGTGAGACCAATGTTTGGTAGTACAAGGAAATTACTTTTCTAATAACTCCGACCCATGAAACCTACTGGCACGACGTCCAAAGGTCTAAACCAGGGTAGGTTCGTAGCTTCATCTAGACGCCACGCAACCGCCTTCGAAAAACATTCATATAGAATGGCCGCCTAAGCACACATGCGCGCGGCCGAAATAGCTCCCGCCCACTATTTGGGACATCTAGGATTACCATCCTACCCCCGACCAGCAGTAGGTCCGAAATTTGAGAGGGGGGCAAAGTTTGTACTTTCCCCAAATTTCAAACAAGCACATCGCATCTTCTGTTCAAAAAAGCCAAAAACAAGCGCGTCCCGGACAAACATGGTTCTCCCCTCCCCCGCCCACCCGTCTGATTTCCCATTTTGTACTCCGTGGGCGCAAAAACTACCTCTCCACTAGCCGCGAAACCCTTGGCGTCCTCCGTCCTCCACCCCATTCCACCCATCAACCGCCGCCCTCCTCCATCACGCCGGAGCTGATACCCCGACGTCGTCGTCCACCGCAACCTCAACCGCAACGCCCTCCACGGCTAGTAGTTGAAGCCGAAGCCGAGCCGTCCGTACCCAAGCCAATTCAACCACGCCGTCCTGCGCCTCACCGCTGCCGCTCCAACTTCGCCACCCTTCACCGCACCGGAGTTTTTCCTGCTACGCCGTCCTTCGCCGCCTCAGATCTGCTTACCGTCCATCAACATACGGCCACGGCAACACAGTCCACAATTTGGCCATGGGTTCGTCCAAGCATGCATCCTCCAGAACATCGGTTTCCCTGGTAAAAAGAAGAAGATCGGCACGACATGTGGAGGGGACCACACCGGCAACCGAAAATGGTACTCGTCTTCCCTTATTCGTGCAAATCTTACGTGTCTGCTTGCACGGTATTCATCCCACAGAAGACACTAGTTGACCGCTTCTTCTTGATACTAGATGTTCCTAGTAACTCGCAATGCACAAGGTTTCTCCTCATATACTATTTCACCTTAGCTAGAAGTCCGTCGCCCCCCTGAATTTCAATTCCTGGTCAGCTGATTCCCAATTAACGGAAGCATTCCCCAGCGTAACAGGCGCTAGTCCGCCTATTACGCCGGGGAAGCAGTGCCTTGGTGTTTATCTTAGGGGCGTGTGGGACCTAGAGCTATTGGCGCTAGATCTGGAGGTCGGCCGGGATTAAAGGGATGGCCTGGGGGCGCTGCCAAGCACGGCGGTGGTGTGAGGTCGAAGGGAGGGCGGGGCGGCGGAGGCAGGGGTCTGTGCCGGTGGTCACTGGCGGTTCGAGAAAGATCGTCAATAGTGACGGGCGGGAGGTAGACGAAGGCCATCTGCTCGTTCCTTATAGATCGGACGGTTAGTTGAAAAAATCGACTGACCTATTTATTATCAGTCGACTGTTATCTTGACATGACCACATGTGGTGGTGTGATGAAGGAGTACCTGCATTTCCCAGCCATCCCTGTGCCCATATATTACAAAATCATACGGAGTAGAATCTAATTTTGTTTGCCAGGCAATGTTGTAGAGCTATCATATGTCTCTTGTCATTTATTTTTCAGCCACCTACTATCTGCTACTTTTATAGTGCTTTAGTTCTGCACACACTTCACCCATACTCTCACTATTGTTTTTTATGCATGGGTATTTCAGACTCTGCCAATCAGTTGATAGAAGCACGAAATAAAAGAGAGAAGCAGCTCCAGATTTCTTCGGGCTTAGGCAAGACACATTTCAGCGTTATAATGGGTGCAGTGTCAGTAGATGGAGACGGTAAAAGTAGCTCTGGAGTTGATGATCCCGCTCGCCATGAACCACCATCCCAGGTGCTTTCTTTAACTTTGCGGTGTCTTATGTGGTTGCATGTTGCATATGGTGTCTAGCTTGTATTCAAAAGGCCGAAGTCGGTCTTTATTAAGGAAAGATATGTTATACATGAACCACCATCCCGTGAGCACGAGAAGACAAATAGCTAGTCACGGCACTGGTCGAGCCAGTGACAAGCCCAGCAAAGAGAGGCATCACCTGGAAGCAAACTAAAAAGACCCGAAGGTGGAGAAGCAGCCCGCCTCCCACCAGGCTCTCAGGTCTTAGATGATCATGCTCACCACTCCAGCCGGATGTCTAGCTTGTATTGCTTCCAATTTGGTTAAATTGCATCTGCTTAGCTTACACATTATACCTTTGAATATGACATGCCTTTTTGTTTTTGGTACATACTAGTACATCTGTGTATTAAGCATGTTCTTACATCAAACTAATGTTCTTGTGTATCCCTCATCAATCACTTATGATGAGGCAGTCAAGCAAGTGGAATACTCCTCATTTAAAGAATGCAGCGTCAACCTCCCGGCATGATTCTCAAGAAACAACAAGGCTAGATGAAGATAGTGAACGTAGATCTGTAGTTGATTACCTCATTTCCCCTACACTAGCATCTCAGGTGCTTGCTCTAACTTGGCAGCGTGATATGTGGTTGCATGTTGCATATGGTGTCTAGATTGTAATTCTTCCAATTTGGTTAAACTGCATGTGCTATTCTTCTTAGCTTATACATTATACCTGTTAATGTGACATGCCTTCCTGTATTTAGTACATAGTACATCTGTCTATTAAGCATGTCCTCACATAAAACTATTGTTTTTTTGTATCCCGCATAAATCTATATGACAAGACACCTTCAGTACATGCAGTGTGATATTAGTTGCATCTTTGATATGATTTATAGCATGCGCTGCTTCTAATTTGTTGAAATGCCATTTATGATGGGACACTTTTAACTTGGCAGAGTCATATTGGTTGCATCTTTCACGTGGTGTCTAGCTTGCATTGCTTCTTATTTGGTGAAATGGTTTCTGCTTAGTTTACACAAACAGTTGTGAATATGCCATGTCGTCCTGTTTTTTGTATTATTCCATCCTGGAATCATGTGTTTGCCTTACATCAAAGTAGTGATTGTCAGTATCATGCACGAATGAGTTCTGAAGTGTGAATTTTTTTGCTTTTTCTTGTCGGTTTTACTTGACAATTCAAAATCAATAAAGCGGAAGGAAGTTAGCAAGGTAACGGATGAAGGTGCTCCTTCCAAATGGAGGGCCTCTACAGATTCTACTCCTCCGTCACCCCAAGATGATTTCCAAGACAACACATGCATAGACACTCAACGTAGCTGTGTTGGTGATGAACACGTCTTCCCTAGTGCACCTTCAAAGGTGCTCCCTCTAACTTGGCACTATTATATGTGGTTGCATGTTATGTATGATGTCTAGCTTGTATTGCTTCTAATTTTGTTGAATTGCATCTGCTTACTTTAAACATTATACTTGTGACTAAGACACGTGTTCCTGTTTCTAGAACATACAATATCTGTCTATCACACCATGTTCTTACATCAAAGTACATATGTTCTGAAGAACTAAATTGTTATTCGTTTTTCTTGTCAGCTTGACTTAACATGGCATAGAGAAAGAGGAAGCAAGACAGAACGACAGGGAAAGGGAAGCGCAACAATCCTGCAGATTCTGCTGGTACTGATGGTGCAATAGAAGGTCAAAGTCCAGCGGAAAATTGTACCAACAGGGTATCCCATGCTACACGAGCTGCAGAACAAGCCAAATAGAAACAAATAGCTGCCACCAAACAAGCAAAGACAACCCTAGTTGTTGCAACACCTTCCACAGTACCACAAGCTGCACGATTTACTCGTTCGTCAACTCAGCTAGCAGCACGTTCCCAAGCTCCCTTGCCACATGACACTACTTCCCAAGCACTCTTGACACAAGATGAGTTGGCAAGATCTGTCGGCGTTCTGGGAACGGGGGTGTCAGGACCCCGATTCCAAGTCACATCGATCTAGCCGGTAAGACCTCATATCACTTTGCGGCCTCAGGCACGGTATTCCCACGGGTGTCGCCTTACCATGGCCCGGGACCGTTTGCGTCTTTTGGCTCACGTATATGATAGTGTCGCTAGCATCCATATGACAAAGAACCCGGGCCGACATGGCTAGTCGTGAACCCATAGCGGCGCTAACCTATGGGGACAGCATACATGAATCACATCGAGCATGTCGGTCATCAACGATAAATTGGGCTGTAGCATCGCCTAACAGACTCCGTATCCCGGCTGTAGCAGGCTAGGCAGGACTCGAATAACACCGCGTGACATTTCCCGGCGACGGACATAGGAAGGAAGTGAAACACATGCCGCCAGATCAAGTGTCCAAGCAGTAGTGCTTTGGGCTAGCAGGACTCCGTGAACCGGGCAGAAGCGGACTACTATCGCCGGAAGCACGAGACTACATTTCCCCATATGAGAGGCTGCCGAGGATAAACAACTAGTTTGTCGGATCCCACACATACCAAGCATTTCAAACATACACACATTATGCTCGATATGCGTAAGAAGCCTGACTATCTACCAGATCCTGCCGAGGGCACAAGATCGTAGCTGAGGTAACAAGCTAAACGTCGAAGTCCACGTGGAACTACTAGCGAGACCGACGCCTCTCTCGCAAAACATAAAATAAGCAAACGTGAGTACAATTGTACTCAGCAAGACTTACATCGAACTAACTACATATGCATCATTATCAAAAGGGGTGGTGGAGTTTGACCGCAGCAAGCCAGCTTTGACTCGGTGGCTATCCTATACTACGATCGCAAGTAACTCTTTTGAGGTGGCGCTACGAGTCCACATATTCACCATATCAAATACACCACTATGGACCCGATCCCGCCTTCCCACGAGAACGCCATCCATAGCACTCACGCTATCTTGCGCATTTTAGAGTATCCACTTTCACTTGTCTATGAACCGATATAGGCAACCCGAAGTCCTTTTCCGTGGACACGGCTATTCGAATAGATCATATTAAACCCTGCAGGGTGTACTTCTTCACACACGCCTCACCACTTACCGCCATTTACACGACATGTACTGCAACCTTCAAGCGGAAGCCCAACGTGGGTGTCGGCCACGACCTACCTAAACACTCAAGTCCCTAGTCCAGGTTTATTTCCTATTCGGGTTCCATCCGCAGGGAGTCCGGCCGAGGTTTCCCATACAGCCCGAACGATGTGTGCAGGGTTCCCGAGATACCAAACGGGCATTCGCACACCGGCCACGGTGTATCTACCGCATCATAGCCCACCCCTAGGGTCAGCGCCACGCACGGCCTCCAACACATATCCTACAAACACCGAAACTAGTTGCAACTCCCGGACAGAGAACAAGGGTGGTTAAGAAGCCGAGAGGGTAAATTAAGGATCCCAATGCGTGGTAGTAATCTGTATCATGGATCACAAACACGTAACTCAGTTCTCGAGGACGGCTGCAATGAGACAACCCACCATGTACTCCTACATGGCCTCTCACCGCTACCTTTACCAAATCGTGTTCACACACTTAGCCCACACACAAGGGACATGTTCACACAACCATTCCAATTCATTCCCGATGAATCGACCTGACTCAACTCTAAGCAAGAGTGCATGACAACAAGCATGAATGAGTAGGCACAACAGGGCTCAAACAACTCCTACTCATGCTAGTGGGTTTCATCTAATTACTGTGGAATGACAGGTCATGCAGAGGATAAAGGGGTTCAGCTACCGCAGCAAGTGACACATGAGTCGTTGTTGTCCTAATGCAGTAAAACAGAGCAGGAGCGAGAGAGTGGGATTATATCGGAATGAACAAGGGGGTTTTGCTTGCCTGGCACTTCTGAAGATAATATAGTTCTTCATCGGTGTCATCGAACAATCGTCGGAACGTCGTCTACTGAGAGGGGACAATTACCAGCAACAAGAGAGAACCCAATCAATGCAATGCACATTCACATGAATGACAATGTCATATTAAGGTACTGAATTCACCTAATGCAATATCTAGTCAAGTTAATTGAAGTGGAACTCAATCAAGAACAAATTCCAACTCCAAATGTTATTTCATAATTTGCCCTAATCATGATTCATCCTATTCGGTGAGGTTAACTTGTTCAATCATGCATGAAAATGCCATAAACAGATTCTTCATATTTTTCTGATCATTTTTCATATATAAATTATTTCCGTTGGAGTTACGGTTGAATTTATATGATTTTTAGAAGTTTAGAGTATTTTCTGAAATTTCCTGTATAAAAATAAATCCAGAAAACTAGTTATTGCGTCAGCATGACCTCACGGTGACGTCAGCAAGTCAACGGAGCTGTCCAGGTCAAATCTGACCTGTGGGTCCCGATTGTCAGTGTCTAACTAATCTAACCTAGCTTAGTTAGTACTAACCTAACTTAACTAACCGGGCGGGGCCCGCATGTCACTGGGTCAGGGGGTGATTAAGTGGGTCATTAGCACCTAATGACGATGCCACATCATCACCACCGGCGTGTGATCGCCGGCGACAAAATCCGCGGCGGGTGTGCACCGGAGTGGCTCGGGTTTCGCCCACGGTGCACCATTTTGCTCGGGGTTTGCGGCTACGGCAAGCTGGCGGTGCGGCGGATCTAAAGGAGGCAGCGGGAGGTACCAAGGTGCAGTGTAGCGGCGGTGACGACGGGCGGAGCGGCGGCCGGAGTTCGGCCGGGTGCGGGAACGCGGTTGCAGCGCTCGAGAGAGCGAGTTGGGGTGCGGCTTGGGTTCCTGGCGAGGTCTGGAGCACGTTCACGTGCCCAGGAGCGACGAACATGGCCTCTGGCCATGGCGGCGAGGAGCTCAGGCGGCGGCGCAAGTCGGTCACCGGAGGAACGGTGGCCATGGCGAGAATAAGAGCACGGGAGCAAGGGGAAAGGAGGCAGGGGCTCATGGCGAGTCGGTTGGAGCAAACGGCGAGCTCGGGGGCGTCTTCGGTGCTGCGAATCGAGCGGCGGCGATCCTCGGTGGCCGAGGAGGGGAACGGCGGAGCTAGGGGCAACCAGGGCGTCCGACGCCTTTTGTCTGGGTGAGGAAGAAGAGGGGGGGTGAGGCGGAGCTCGGGGACGAGTTGGAGGGGCGAGGTGGTGGCTGTGGCCGCGGTGGTGGCGAGCGGCGGTGACAGCGTGTTCAGTGGCGTCGTGGGGAGCGAGACAGAGTAGGGAACGAGGGAGAAGGAGAGAGGGAGGGGGTCCAGGGGGTCGGGGCGGCGTCGAGGAGAAGGCGCGAGGCGTCTCGGTGAGGCAGGCGAGCAGGGAGGAGGCGTGGCGAGCTCGGCGCGTGCGCCGTGTCCCTCCTCTGCCTACTGGCAGAGGTAGGCGACGACTGGCGAGGTGGTTGGTGGGCTGGGCCAACTGGGCCAGCGAGGGGGGGAAGGAAAAGCTGGGCCGGCTACAGGTAGGTGGCTAGGTAGTCCTCTCTCTCTCTCTTTTATTTATTTTAGTTTTCTATTTTTCTGAAAACTCTGCGGCTTTATTAAAAATATCCAGGCATTTTTAACAATCACCAAACTGTGCATGCCCAATGTATAGAATATATCTAACATGGAACATTTCAGTTTAGGAGTATTTGGACATTTAAAATATTTTATAGAATTTAAATGTCCCAATTCAAATACTTATTGATTTAATTCAAAGATCCAATTGTCATGGAAAAATGTGCAATATCTCTGGTTACTGTTTCCAGCATTTTACCAAAAATGGTGAACATTTTTGAAGGCCATTTGGTTCATTGAAAAATATTTTTGGCTGAGCCTATTTGAATTCCTTTAATGCTAGGGTTTAGGCAATCCCCATTTCAATTTTTATGAAAATTAACATGATGACATGAATGCCTTAATGCAACTAATGTCAAACAATTCTAGGGCTGTGACAACTCACCCCCACTAAACAAGAATCTCGCCCCGAGATTCAAGACGTGAGGTAAGAAGACAAAGAGGGCACAACTATCATGGTCTTCATGATCCATTTGCCCTTCTCGAAGATGTTGATTCATTCCATCATCTTGGTCTTGACGTCTTCGAGATCTTCACCCGACACGACAACAGAAAGAAGGGGGAAACCCTATATGATTCGATCTTCACGAAGATCAAGTAAACATGATCGACTCACGGACTGAGATGGTGACACATCTCGAGTTGAAACACAAAACACATCGAGAGGGATGGAAGAACAAACGACGGGGTTTGATTGGTGGCAACAATTCCACGCTTAGAAAGATGGTGGATGGTGTCAAGGTGGCGAGGAAATAATTGTCATGATTCAATAGCGGGGCACCTCAGGGGAGGTGACGCAAAGAACCATTCCCTTAAGTGGCAAAAATAATTACTTTTGATTCAGAGATCATTGAAACTCTTTATACCAGCCTAAGGCAATTCACAACAATCGTTTGGCGGAGTACAAGGGAATGGTACACCCGTACTAGAATGGATGATGTGGACTACCTTGTTGAAGACAACGCAATGGATGATTTTTGTTTATCATCGGAGGTGGAGAGGACCCATGGTAAGTCCACTTTTGAGGATGATCCTAGACATCAATTACTGAGAAGGACATCCCATGGAAAAATTGGCACAACGAGGTGCAAGCTGGGAACAACATGTAAATGTTGGGAAGGTTCCAACCATCATATCTGCCTGAGATTCAGATCCGATTGGTGATAGGATACTTCAGACTCAGCATGTCTGAACAGGAAAGGTTGCAACACGAATCGACGAGATGGCGTTACGAGATTCTCGGGATATGAACTACGATAGCAGGCTCCAAGATATGAGCTGGTTCCGCTACAAACCTGTGAACACGTTGTCCAAGACAAGCATGACCACGTAGTAGTCTTATCATAAAACACTACCGAGTTCAGGTTGGGAACCATCATCGAGGATATCGAAGTCCTTGTATAAGCCGCGGTCTTAAGAAGGAACTTCTTCTCCTCGAACAAATCAACCAGTGGCTTGGTGTGCTATGGAATTCATATGGAATGAGGATGATCAGTCTATCAGACCATGGAATACTTCGCACGTGCATGACTGACTTGGGATGGTACCATAGGAAACAAAACAAACCTTTCTCGAATTCATGGCGGCAACTTACACCTAAGGCACATGAATTCGAGGAAGTCACTTCTTCCATCCAAGAATAAGCTTCATGAACGGCACACGAAGAAATGCTTACACAATTTTCCAACACTAGGTTGATGTTCAACATGACTCATGGGGGAGCTAAAATGCTACTGATGGGCTCAACAACAACTCATTGGAATTTCCATATCACTGGACTTCCACCATCATGTGAACACGGTGATAGCATTGGTCAGACCAAAAGATGTAATGGGGTATGCTCGAGGGATCAACCACGAGTAAGACAACATCACGAATATCGTTGGTTCTGATTTGACTTGACAATGGCCCATACTCAAATCAAAGGATTGATAAGACAATAGGTCCAGCAACTGATCACAGGGACCAATCGATGAAGATATCATCTTCCTTCAACACACACTACACAAGAATATCCCTTTGGAACGAACTAAGTTAGGCAAGCTTTTGTCTTCCAACTCTCCAAGTTGTTGTCTAGCTTAACCAACTAGCTCAGGGATATCCAACACAGGTTCTTGGAGAAAGGGTGGTTCACAAGGAACCAACTTGATCACGAGCCCAACATAACAGTCAGGAAACAACCCGGTAACACTTCCAGGAAGATATTTGGAAAGTCACGAACCACCGGTATGTTACTAAGCTCGAGGACAATCTTGCTTTGAGGGCAAGACGATATGATCAAAAGAGTGAGGACTTGACAAGATCCTAACTCAACAATCGAAGTGTGCACCAGAAATAAGGACTAGGTAGCACGATCAATCTTAGGATGATGATTTAATAACCAACACGCTAAGAATGAGGATATTGTCCATTAGCTACCAAGCAACGAGTTACTAGGAGTATAGATTTCACACATCACGATTCACTAGTCGGCATCCCGGTTACATCAACACGGGACCGAGGAATGAATAATGATAGCGAGAAGTATCACTGCGTCAAGAATTCCTAAGAGGTTGTGCAATTCCCATGACATTCTCGACATAAGAGGGCAATACTTCAAGGTAAAACAGAACAAAAGCTGAATTGGCATTTTGATCTGCGGAATACAACTGCTTTGACCCAATCCTAGAAATGGATGAGGTACTGGAGTTTGTTTCTCCTAGTCATTCCGGATTAGAATGGCTTGACGGCCACAAGGATAATATGCATCGATAAACGAATGCACACATACCCTTGACTATCAATTGACAGGCGGGGGTCAGGATACAACTAAAGAGGAACAACTCAAGGAACATATAACTTTTCGAGTTGTGAAGGCATGGATTAGTATATCGAGCAAAGCTCAATATTTCTCCCGGATAACCTATGCAGAGAAGGTAGGATTGGCAGAGTCACAATATGAATGGAGAACTCATCGAGGCCACTTCTGTTGTGATCTTTTGATCCAACAAACTTCTGCCATAAGTGATTCATGGTATTTGGAAGAAGGATATACCACGGACCTCGAGGACTATCGCAAAGTTACTAATATCCTAAAGGCACTAGCAAATACTAACAACATGAAGTAGGATGAATCTCGGGTTCAGAAACCCAGGAGTAGAATACCTACTACTAAATGGCATCACGGGATGCTTTCAAGAATAATGGCCAGAATCATAACTTTGGGGATACAAAAGCATTGCTAAATTGCTAGGTGACTTCCTAAACACCTAGGGTCATAATAATAGTTCCAACATATATGTCGAGGCAACAAAGTACCTCAACTTACCGATTAGTGTGCTTATTCGACCAAAAGGACATCGAACGGAAGGAAAGAATTTGCAAATGCATCGACTATTTAGAGACCAGGATGACTCGGACAGCATAACGGCTGTAAATGCTCAAAATGATTTGAGACATCCGCAAAAATGGTGGCATAACCACTCAACAACATCATAACAAGATTCTGAGATCAACAGTTATCATACGTAAATAGTAGGAACTGAGGCGGGATTAAAACCAACAATCTTAAAGGTCTATGAATTAGTAACACGTCATCCAGATAGATAGATGAGAAGCCTAGTTCTTAAACCCCGTAGAGGAGAAGAGGTTGACTCAGATCAGAAGGCCATGAGGTATAAGGAGTAAAAAGAGCCTTACGTTCCCTTCCACAATCAATTCCCTTACATAACTAAAGCATTTCTAGACACAACTCCGACCAGTTTGGCTTGGTAATCCTACAGCAGTCAGCTCGATACCAACGCTGTCAGACCCCGATTCCAAGTCACATCGATCTAGCCGGTAAGACCTCATATCACTTTGCGGCCTCACGACGGTATTCCCACGGTGTCGCTTACCATGGCCCGGACCGTTTGCATCTTTTGGCTCACGATATGATAGTGTCGCTAGCATCCATATGACAAAGAACCCGGCCGACATGGCTAGTCGTGAACCCAAAGCGGCGCTAACCTATGGGGACAGGCATACATGAATCACATCGAGCATGTCGGTCATCAACGATAAATTCGGGCTGTAGCACTGGGCTAACAGGACTCCGTATCCCGGCTGTAGCAGGCTAGGCAGGACTCGAATAACACCGCGTGACATTTCCCAAGGGATGTATATAGGAACGAAGTGAAACACATGCCGCCAGTCAAGTGTCCAAGCAGTAGTGCTGGGCTAGCAGGACTCGTGAACCGGGCTGAAGCGGACTACTATCGCCGGAAGCACGAGACTACATTTCCCCATATGAGAGGCTGCCGAGGATAAACAACTAGTTTGTCGGATCCCACACATACCAAGCATTTCAAACATACACACATTATGCTCGATATGCGAGATACAACATGGCATCACAACATAACTCTACGACTCAAATATTTATTCATTAGGCCCGAGGAGCGAGATATTACAAACATGGGTCTCATGACCCAACACTCGAGCATACACGTCAAAACACAAGCGAAGCTAAACATGTCCGAGTACGCATAACTATAAATGAAAAAGGCTGAGAAGCCCGACTATCTACCAGATCTCGCCGAGGGCACAAGATCGTAGCTGAGGTAACAAGCTAAACGTCAAGTCCACGTGGAACTACTAGCGAGACCGACGCCTCTCGCAAAACATAAAATAAGAAAACGTGAGTACAATTGTACTCAGCAAGACTTACATCGTAACTAACTACATATGCATCATTATCAAAAGGGGGTGGTGGAGTTTGACTGCAGCAAGCCAGCTTTGACTCGATGGCTATCCTATACTACGACTGCAAGTAACTCTTTTGAGGTGGCGCACACGAGTCCACATATTCACCATATCAAATACACCACTATGGATCCGATCCCGTCTTCCTACGAGAACGCCATCCATAGCACTCACGCTTATCTTGCGCATTTTAGAGTATCCACTTTCACTTGTCTATGAACTGATATAGGCAACCCGAAGTCCTTTTCCGTGGACACGGCTATTCAATAGATCATATTAAACCCTGCAGGGTGTACTTCTTCACACACGCTCACCACTTACGCCGCCACACGACATGTACTCGGCAACCTTCAAGCGGAAGCCCAACGTGGGTGTCGGCCACGGCCTACCTAAACACTCAAGTCCCTAGTCCAGGTTTATCGCCTATTCGGGTTCCATCCGCAGGGAGTCCGGCCGAGGTTTCCCATATAGCCCCGAACGATGTGTGCAGGGTTCCCGAGATACCAAACGGGCATTCGGTACACCAGGCCACGGTGTATCTACCGCATCATAGCCCACCCCTAGGGTCAGCGCCACGCACGGCCTCCAACACATATCCTACAAACACCGTAAACTAGTTGCAACCCGTGACAGAGAACAAGGGTGGTTAAGAAGCCGAGAGGGTCAATTAAGGATCCCAATGCGTGGTAGTAACTGTATCATGGATCACAAACACAGAACTCAGTTCCTGAGGACGGCTGCAATGAGACAACCCACCATGTACTCCTATATGGCCTCTCACCGCTACCTTTACCAAATCGTGTTCACACACTTAGCCCACACACAATAGGACATGTTCACACAACCATTCCAATTCATTCCCGATGAATCGACCTGACTCAACTCTAAGCAAAGCAGTGCATGACAACAAGCATGAATGAGTAGGCACAACAGGCTCAAACAACTCCTACTCATGCTAGTGGGTTTCATCTAATTATCGTGGAATGACAGTCATGCAGAGGATAAAGGGGTTCAGCTACGCAGCAAGTAAACACATGAGTCGTTGTTGTCCTAATGCAGTAAAATAGAGCAGGAGCGAGAGAGTGGGATTATATCGAATGAACAAGGGGTTTTGCTTGCTCGGCACTTCAAGATAATATAGTTCTTCATCGGTGTCATCGAACAATCGCCTAACGCCGCTCACCGAGAGGGGACAATTACCGGCAACAAGAGAGAACACAATCAATGCAATGCACATTCACATGAATGACAATGTCATATTAAGGTACTGAATTCACCTAATGCAATATCTAGTCAAGTTAATTGAAGTGGAACTCAATCAAGAACAAATTCCAACTCCAAATGTTATTTCATAATTTGCCCTAATCATGATTCATACTATTCGGTGAGGTTAACTTGTTCAATCATGCATGAAAATGCCATAAACAGATTCTTCATATTTTTCTGATCATTTTTCATATATAAATTATTTCCATTGGAGTTACGGTTGAATTTATATGATTTTTAGAAGTTTAGAGTATTTTCTGAAATTTCCTGTATAAAAATAAATCCAGAAAACTAGTTATTATACAAGATGACCTCACGGTGACGCCAGCAAGTCAACGGCGCTGTCCAGGTCAAATCTGACCTGTGGGTCCCGATTGTCGTTGTTCAACTAATCTAACCTAGCTTAGTTAGTACTAACCTAACTTAACTAACGGGCAGGCCCGCATGTCGCTGGGTCGGGGGTGATTAAGTGGGTCATTAGCACCTAATGACGATGCCACGCCATCACCACCGGGCGGTGATCGCCAGCACCAAATCCATGGCGGTGTGCACCGGAGTGGCTCGGGTTTCGCCCACGGTGCACCATTTTGCTCGGGGTTTGCGGCTACGGCGAGCTGGCGGTGCGGCGGATCTAAAGGAGGCAGCGGGAGGTGCCAAGGTGCAGTGTAGCGGCGGCGACGACGGGCGGAGCGGCGGCCGGAGTTCGGCCGGGTGCGGGAACGCGGTTGCAGCGCTCGAGAGAGCGAGTTGGGGTGCGGGTTGGGTTCCTGGCAAGGTCTGGAGCACGTTCACGAGCCCAGGAGCGACGAACACGGCCTTTGGCCATGGCGGCGAGGAGCTCAGGCGGCGGCGCAAGTCGGTCACCGGCGGAATGGTGGCCATGGCGAGAATAAGAGCACGGGAGCAAGGGGAAAGGAGGCAGGGGCTCACGGCGAGTCGGTTGGAGCAAACGACGAGCTCGGGGGCGTCTTCGGTGCTGCGAATCGAGCGGCGGCGATCCTCGGTGGCCGAGGAGGGGAACGGCGGAGCTAGCGGCAACCAGGGCGTCCGGCGCCTTTTGTCTGGGTGAGGAAGAAGAGGGGGGTGAGGCGGAGCTCGGGGACGCGTTGGAGGGGCGAGGTGGTGGCTGTGGCCGCGGTGGTGGCGAGCGGCGGCGACAGCGTGTTCAGTGGCGTCGTGGGGAGCGAGACAGAGGAGGGAACGACGGAGAAGGAGAGAGCGATGGGGTCCAGGGGGTCGGGGCGGCGCCGAGGAGAAGGCGCGAGGCGTCTCGGTGAGGCAGGCGAGCAGGGAGGAGGTGTGGCGAGCTCGGCGCGGCGCCAGGTCCCTCCTCGCCCTCTTGGCGGAGAGGTAGGCGACGATCGGGCGAGGTGGTTGGTGGGCTGGGCCAACTGGCCAGCGAGGGGGAAGGAAAAGCTGGGCCGGCACATGTAGGTGGCTAGGTAGTCCTCTCTCTCTCTCTCTTTTATTTATTTTAGTTTTCTATTTTTCTGAAAACTCTGCGGCTTTATTAAAAATATCCAGGCATTTTTAACAATCACCAAACTGTGCATGCCCAATGTATAGAATATATCTAACATGGAACATTTCAGTTTAGGAGTATTTGGACATTTAAAATATTTTATAGAATTTAAATGTCCCAATTCAAATACTTATTGATTTAATTCAAAGATCCAATTGTCATGGAAAAATGTGCAATATCTCTGGTTACTGTTTCCAACATTTTACCAAAAATGGTGAACATTTTTGAAGGCCATTTGGTTCATTGAAAAATATTTTTGGTTGAGCCTATTTGAATTCCTTTAATGCTAGGGTTTAGGCAATCCCCATTTCATTTTTTATGAAAATTAACATGATGACATGAATGCCTTAATGCAACTAATGTCAAACAATTCTAGGGCTGTGACAGGGGGTCCCCAGACTTGCCTGCTTGCGGCCTGCGGCGTGGCTCAAAGGAGGCCCAGGACAGCCCATCTTCATCAACACAAGCTCAAGACCTCACGAGGGGCTGAGATCATGGGCGGACGACCAGGAGCTTCTCGTGCACGGCCTCGTCAGCTGGCTCATGAGGAGGCGGAGAGTTCAAGGCAGGGTACTCGCGAGGTGCCCATGACACAAGCCATGATTTACCAAGGGCGCCTGGGCCAGCGCCAGCCAGCGCAGCAGCCCCTCCTTTCCTCTTTGGTGCAAAGGGAGCAAGCACAAAGTAGAGCATCAAGCAAAGGCATCCGCTTGTGCAACAAGATCAAGACCAGCCCCAACGGCCGGAAGGGAGTCATCGTGGAGCCCAAGCAGCATCATCACCAGAGCCTTTGGCAGGTGAGGACCAACTTTAGTCGATAAGTGTACGCGCTGTTCCCTTCAAATGGCTAATTGTTGGCGCCTTCCCGCCAATACTTGGGAAGAGGCCAGGCCTTCACCTATAAACGATCGACATCCAGATCCGAATCCAGAGAAAGACAGAGACCCGATCCTCAAGCTAGAGCGACGGACACCACCTAGTAGTTCATCACACCCACCAAGAACAGACCGCGAGGCTGTTCTTCCTTGTACTGCTCCTCATCAGCCCCAGAGGCAATCCACCACGCCACAAACTAGAGTAGGGTATTACACCACAACGGTGGTCTTAACTAGTATAAATCTTGTGTCTTTTGTGCTGTTCATTTAGTAGTTTAGGTCCCCGCGATTTGGTGAGGTACGAGACGGTGGAGGGTTGATCTCCGAGCGCACCCTGCTGTTCGAACCTCAAGGGTCTCGCTGAACCCGAATCCGACATTTGGCGCGCCAGGTAGGGGTGCGCCGAATCCGCTTTTCGCCACCTCGTGTCCTGGCCCCATCGCCATCACCATGTCCGCGCACTGCCGGCAACCCAGATCTCTGGGCGGGCGTGGTTCGCCCACGCAGAGGCGCCGCCTCGGCGACCATGCCTCAGTAGCTCGCGGACCGCAGGGCGCCAGGGCCGCGGGCGACGCGGACAGGCCGACGGCTCTCACGGCGCGGCAAGCGCGGTCGGCAGCAAGGGCCTCCAATCACGCCACGACTCGTCACCGTCAGACACCCACCGGGAGCAAGCGAACTCAAGGGCCGCGCCACAAAGGGTCCGACAGTGCTGCAGCAGTAGGCTGCCGGAGAGCGGCAGCGACGCGGTTGCTGGAGCGAGTGGCGGAGCACTGGCTTCGCCACCGGGGCTCACCCTTCGCACCCAGCTTCCATCTCAGCCCTGTGGCAGCCCGCACGGGATCCACGCTGCGTTCGCAGGCTCCAAAGCTACTCCAACACCGGCGCGGTTGTCGGCACCGGGTCGCGCGGCGGGTTGCCCCCGCCCGCCCGCTGGAGAAGAAGGACTCGACGAATTCCACGGCCCGGTGGACCGCCACACCGCCACCCCACGATGGGCGCATCAAGCAGAGCCGCATGGCACGCTCAGCACTACGGCATGGCCTTCGGGATGACGGCGCCAGAAGAATACGTGCCCCACATGATGGACCAAGGGCACCCGCATGAGGGAGAACAAGGCTCGCTCCTCAGCCCGAGCTGGGGGGATGAGGCGCCAGAAGCCGAGCTCTTCCAGGAGCCTCGAGATGGCCCCACCGGTCACGCCTGGGCGACGATTATCGGTACCGCCATTTCCTCAAGAGCAAACATATGCTAACCATAGGTCGCAGGAGGTACAGGTCACCACGACGAAGCGGCTGCCTGGCCCCGCAGTCTCCTACCCCTCGGGAGGGGGGGCGCAGGGGCTGCCGGAGAGGGGCAGAGACCCGACATCACCACCGCGGGCGCTCGAGCAAGGCGTTCTCGGAGGTAGGCCTCTCGCTGGGAGGCGCCTGTGGCCTGCCTCGGCGGAGGACCCGTGGTCGCCGTGGGAACCACTAGCGACCGCTCTACCCCATCGGCGGCGTCCTGGATTCCGGTCATCGTTGATGGCACTGGAGTGTGGCGCAAGGCGGGGCCCTCGTCTGGCGATATGAAGCAAGGCCGGTACCTGTGAAGAAGGCCCAGTGCCTGTGAAGCTCGCTGCCCCGTGACACTCTCACGTAATAATGAGTGGGGCTGTGCACGCCCCGGAGTCTCAGGGGTGCCTGCCTCAGGCCCTGGGGCTCCCTCCCACGCCCAGTGGCAACACATAGCTCCGCGCTGGTGAGAAGACGTCCAAGACTAGACTAGGTGCCGGACGCGGCTTTTCTTCTGCTTTCTTCGCCTTTCCATTCGATTGTCGCTTTCCCCCGCTGGATTTAAGTTGGATTCGGATTTGAGATTTGCGTGTGTTCGGGGAAGGGGTGCTTAGTCTCGTTCGAGCAAATCTCTCGCGTTACGGTTACCACTCCGCCTCAGCTGCCTCCCCTCGCGAGCCGGGCCAGGCCTAGCTTGCGCGCAGCCCAGCCTGTTGCCGTCGCGCTCTCTCCGAAGGGTTTTTACTGCAGATCCTATGGATTCGATCAGGAGACACTCAGGTCACCGCAGCTTCCCACAGGCTATCTCAGACTCGAAGAAACAAAGGTAATCAGCCAACCCGACGCCGCTTGGCCAACCACTCGGCGGGCGTAAATGCGATGTAACACCGCTAATACGATGAACACAAGTTTTACATGAGGGCTCCCCTCCCAAAATGCTCTCACAGCCATCAGGCCAAAACCTGAGTTCTATTCATGCAGGTAATGGAACAGGGACAATACATAATCACCGGATAAATCCCCAATGCATCCTCAGAGCACCTCCCTAGCCGCTGCTGGCGTCGCTGGCCTCGCCGCCACCGCTCATGGGTCATCGGGCGCGCCAGGTCGCTCACCACGCCGCCCTCATCGGCGGCCACAACCATGCCGTCGTTGTCCGAAGCAAAGGCCCAGACAAGAGCATCTACATTGTCTTCCACCCAGTGCGCCAGGTCACCCCGGACGGCCTGGGGAACTAGGGCGATGGCTGCGTCAAAGTCGAAGTTGGGGTCCATGTCCTGGAGATGGCTGAAGACACGAGAAAAGGCGCGCCCAAGTAGCGCGCGGCTCCTCTCCTCCACCAACCTATTGGCCCTGACCGACCACGCCCAGCCGCCGCCACCACGCCGGTGAAGAATCAAGGTTGCCGGCGAGTTAATCACAGGCGGCTCGCCAACCGCCGCCGCAGATATTACCCAAGGCTGCGTTGGTTCTTTCCTCGAGCGTGGCGCAGCATGGGGCCGTGCTCATGCTCCAGATTTGCTGCCGACGATCTTGTCCGTGATTCTCGGGCGTGCGGACGGCCTCGGCCTCCTCCACCCGTTGGCGAAGAAGGAGCGCCTTGGCCTGAGAGGTGGTTGACTCCCCCTGCGCCACCTCAAGGGCGGCCCGAGGAGCATCGGCCCGCCGCGTCGCCTCCTCCAGCTTGGCCCTCAAGGCAGCAGTCCTGCCTCACCTCGGCCTTGATCAACCCCAGGCTCTCTCAAACTCGGCCGAGGTTCGCGCGCGCCGCCACTCGGCGTCCGACCTCCTCCAGACGCTGGCTTCCTGCAGCGACCTCATCCTCCGCCAGCGCCGCCAAGCGCCTCGCCTCCAAGCGCCAGACTGCAGGCGCCGGGCGGCTTGCTGCACGCCTCCTCAAGCTTCTGGAGCTCCGCCGGGTCGCCGGAGGCCACCTTCATCGACGCGAGGGCTGCCTCGCGCAGCTCCACTTGCTCCTCCAATGAGTGACACCAGGCCAGGAGTTCCCGTGCCCGCTCCTCCGCTGCCTCTCGCCGCCTGTTAGCTTCCCGGGCCTCCTCGACGGCCGAGAACATGCCTCCCGAGAGGCTGCCAGCGACGCCTTGGCCTCTTCACCATCAAGATTGAGCTGGTGGTGCGCAAGGGCGACAGCGCCCTCCAGCTCGCGCCTCTCTGCGGCCAGGCGCAGGCCCTCGGCCTCAAGGCGCGCGTCTTCATCAGCAAGCTCTTCACCAAGCAGGCTCACCGCATCAGCCACCCTTCAAGAAATCTTGGCGGGCGCGGAGCTCCCGGGGCGCCTGCACGCCCTCCACACCATCAACCGCCAAAGGGCGCCGGAGCCACGAATCAGCACTCCCCTCTAGGCGGGGGCTGGGGGCTGGCACCCTCGCGAGGCCGGGTGCGCCGCGCTAGAAGCCCGGCCTGGAGCCAGCCCATCCACAGACGAAGGGCGCAGGAAGCGCCTCAACCAATCGCCGTCCACGACCAGGCGAGAAGCCCACGGGCAGGCCAGCTATGCCACGGGAAGGCTCACGAGGAAGGGTCGCGGGGTGTGCAGGGCCACGACGTGCCTCGGGACGGTTCACCTCCCCGGTCGCCCTCACCACAAGGGCTCCACTGCTTGGAGCACTCAAGGACGGGAGGAGGGAAGCCGGGGACGGCTCCTCACCCGCCTCCGTGAGCTCGGCAGAAGGGCCTGCAGGCAAGGATCAGACAAGCAGCAGTAAGAATCAGGAGCTGGAGAAGGAGAAGGCTTACACATCGCTGCCGGGCACTTCCCACGCTCAGCAGTGACAAGGGTAATCATCGCCTGTGGCCTCCCTTCTCTTCCGGAGGGCCTCAAGTTCACGCTGAAACGACCCAAGATTTGAGCATGGGGTCAGCCTGCGTAGGGAGAAGCATCAAGGTGACTCAAGGCTGTGGGCGCCCGCCGACGCGCGCTGCTGGTCGCCTCACCAAGAGAAGCAGCAGGGCCTCGTGGGCTCCATCCGCAGGCCGCGGGCGGCTGCTGCCGCCTCAACCCGGGCGGCATGAGCCTCGTGAGCTGCTCCTCATGAGCGCCGCCGTGCTGTCACCCGGCGGAGGTCCCTTTGGCTTCTGGCGGCTCATGCCTCCCTGCTCCGCCACTTGAGGAGGAGCCGCCTGGGCCGACTGGAAGGGCTGTCACCATCACTAGATTCTCGCGAGGCCCCTGGAGACCAACGGGGCGTGGCCCCCATTCATCGAAGATAGGCATCTGGTTCACAAAATCACCCCTGTTCTGGCAGATGTACAGCAAGGCCCCCCATGTCAGATGCCACCAGGTTGGGGTCGCCAACAGACCAGGAGTACTTTCTCAGCGCCAGCGCCAGTCTTCTTCCCAAGCCTCATACGATCACCAGTTCACCAAGGCCCACATCCAGTGGGAATGGCGTTGAGAGGAGCAACGTGGCACATCAGGAACTCCTTCACCACCTTGGGCGCCACAAGCAAGCGACCTTAAACGCAAAGCGGCGCCGACAAAGATGAGTCGAGGGCTTGAAAGCGCCTCCGCCCCAGCCTGAATTGGGGACAGCAAAGCAGGTTGGCTCGATAGCAGGGGCTGGGCACCCCACATCCACGTAGAACCACCTCTCGCGGAACTCAGCCGCGGGCGGAGGCAGGCTGAAGTCGAACCTTGAGGCCGCTGTCTCGGGCGCGGCGACGAAGATCAAGCACGCCGAGCATTGGGTGGGGTCGACAAGGCGCAGAGAGAAGAAGTGGCGCAGCAAGGTAACCGAAGGAAGGATGCCCATCATTGCTTCACAAACGAAGGCAAAGACCGAGAGGAGAGTGATGGACTCGGGACCCAGATGCATCATGTGGATCTGATAGTGGGAAAGCACGGCATTGAAGAAATCAGAGAAGGGGGAACCAGCCTCGCCTACGTGGCGCCAAGAAAATACCGGACCTCAAGGACTATCCTGCCGATGGAGAAGTGGGACGCGGGACAGGCCGTCGCCCTCCGCATTCGCTGAAGGTGGTGGCCAGAGCCGAACTAACCTTGCCCAAGCCCTCAGAGATTGAGTATGATCGATGGGTCGACAATGAGAGCGCGGCGGTGTGGAAGCGAGGCGGAGGCACAGGTTTCTTCCCTTTCCCTTCTTTGTCGGAGCCATGGCGATTGAAAGGGGGAGGGGAGATTCGAGATTGGATTAAAAATGGAAGCTGGAGTTCGAGAGGGGGAAGGACAGGGGCGCACGAGCAGCAGGGAGGGGAACAGATGTGTACAGCAGCGTGTCCGCCTAGCAAGGCACGAAATAATGAGGCGTGGGGGAACATTGCTGCCCACGTCCAATCAACCGCCACGCGGCGCCCAAGGCCGCAGGCTGTTAGGGCCCACGACGCTTCGCACTTGCCCTTTCGCCTCTCTGCTCGGCCAAGTCCGGGCGCGTCGTGGGCCCAGGGGCTACTGTCGGCGTTCGGGAATGGGGGTCCCTGACTTGTTCGCTCATGGCCTGCGGCGTGGCTCAAAGGAGGCCCAGACAGCCCATCTTCATCAACACAAGCTCAAGACCTCGCGAGGGGCAGCCTCATGGGCCGACGACCAGAGCTTCTCGTGCACGGCCTCGCCAGCTGGCTCATGAGGAGGCGGAGAGTTCAAGGCAGGGTACCTCGCGAGGTGCCCATGACGCAAGCCATGACGCACCAAGGGCGCCGGTCGGGCGCCAGCAGCAGCAGCGCCCTCCTTTCCTCTTTGGTGCAAAGGGAGCAAGCGCAGGCGAGAGCATCAAGCAAAGGCATCCGTTTCGGTGCGACAAGACCAAGACCAGCCCCAATGGCTGGAAGGGAGTCATCATGGAGCCCAAGCAGGCGTCCTCACAAGAGCCTTTGTCAGGCGAGGACCAACTTTAGTCAGGATAAGTGTACCCGCTGTTCCCCTTCAAAATGGCCAATTGTTGGCGCCCTTCCCGCTCAATATTTGGGAAGAGGCCCAGGGCCTTCACCTATAAATAGGAGTAGCCACACTCAGAGTAGGGGATCAAACGATCGGCATCTAGATCCGAATCCAGAGAAAGACAGAGACCCGATCCTCAAGCTAGAGCGACGGACACCACCTAGTAGTTCATCACACCCACCAAGAACAGACTCGCGAGGCTGTACTTCCTTGTACTGCTCCTCATCAGCCCAGAGGCAATCCACCACGCCACAAACTAGAGTAGGGTATTACACCACAATGTGGCCCGAACTAGTATAAATCTTGTGTCTTTGTGCTGTTCTGTTTAGTAGTTTAGGTCCCTGCGATTCGGCGAGGTACGAGACGGTGGAGGGTTTGATCTCCGCGCGCACCCCAGTGTTTGAACCTCAAGGGTCTGCCGGAACCCGAAATCCGACAAGATCGGATGAACTTTGTGAGATTCAATAGCAAGAAGGTAGTTCTTGGAGTCAAGTTACAGTTGCATGCTTCTTTATATGTAGTCTCACAGTTTGATGTACACTGACACTTCCTATGTTTGTTGTTGGACTAGCACCTAGGCGCAAGAGGAAACAAACATCAGGGATAATGCTCGATAAGTTAACTAAATCTAGAGGAGGAAGAATGGAGATCCGTTTTGAGGCATGTTTAAAAAGGCCACGTGATGCTATAGAGTCAACCAAGTTAGTATCAGAGGCAGCGGTTGCTGTTAGATGTCATGTACGTATCCTCCCAACATTGATTCAGTACAGGAATGACAAAGACGCAACCCAGTTAACCACCTTCCTCGACCACTTATCTGTAAGTATGGTTATGTATGGAAACTAGTAATATCGTCTTGCTCTGTCCAATACTTTCTAGGTTGCTGATAATGAGACTCCCATAATTTTCAAATGATGAGGTTCAAGTTGATAGCCAAGATGATGCAAACCGACAAGCTTGCACCCATGTTTTCAAGTCCGCTCATGACAAGATCGGTATAACTTGAGGAAAACTCACTTTGAAGGCAAGGCTAACAGTGAACTTGCCCAAACATCTCCAGTGGAAAATATATCTGATGAATACTGCAGAGGCCTCGTTAAACACTGGTCCGATCCAAAGTATCAGGTACATTATATATATATGTCATCAGATGACATGTTGAAGTCCTATTTACGCATGTGCAACACAAATCTGTCTTCTTGTAGGTGAACTGTTCAAGGAACAAGGCCAACCGTACGAAAGTGAAATTCCATCAGATGACAAAATCTCGTAGCTATATTGCACACTTCGAGGCTCTTGTAATTAGCTGTTGTTTCACTCTTTTCACTGTACCATATTATCAGATATATATTGACTTGTTCCAAATGCAGAGGAAAGCCCGCAAGGACCAAAAAGTACCTAAACCAAATGTTGTGGAAATCATCAAGGACCGTCACACCAGCAAGAACAAGGGCATGACTACACCAGTCAAAGCCGTTGTTGTAAGTCCTTAATCCTCATGCCTTTTAACTACTACTTACTCTGACTTGTGCCTTGAACTGCATGGTTTGCAACCAATGTCTATTACTCTTTTCAATTTTATACACAATTGTCTTAGCATATCGTTGCACCTTACAAGGTTTAAAAGAGAGGAGTGATGTTCCTTTGATCTTGACCTGTAATCTAGTTCCGTGCTGGACTTGCCCACACAACGTTACAATTGCCTGTTTGTCTGTTCTCAGTTGTTTTGTGATATGAATGATGTCATACTATGCTCACCGTATTATAAACTTCGTCTCTTTATCCTTAGCCCTCAATACAATGTGAAGAAATAGACAATGCATTAGCGATGGTACATGGTCATATGTTTGGAACCTGGTTTCATTATGTACTTTGCATGGGTTCACCAGAATAAGTTTTGTATATAGACCAAAACTATTTTGTTTGGTTTTGCTGCCTCCTTAATATCTTCTGTTCTGGTACTACTAATGTAAAACCACAACTTTTTAGTGAGCTATGGAAAAAATGGTGGAACCGCCACCTTCTGAAGCTGGCGAGGCAACTATAACCGCAATGTCGCTCTTGCTGCAAAGTGGGTCAAGACTGTCCACTAACAGTGCCAAAAGCACATTCCTGCGTAATACTGGGTTGGTTGTCAAGGCAATCTCGTCCAAACTGCCTCATGATCAAGATATGCAAGCTCAAAACAATGTTGTATCTGCGCTCCAGACACAAGTCCTTTCCCTAACAGAGACCCTTTGTGAAACAAGGAGAGACATTGTTCAATGTTGTCAAGATTTGCATGGTTTTGAAACCAGACTATCAGACATTTGCTATGTTGTTCAGGAGTCTAGGAGAACTGAAGGCGAAGGTTATGGTGCTCCATCGGACAATACAACATGAAAATGTAACAGTCAGGTCAAATGAACTGAGCTTCTGAACTTCTGGTGGTGCATTTATCTGCTAGACGGTTAACTTTTATGCCAACCTTCCTTTTGTTTTATAGTTTTAATTTGTTTTGGTGCGATACAAAATTTGTTCTTAACGTGCAGCCACCAGCTGAAGAAAACAACAAGTCATTTTTGTATAGTGTAGGGTGTTCCCTATATTTGCACTGGTGGCAAACTTTGATGCCCACCGGCTGTAGTTAACATGGGCCTCCTATGGGCCGTAGAAACAATGGGACTTCTAAGGGCCGTACAAACAATGGGCCTTCTACGTGGTGTAGAAACAATGGGCCTTATACGGGTCGTAGACACAATGGGCCTTCTATGGGTCGTATCATCAATGAGCCTTCTATGGGCTTATGATCGGTTGGCCAAACATGGGCCAATAACAGCCCACATTATGGACGTAAATGGGCTAGAGTTGAAATTGTCTGTTCATGGGCCGACCATAATGGGCCGTCGTTAATCGGCCGTATTTTGATGACACTATGAAAACGGCCCAACGTAATAACGGGCCACAAACGGGCCGACTGTAACCACGGGCTGAATTTGCCCCACAAGCAGAAAATGACAGTAACGGGCCGTAAGTAAACAAATGTGGTAATGAGCCCAAGAATAAATGGGCCTCGAGAGGCCGAAAGATAACATGGGCTGGGGGCATCCCAGTGGAATAATGGGCCGTTAATGGGGATAAAGTGATACATTGTTCATTACGGGCCATTTCACCACGGGCCGTTAATGGGTATAAAGTGATACACTAGTCATTACGGGCCAGTTTTACCATGGGCCGTTAATTGGCCGAGAGTAATAAGGGCCTCATATGGGCCGAAAGACATCATGGGACATACATGGGCCGGAAGTTAAAACGGGCTGGAATTATATTGGACGGCCCAGATGACGCTACTGGCCTAATTCGGTTAGGCCGTAAACGGGCCCTGGTTTAGCGGGCTGTAAATGGGCTATATGCGAACAGGCCGTTAACAGGCTTGCCGTGGGCTGGCCCTCCACCTTTTTACCAAGTCAAACGGGCCGGCCTTTTCACAGGAATGGGCCTCTGTTGGGCCGTGCCACGTGTCGACGTATCATAGGCGCTTTGTGTCCGATGAGTGGATGACATCTATCCCAACGGTGAGCTGACACGTGTTTCCTCCAGCCAATGATGATTTTACACGTGGAAAATCCCCATTGGTCGGGGCTGTTAACGGGTTATTGGATCCAAAACCGGACCCGATAGCTTAACGACGTTCCATTACGGTGGATGCCACGTGTCGGTCACCCTTAATGAAAGCACTTATGTGACGCGCGATTTATCATCATGGAAGTGGACACTTCCGTGATGATAATTTAGATAATGTCATGGAACACTTCTACGACAGCACATGTATGACTATCTTGATTCTGTCATAAATTTGTCATGGATGTACATGCATGACAAAAAACGCGACCTACTGTGACAAACACGTATCATCACGGAAGTGTCTTTTTTTGTAGTGTATCAACATACAACTAACCCTATGGCGTGATACACATGAACTCTCGTATGATGGGCACCAAAGGACAGCAACAGAACCACAGGCAAATTGAACCAATCATAGCAATTCACCAATCACCGATAGGACAACAGAAATCTACTCAAGCATCATAGGATGGCAACACATCATTGGATAATAATATAAGCATAAATCAACATGTTCAAGTAGAGGGTTCAACAGGTTGCGGGAGAGTGGCCCGCTATAGATAGATGGGGCAAGGTGATGGATGTGTTGGTGAAGATGACGAAGTTGTTGGAGTAGATCGCTCTCACACGATGATTGCCCCGGCGGCGTTCCGGTGCCATCGGGAGAGAGGGGGGAGATCCCCCTCCATCTTCTTCTTCCTTGACCTCCCCCTAGATGGGAGGAGGGTTTCCCCTCCGGTCGTTGGCCTCCATGGCAGCAGAGGGGCGGGAGCCCCTCCGAGATTGGATCTCTCTTTGTCTCTCTCTCTCTCTCTCTCTCTCTCTCTCCATTTCCTTTTGTTTCTGCATTCCCAGATTCTGGCCTTTCACCATTTCTTAAATTGCTAGAGATCCTTAACTCCTATTGGGCTGAAATTTTAACACGATTTTTATACGGATATTAGCTTTCCTGAGGCCAAATAAGGGCACCAACCGCCTTACGGGTTGGCCACAAGCCTCCCAGACGCGCCCAGGGTAAGGGGCACACCCCTAGGGATTGTGGGCCCCTCATGCTTCGTCTTGCGTTGATTCTTTTTCCCCAAAATCACACATATTCCAAGAAAATATCCGTAAGTTTTTATCACGTTTGGACTCCGTTTGATATTGATATTGTGCGAAAAAAAAACATGCAACAAGGAGGAACTGGCACTGGGCACTGGATCAATATGTTAGTCCCAAAAACAATATAAAAAGTTGCCAAAAGTATATATGAAAGTTGTAGAATATTGGCATGAAACAATAAAAGATTATAGATACGACAGAGACGTATCAACGTGTCAATCAAATTATGGAACTTATGCTCCAAGCTTCTGTTATTTCATTCGGAATGGATAGGGAGAAATGCCTTCCATTTACCTAATTCTCTTATAACAATAGTTATCAATCTAGCTTGGGCAAAGCTCCTTCTGAAGTTCTTGATGGAAGAAGGTGTCGAATGCCTCTTAACTGGTTGGAAACCGGGGAAAGACAATTCTTTGGATTGTATATGATATAGGAAACAGAAGAGCAAGTTCGCATTGTTCGTGAGAAATTGAAAACAGCCCAATCTCGTCAGAAGAGCCAATATGATCACCATCATAAGGCTCTGACAAAGTCGACGAGAAGGCGTACCTTCGGGTTACTCCTCTGAAGGGAACCCATCGATTCAGTATCAAGGGCAAATTGGCTCCTTGTTACATTGGTCCCTTTCGCATTCACGCCAAACAAGGAAAAGTTTCCTACTAATTGGGACCACCTCCGCTTCTTTCTAGAGTTCATGATGTCTTCCATATTTCTCAACTCAGGCGTTTCTTCTCGGATCCTATCCGCGGAGTGGACCACGAAATGCTTGATCTCCAAGATAATCTCACATATCGAGAATACCCTGTCGTATTCTTGATCAAGTCGAGCGTACCACTCGACGCCACAACATCAAGTTTCTCAAGGTTCTGTAGTCGCACAATTCCGAGAAAGAAGCTACTTGGGAAAGGGAGGATCGTCTTCGACTTGAGTACCTCACACTCTTCCCGAAGGACCCTAAATGTCGGGACAAGATTCTTTTGAGTGGGGGTGAGTTTTCACAACCCTAGTTAGAATTTTCACTGGACCAGCTAGAGTGATGCATCATGTTTAAATTTTCATTAAACTTGAATTGGGGATGAACAAACCCCAGCACCCCCTTGAAAATACCAGGTTCAATTGAAAAATATTTCAATGAACCAAAATGCCCTTTACAAAAGTTCGTCATTTTTGAATTGGTCTACAACCTCTGCCAAAAATGGTGGACATTTTTCTAGGACATTCTGGATTTTTGAATTAATTCATAAGTATTTTAATTTGGACATTTAAATCCAAGTAATATTTTTAAATGTCCAGATATTTTTGAAAGTACTTGAGGGTTGTTGGAAATAATTTCAAAAGTGCCCACAAATATTTTCAGCATTTTACAAAATGGTTTGGTACTTCATTCAAACCAAAATCAACAACAGAAAAAGAAAAAAGAAAACTAAAACAGAAAACTAGAGAGAGAGAGAAGGCCGCAGACCACTTACGTCACTGGGCCGGCCCACCTGGCCTGGTGCCAGTTGTCACCCACCTCTGCCAGTAGGCAGAGGGAGATAGCGCACGCGTGCCCGAGCGCGCTATGCCACCTCCCTGCCTGCCTGCGTCGCCCCAGGCCACCATGATGCCTCGAAGGGCCTGTAATCCGACAAGTATAGCTTCCACATGTGCTTGTATGTTTGTATGACTTGAGTGTTAGGTCGTGTGACCCCTACTTGTATGGATATGTTATGTATGGCTCTTCGAAGCCTTTTAAATAAATACTTTGAGTCATAGAGTTTTGTTGTGATGCCATTCTGTATTTGCACGTATAGAGCATATTGTGTGTATGATTTTTAAATGCTTGGTATGTGTGGGATTCGAAACCTAGATGTTTATTCTTGGTAGCCTCTCTTATGGGGAAATGTCTCCTAGTGCTTCCACTAAGCCATGGTAGCTTGCTACTGCTCCGGAACACATGGATTGATCGGCATGTGCCCTTCTTTGCTCCTGTGTATGTCCCTTCGCGGAAATGTCACGCGGTGTTTTACTAGAGTCCTTGTAGCTTACTATGACTATGTTGCACTCGTTGTTGACCGACAGGTGCATTGCTGGGTCATGTATGATTGTCCCTGTAAGCTTGTGCCACCTTGGGTTTACGACTAGTCATGTCGGGTCGGGTTCTCTGTCATATGGATGCTAGCGACAAGTCATATACGTGAGCGAAAAGGCGCAAATGGTCCCGGCCAAGGTAAGGCTGCAGCCGTGGGAATACCGTGCATGAGGCCGCAATGTGATATGACGTGTTACAGGCTAGATCGGTGTGACTTAGGGTCGGGGTCCTGACTTTAACTTAGAACGGCATGAAAATACCACATATAGGTAGGTATGGTGGACTCATGTGGCAAAACTGGGTTTAAGGATTTTGTATGCACAAGTAGTATTCCCACTTAGTACAAATGGAGGCCAGCAAATAGATTGAGAAGCAACCAATCAAGAAACTAAAATTCACATAAACGAGCTTTGAGCATAACTAACACCAAATAATGCAGCACAAGTAGGATGTAATTTCGTTGCATAACTATTTACTTCCGTGCTTGCATAGGGAATCACAAACCTTAACACCAATATTCTTACTAAAGCATAATTACTCACCAACATGACTCCCATATTATTATCTCCATATCGCAAAACTATTGCAAGGAATCAAACTTATCATATCCAATGAAATACATGAAGGTTTTTATTGTATCCTACTTGGATATTCATCATATTAGGACCAATTTCATAGCTTTTGCAAATTCTCATCACTAGTATCAACTCTCAACATAATATAAGTGAAGCATGAGAGTATTCGACAAACTACTCCAAAAAGATATAAGTGAAGATCAAGCGAGTAGTTAAGTATATGGGTAGCCATTTGAGGACACTCTCTTATTTAGAAACTTTCAGATCTAAGCATTTTATTAAAACAACAAGCAAAACAAAATGAAATGACGTTCGAAGAATAGCACACATGTGAAGAAGCAAAAAACTTAGGCTCAACCGATACTAACCGATAATTGTTGATGAAGAAAGGTGGAATGCCTGCCGGGGCATCCCCATGCTTAGATGCTTGAGACTTCTTGGAATACTATCTTGGGATGACTTGGGCATCCCCAAGGTTGAGCTTTTGTGTCTCCTTAATTACATCTCATAACACGGTTTCCATAAATCTTAAAAACTTCATCCACACAAAACTCAACAAGAACTCATGAAATAAGTTAGTATAAACCAATGCAAAACCTTATCATTATCCACTGTAGCAAATCACTAAAATTATAATGTGACATTGCATACTAAATGTCTCTACATATTTAATACTCCTATCCTCAAATAGAATCATTAAATAGGCAAACATATGAAAACAAGGCAAACATACAACAATCTGCCAGAATAGGACAGTCTGTAAAGAATGCAAGAGGATTCATAGTTATCTAGCTCCAGAAATTCTGAAAATGTCCCATACTGTAGAAAATTTATCATACCATATTGTGTAAAAAGTTCAAGATTTTATCACGTTCTGACATTCTAGAAGAATTAAGACAATGATAGAAAACTTTCTGTCTTCAAACATCAACATGTAGACTTGCAAAATAAGCATGGTAAAGGCTATACTTGGTATTTTTATTGAAGTAAAAGATGCAAAAAATTATTATAAATAACATCAAGCTAATCAAAACAAAATAAAATGACGCTCCAAGCAAAACTCATATCATGTGACGAATAAAAATATAGCCTCAAGTAAGGTTACCGATATTGTTGGAGACGGAAGAGGGGATGCCTTCGGGGGCATCCCCAAGCTTAGTTGCTTGGATCTTCCTTGCATATTACATTGGTGTGACTTGGGTATCCCCAAGCTTAGGGTCTTCTTACTCCTTATTCTCCTCATATCGGTATCTCACCCAAAACTTGAAAACTTCAATCACACAAAACTTAATGGAACTTCATGAGATGGTTAGTATGATAAAGACAAATCCTTCACTTTGGTACTGTCGAAGACAAGATTCATAATTGTTCTCACACAATGCCTACCATACCTTATCATTTCCACAATTTATATTGAGCAATATAAGCCATAGAAACTAGATAACAAGCAAACTATGCATTGAAAACAGAATCTGTCAAAAGCAGAATAGTTTGTAATAATCTGAACTTTGACCATACTTCTGTAACTCCAAAAATTCTGAAAAATTAGGACAATGTAGGTAATTTGTATATTAAATATATTTAGAAAAATTAGAATTTTTTTATGCTCCAGTGAATTTAAACAATTCTGTTACCGGAAGCAAAACTTCTTATTTTTGCACAGAATCAAGTCAACTATCATCCACACTATCCCAAAGGCTTTACTTGCCACTTTATTGAAACAAAATCTATAAAATATGATTACTACAATAGCTTAATCATGTGAACACAGAAAAAACAGTAGGTAAAAGTGTTAGGTTGTCTCCCAACAAGTGCTTTTCTTTAGTGCCTTCTATCTAGGCATGATGATTTTAATGATGCTCACATAAAAGATAGGAATTGAAACATAAAGAGAGCATAATGAATCACATGAAAAGCACATTTAAGCCTAACCCACTTCCTACGCATAGGGATTTTGTGAGCAAACAATTTATGGGAGCAAGAATCAACTAGCATAGGAAGGCAAAACAAGCAAAACTTCAAGATTTTCAACATATAGAGAGGAAACTTGATATTATTGCAATACCTACAAGCATATATTCCTCTCTCATAATAATTTTCAGTAGCATCATGATAATTCAACAATATAGCTATCACTTAAATCATTCTTTTCATGATCCACAAGCATAGAATTTTTATTACTCTCCACATAAGGAAATTTATTCTCATGAATAGTAGTCGGAGAAAACTCAACAAAATAACTATCATGGGATTGAAAATTAAAATCATGATGACAAGTTTCATGGTTATGATTATTCTTTATAGCATACATGTGATCGCCATAATCATCATAGATACCAACTTTATTGTCATAGTAAATTGAAACCTCTTCCAAAATAGTGGATTCATCACTAAATAAAGTCATGACCTCTCCAAATCCACTTTCATAATTAGCACAATAAGATTCAACACCCTCCAAAATAGTGGGATCATTAGTACCTAGAGTTGACACTCTTCCAAACCCACTTTCATCAATATAATCATCATAAATAGGAGGCATGCTTTCATCATAATAAATTTTCTCACCAAAACTTGGGGGAGTAAAAATATCATCTTCATCAAATATAGCATCCCCAAGCTTGTGGCTTTGCATATCGTTAGCATCATGGATATTAAAAGAGTTCATGCAACAACATTGAAATCATGCTCATCATTCAAAGATTATTTGTCAAACATTTTATAGAATTCTTCTTCTATCACTTGAGCATAATTTTCCTTTCCATCATTTGCATGAAACACATTACAAAGATGAATAATGTGATGCAACCTCAATTCCATTTTTTTTATTTTCTTATAATAAACAAAACTAGTGCTAAAACAAGAAACTAAAAGATTCAATTGCAAGATCTAAAGATATACTTTCAAGCACTCACCTCCCCGGCAATGACGCCAGAAAAGAGCTTGATGTCTACTACACAACTTGTTCTTGTAGACTCGTGTTGGGCCTCCAAGCACAGAGTTTTGTAGGACAGTAGCAATTTTCTCTCACGTGGATGACCTAAGGTTTATCAATACATGGGAGGCGTAAGATGAAGATGGTCTCTCTGAAACAACACTGCAACCAAATAATAATAGGTCTCTTGTGTCCCCAACACACCAAATACAATGGTAATTTGTATAGGTGCACTAGTTCGGCGAAGAGATGGTGATACAAGTGTAGTAATGATAGTAGATATTAATTTTTGTGATAGTAACAATCAAAAAGCAAGGTATCAAGTAATAAAAGTGAGCACAAACGGTATTGCAATTCTTTAAAATGAGGCCTAGGGTCTGTACTTTCGGTAGTTCAATCTCTCAACAATGCTAATATAGTTGGATCATATAACCATCCCTCAACGTGCGATGAAGAATCGCTCCAAAGTTCCTATCTAGTGGAGAACATAAGAGAAATTGTTTGTAGGGTACGAAACCACCTCAAAGCTATTCTTTCTGATCAATCTATCCTAGAGTTCGTACTAAAATAACACCAAGTTGTTATTTTTGATCGATCTAACCAAGAGTTCGAACTAAAATAACACTATATGATACACATCAACCAACTATAATGTCACCAAGATACTCCAATGTCACTGTGAATATCCATGAGTTGAGTATACGGTATGCATCAAACAATTTCAAATTCATAATAATCAATCCAACACAAAGAACCTCAAAGAGAGCCCGAAGATTTATACCGGAGAAACAAAGACGAGAACGTGCATCAACCCCTATGCATAGATTACCCCAATGTCACCTCGGGAATCCGGGAGTTGAGTGCGAAAACACATATCATGTGAATCAATATGGTACCCCATTGTCACCACGGGTATTCATAGAAAGATATACATCAAGTGTTCTCAAATCCATAAAAGTATTCAATCCGATAAGAACAAAATCTCAAAGGGAAAACTCAATTCACAACAAGATAGAGAGGGGGAAAACACCATATGATCCAACTATATTAACAAAGCCCGTGACACATCAAGATCGTGACATCTCAAGAACATGAGAGAGAGAGGGAGTGTGGAATGGTACCTATGGGATCACAAGAATCCCTACTACGGTTGCCGGGGCGCAGGGTTGCAAGAAGAGCAGGATCAGTAGACAGCACAAGGACCATTTACCCAGGTTCAGGCCACGAGGATGCTTGAAACCCTAGTCCTGCTTTGGTGGATGTATTTCAGAGAGTTCTTGAGCTCTCGAACTAGCTGTGGTGAGTGCGTGGTTCGAAAGAGCCGAATCATTTTCCGGTATGCCATGGGCCTCCTTTTATAGTTGGAAGGGGCTGCTACAGTGGCACACAGGAGGTGGAAAGGCGTACAGTGCCCTGAGCTTATCGCTTGTATTACAGGACAAGACGCATTTAATGTGTAGCTTAGGTGTCCCCTCGCTTTATTGGGGATGGGAGCGAGGCCCGTCCCGTCCGTCGCCGCTACTCCTTGCTTTGACACGCGCCTTGACCAGCGATGCGTGCGGCGCCATGTAGGCAGGCAGGCAGCTGAGGTGGCGCGATGGTGGAGCCTTCATGAAGATCTGCATGCCGCCACACAAGCGCTTGTTGAGTTGGCCTGGGGGCTGCATGTTGCCGCGCAGGTGCCCGCCCAGCTGGTTGGGCTGGCAGCTGCATGCGAACGGTGGTGGAAGCTTGTTTGGCGCGGGCCTGGCGGTGGCCCTCCTGGCATCCTTGGCGGCGGTCTTGCCGGGTGGCCCGGCAAGGGTCTTGCCGTGTGGCCCGGCAAGGGTCTTGCCGTGGCGCATCGCCATCCCCGGCAAGGACCTTGCCGGGGGTCTGGTGGCCTTCCTCGGCAAGGATCTTGCCGAGGATCATTGTCTTCTAATCCTCATCTGATCTTGAATATGTCTTCACAAAGTCTGCATGCCACCACAGAGGTGCCTTCCCGAGCCCTGGCCCCATGCGGATGATGGTGTTGGGGACCGTGGGCTCAAGGGTGACTTTCTCTGTTGGTGTGGGGCGAGCTGCCCCGGCAAGGGTCTTGCCGAGGCTGCTGAGGTTGCGCCGGCTAGGGTCTTGCCGGGGGAACCTGCTTCGTCCCTCTGCTCTTTGTGGTCTTGGCCTTGGCGTTGCTCTTATTATCTTGGGCTTCGGTCTTACCTTGGCTCACCTCCCCGTTCTGCTTGGTGTGGACGCAGGCGCGGCTCCGACTGCCTTTGCACAGGTAAAGGGGTACAAAAAACGCACCCCTCTTTTTCTACACCGACAGGAGCCCCTGGGCCTGGGCCACACATAGGCGCGACACGTTGTTGGGCCAGCCCCAAAACGGTGCACGGGCAGGCGGGGCGGTTTTTACCGTGGTAAAACTCTTCGCGCGCTTCGCTTCCCATGACCCGCGCGTGCGGCGCGGCGTGGAGGGGAGTGCGTGACGTGGGCGGCATGCGTGGGGCGGTTCCCACATGCATGCGTCACATCACAGTAAAGAGGCTGCTTGCGCCTTCCCCGTAAAAAGAGGGAGGCGTGGAGGCGCGGCTCATTTACTGAGCGGGGCCGGGGCGCGGTCTTCAAGGCGTCCATTCCCCACGATCACAGGGTGAGGAGAGGTCGCTTCACCCGTCCCCTCAGTTATGCACGTCCGCAACGCGTCCTTCATGCGCCTGGGGTGGCAAGCAGTGGAGGCGGGAAACCAGGCCGTCGGTGGTTGGGGCAGCAGGCCGGTCCTGATTCCCTGCGCCTCCAGCGTCTGGATTGGTCGAGTGGGGCGGCCGAGCCCCAACCCGCTCATTTATAAAGAGCGCAAAGGGGGGGATGGCATCCCACATTCTTCCATCTTCTATCTCCTCCTACTTCCGCTTCTTCCTCTCACCCGCCATGGAGAAAGGGAATACTGGTCCCTCGACGGTGGCGGCGAGGGTCGCTGCTCGACAACGCGTCCCTCGTCCTCCTGAGCCCACGGTGGTGGAACCAGCCACGAGGGGAAGGGGGAGGGGGCGAGGCCGTGGGCGAGGCCGGGGCAGAGGCCGTAGTGCTCGGGGAAGAGGAGGACGGAGCGGCGCGCCGGCCTTGCCCCCGCCAATTATGCCCTTCCCAATGGAGGGCCATGTTGAAGACCAGCCTTGCGAGTTCTTCATCAGGCTGTGTTGGCCTCCGCGTTGTCGTCTTTGTCTCCCCGCCCTGTTCGCTTGGGTGATGGAGCGTGACCCGCCCAGACCCTCAGGTTCCACATGAGGGGCTATGGGAACGGGGGCACGCGGGTCGACGTCGACTTACTCGCTCCTCGGGTTATGTACCTCCGCCGTGGATGGAAGACGTTCGCTCGCATCCACAGCCTGACGGTGAGGCTCGTCCTCTACTTCAAAATAATGGAGGACGGCCTGCTCTCCGTCAAGGTCTTCGGAGAGTTTGGAACTCGCCTGAAGTGCTGCGTGGAGAGCTTCTCCGATGGAGATTCTGACGATGGAAGCTCTTCCTCGAGCGAAAGTGATGAGGAGGACAGCGGGGCAGATGATGGGGACGAGTCCGACTAGGCGTCGGACGCCCCGCGCATGGGCGGGTGCGGCAGCAGCAGCATCTGCACCTGGCCGCTCCTCCGGCAGAGGTTTGCAGGGGGTGGGGCCAGCTCCTTGAACTTCTCGGGGCCGTCTCTTTGGGTGGCTGGCGTCGGGAGGCTGTGGAAGAGGAAGAGGGCGGGCGGCAAGGCCGTCAACTCGGAGCACGCGGGCACCGACGCCTTCATCATGTATTGCCGGTCCTGCCGCCTCGTCTTCCAGCTCCTTTCCCGACACCGTCATCACCGGCCCACCCGTGGGCGGCCACCGAGGTGTTCTCTTGGTGCTTTCTGCTGCTCGTAGCTCGCCTAGGCGCCCCTTTTGCTCTCTCGCCTCCTTGACCTGCCTTCTGAGGAGAGGGAGAAGAAAGGGATTATGGGCATCTTATCTCTTTTTTAGTTGGTAAGCCTGCGGGCCTTCGTTAAATTTAGAACTTGTAATCCCTTTGCTCATTTTTTTCGTTCCGTACCTGTATGGGATGTTTTTAATGAAAAAGGGATGCTTGCTGGGTTTTTCGTTCGTGGGTAAATCCCGCGACAAGGAGCGAATCCTTGTTATTGTTTAAGATAAACATTTTTCGGCCGGGAACAGGCCTTGCCGTCCTCCCACTCCACTCGACCGTTCTCGCGCTCTCGGCGGAGGAAGGGATGAAGTGGGCTTTAGGCTCCTCGTCCTACCTCCTTGCCGCCGCGGCTACAACCAAATCTGGACCCAGGAAATAATCCCTAGGTAAAGGAAAAAGGGGAGCACAGCAGCCTAGAGATAAAAACGAGGTTTCACATGCCCTAGTTCGGTTCCGAAATGCATGATAGAGGATAAAAGACTTATCTGGATCTGCAGCTCCTGGCAATCTCATCTTGCCGCGGTTGGACCCTTCTGCTTGCAGCCCCCGGCAACCCGTTTTCTTTCTTCTAAGTGGCTCGGCAGAAGTGCTCATGTGCCCTGTGAACCAAAAGAGGACAGAAGGGAAACAGATAGACGCGCAGTCGACCTCTTGGCTAGGGGTTAGTCGCCGCTAAGCACTATCAACCCTAACTAAGGAAGAGACTCGACCTAGCATGCATTCTATAACTTAGGACGCCAACGCTTCATTTATTTATGCTCAGGGTCTGCGCCTGGCTTTGTACAAAGGGTCACATGCCTTGCCGTCAAAGCTTGTACAAAAGGTGGCTTGCCGGGAGGCCCGACAAGCCGCGCCTTACGGGTAAAACTTGCAAAGATGCTCGATGTTCCAGGAGTTGCTCACTGGGACAGCATCTTCGGTCTCCAGGTGGACTGCGCCGGGCCTGGTGACTCATATCACCCGATAAGGGCATTCCCACTTTGGCGTCAACTTGTTGGAATTCTTGGACGACTGAACGTGCCGAAGAACAAGGTCACCTTCCTCAAAGCTTCGGGCATGAACCTTGCCGCTATGGTAGTGGCGCAAGGCTTGTTGGTAGCATGCCGCCCTCACAGCCGCCCGAAAACGATATTCCTCAAGGAGCGTCGCGTCATCTTGGCACAACGGCTCTTGCTCAAGATCATCATAAGCGAGCACTCAAGGTGACCCGTATATGAGTTCCATGGGGAGAACTGCTTCCACCCCGTATACCAGGGAAAAAGGTGTCTGGCCGGTGGCTCGATTTGGCCTCGTTTTGATCGAACAAAGAACCGTCGACGGTTCATCAATCCAGCGCCTTCCGCTCTTGTGCAGCTTGTCAAAAGTTTTTGTCCTCAGGCCTCGCAACACTTCAGCATTTGCCCTCTCCGCTTGGCCGTTGCTCCGTGGGTGTGCCACGGAAGCAAAACAGACCTTGCTGCCGAGGTCTTTAATGTATTATATGAAGGTGTGGCTTGTGAACTGCGTGCCGTTGTCGGTGATGACTCTGTTTGGCACACCAAAATGGTAGACCAGTCCCTTGAAAAACTTGACAGCTGACTGAGCAGTCACCTTTCTCACTGCTTCCACCTCTGGCCACTTTGTGAACTTGTCGATTGCGACGTACAAGTACTCAAAGCCCCCGACAGCGCGGGGGAAAGGGCCCAGTATGTCGAGCCCCCAGACCGAGAATGGCCAGGAGAGAGGGATTGTTTGAAGGGCTTGGGCTGGTTGATGAAGCTTCTTTGAATGGAACTGACACGCTTCACACTCGCATCCTGGAGGGCGGTGGGCCAGAAGAAACCTTGCCGGAGCACCTTCCCGGCAAGGGCCCTCGACCCTATGTGGGAGCCACATATGCCTCCATGTATCTCCCCCAACAGCTCCAAATCCTTCCTCCCGGGATGCACTTCAATTTCACACCGCTTGGCTTTCTCTCGCACAGACGCCATCGAGGAACTGCAGGCGGACCGACGGACTACTTTTTCCGCTTCTTCCTGCTCCTCAGGAAGCTCCCCTGTTTGGAGGAATTGGACAGTATACTGCGCCCATGCCGGAGCCTGGGGCTCGAGGGCAAGGACCAAAGGCATTTCTTCTTCCATGGGAGCGGCTGTCTCTACGGCCAGGGCTTGACGCCCCACCGGAGCAAATTGCTCTTCGGCAGGCTCAGCGTCCGTGGCAGCACCCTTGCCGACAGCCCCAGGGGGCTCGGTAGGAAAGTACTTGCCGGGACTTGATTTCCTTCGCTTGTTCTACCTTGCTGATGGTTCGATGAACGGTTGAGTTAACCGGAGCAAAAAGGTACCTGGTTCCACAGGTAGCTTGAATGCGGCACGCTTTGACATGTGATTGGCGTTGTCGTTCTCCGCTCGAGGGACGTGCTCTGCCTGGATACCGTCAAAGCGTTCCTCCAACTTCCTCACCTCATCTACATAAGCTTCCATCAATGGGCTCTGATAATCCTTGTTGACCTGTCTGACAACGAGCTGCGAGTCACTCCTGACGATGAGCTTCTTAACCCCGAGGTCTGCCGCGATCATGAGACCGGCAAGCAATCCCTCGTACTCAGTAGTGTTGTTGGTGGACATCTCCCTGAGGAAGTGCATCTGGATCACGTACTTGAGGTGCTCTTCGGTGGGTGCGACGAGCAGCACACCGGCACCGGCGCCTTGCAGCGAGAAAGCCCCATCAAAGTACATGATCCAGTCGGGATCTGCTTCCTTGCCGGGGAGAGTGGTCTCCTAGATTTCTTCGTTAGGCGTCGAGGTCCATTCTGCAATGAACTCTGCCAAGACTCTGCTTTGAATCGTCGAGGTACTTTCAAACTTTAAACCAAAGCTTGACAAGTCCAAGGCCCATTCCACAATCCTTCCAGTCGCACCGGGGTTATGCAGTATCCTTGCAACGGGAGGCGGGTGACGGCAGTGAACTCGTGGGCTTGGAAGTAATGACGCAACTTCCTCGAGGCCATAAGGAGGCCGAAGAGCAATTTTTGCACACCGGAATACCTCGACCAAGCCCCCTGCAGGGGGGAGATGACAAAGTAAATCGGGTGCTACATCATCTTCTTCTTCAGCACCACCTCACTCGACTGCGCGGGCACTGCCTTGGTGGCATTAGACTCTGCCGGGGGCCACGCCTTGCCGGCACCAGGCCCTGCCGGGGGAATCTTTGGCTTGCCATCCGCTGGTTCTGCCGCCATCACTGCCTCCGTGTCGACCTCCCTCTGTGCCACCAGTGTGGCGCTGACCACTTGATTCGTCGCCGCCAGATACAGCAGCAACTACTCTTGTGGTTTAGGCGCAACCAGTATTGGCGCGGAGGAAAGGTATTTCTTCAGGTCTTGCAATGCTGCCTCGGCTTCTGGGGTCCACTCTATTGGGCCTGTCTTCTTCAGGATTTTGAAGAAGGGAAGGGCGTGCTCGGCGGACTTGGAGATGAATCGGCTCATGGCGGCAACGCAGCCGGTGAGCCGACGCACATCCTTGATCCGCTTGGGCACCTCAATCTGCTCAATAGCCTTGATCTTGTCTGGGTTTGCCTCGATCCCGCGTTGTGACACAAAGAACCCGAGAAGCTTGCCAGATGGAATGCCGAACACACACTTCTCAGGGTTCAGCTTGAGGTTGATCTTGCACAGGTTAACAAATGTCTCTTCCAGATCTCGCACAAGAGTTGGCCCGTCCTTGGTTTTGACCACTATGTCATCCATGTATGCCTCCATATTTCTATGGAGCTGAGGTTCGAAACCAATTTGGACTGCCCTCGCGAACGTTGAGCCAGCACTACTCAACCCGAAAGGCATCGATAAAAAGCCAGAGCTACAGTACCACATGTGGTGATGAATGTTGTCTTTTCTTCATCCTCTCTTGTCATGAAGATCTGGTGGTAGCCCGAGTAGGCGTCGAGGAATGATAACAGATCACACCCGGCTGTGGAGTCAACAATATGGTCGATGCGCGGCAATGGGAAGGGGTCCTTAGGACAAGCCTTATTGATATCTGTGTAATGAATACACAGTCTCCACTTCCCATTCGCCTTGCGCACCACTACCAGATTGGCCAACCACGTCAGGTGGAGCACTCCTCTCACCAAACCTGCTGCTTCCAACTTCCTGATCTCCTCTATGATGAACTCCTGCCTCTCCAGGGCCTGCTTCCTGACCTTCTGCTTGAAGGGCCACACGTGGGGGCAGACAGCTAGGTGGTGCTCAATCACCTCCCTGGGAACACCGGGGATGTCGGACGCTTGCCATGCAAACACGTCGACATTCGCCCGCGGGAAGGTGATGAGCGCGTCTTCCTATTTGCTGCCGAGGGTGGAACCTATGGTGAAGGCCCCTCCCATGCCATCCTCCCTGACGGGCACCTTCTTGGTATCCGGCGGCTCGGCCCTGGATCTCTTGCTCTTGTCGTTAGAGCTCTCTGGCATGTCCTCGATGATAGCACAACACTCCGAGGAGGTGCGCTTGCCAGAGTGGGTGCGAGAGGCCTTGCCGGGCTTCTACCTTCCCACCCGGGCCTTCAGCGGCAAAAGCAGGTGCCTTGATGGCAGCTGCTACAACTGCTTCTCAGTAGAGTTGGTCGGCGCAAATCAGCGTGCCCTTCTTATCGGAGGGGACGGAGAAGATAGTCAATGGCCCGGGCATCTTTTGCATGTTGTAGGCGTAGTGTGACGCCGCCATGAACATGGCTAGTTCCGAGCGGCCGAGGATCCCGTTGTAGGGCAAGGGGATCTCGGCTACGTCGAAGACGATCCTCTCTGTCCTGTAGTTCAACTCTCCTCCAAATGTCACGGGCAGTGTGACCTTTCCCTTCGGCTGGCTCCTCCACGGATTGACCCCTTGAAACGTTCATGTTTCCTCTAGGTCTCCATCAGGGATTTGCAACTTTTTGATCACGACAGGCGAGATCAGGTTCAGGCCGGCCCCGCCATCAACCAACATCTTGTTCACCCTCAGGTTGCGTATCGTTGGTGAGACCAACAATGGCAAACACCCGACCGCGGTAGTGCGGTCAGGGTGGTCCTCGGCGTCAAAGATGATGGGCGTGCTGGACCACTTCAGCGGCTTCTGAGTGTCGAACGACGGCTCTGCTGCTGTAATCTCACGCGCCCACTGCTTGAGCTGGCGGTGAGAGGTATGCAGCGAGGCGCCGCCATCGACGCACATGGCCTCCGTAGCCTTCTGGAACCCTTGCTCACAAGACTCGTCGTCCTCGTCGTGATCATCGTCTTCCTGTTACTTGTCACGGCCCCGGGCGGGCCTCTCTTGTTGGTTGTCCTTGCCGGGGCGGCCTACTTGGCAGCCACACTTCTTGCCGGATCCATCAGCACCGTCTTGGTCCTTCTCCTTGTCCCGCCTCTCGTACTCAGCCTTTTGCTTCTCAGCAAGCAGCTCGACTTGTTGGCAGTTCTAGAGGTCGTGGCCCTTGGTGCGGTGGATCTTGCAGTATTGCTAGCCGGAGCTCCCTGGCTTGTCGGCAGCCGCCAAGGCCCGGCAGGCGGTGCACCTGGCAATCTCCTTGTCGGGGCGCCTGCCTTGACCTTCTTGCTGGCACTGGTGTCGTCAGATCTCTCAACGGCAAGCACGACCTTGCCCTTGCGTTTCCTGTTGCGACGCCGACCCTTGTTCATCGGGGTAGCGGCGTCCTCATCGGTAGAGTCGGTTTCCGCGGCGGCTTCTTCGCCGGGGTACTTCCTTCCCTCTTCAACCCGGGCGCATCTATCAGCCAGAACGTAGAGCTCGGCCACATCCTTGACCTTGGTCATCGCCAGCTCCTCGCGCATTTTGCGATTGTGCATGTTCTGGTAGAACGCGCTAATCACAGCGGCGGGATGAACATCGGGGATGTTGTACTGCGCCCGGCTGTATCTCTGGATGTACTTGCGTAGGGTCTCCCCTTCCTTCTGGGGAATGATATGCAGATCACTGACCTGGCCATGAGCTTGGTGGCCTCCCGCGAAGGCACCAACGAACTCATGGCACAGATCCGACCAAGAAGAAATGGAATCCACCAGCAAGTGCATCAACCAAGACATCACATTGGTCTTGAGCGCTAGCGGGAAATAGTTGGCAAGCACCTTGTCGTCGCGAGCCCCAGCGGCCTGCATCGCCATGGTGTAGATGTTGAGGAACTCGGATGGATGGGTCTTGCCAGTGTACTTCTCGCTGACGTGAGGCTTGAACGTGTGGTGGGACGGCCACTGGAACTGCCGCAGCTCAAGGGTAAAGGCCGGGCAGCCCACCTCGTAAGGTAGGCCGCCGGAGCCCCCCGGTGCCGGGAGGTCCATAGTGGGTCCCACGCGCTTGTTCGACTGGCGGCGCGTTTCACGCCGACTCTCGACGGTGGTCCGAGCATCTTCGTGAGCTCGTTCCCGAAGGACCTGGCGCTGGTCGTGGAGGGTCCGCGGGTCGGACAATGCTATGGAGATGTTATCACAAGCGTCGTCACGACGGGCCGACGCCCGCGGCGGCTGGCGAGGAGGGGGAGAGTGCACTGTGGCCGCAGCTCCCCCGGTCCTCCCAGCGCCAGCATGTGGTGGCTTGGTGGAGCACCGACCCGAGGGCCCCACCGGTCACGGATCGTCTTTGTTGGTGACGGTGACAAGGCTCCGGATGGTGGCCCTCCACTCGTCGAGCTTCTCCGCAGCAGGAGGGAAGTCGAGGAGCAGCTGCGCGCACCAAAGCTTCCGCTGGCGTGGGCGATGGCGACAGCAGCATGGATCACAGTGCGCTTCGACTTCTAACTATGTTAGAAGGAGCTCCATTACGACCCAGCGGTTGCGTGCCATTTTTGCCAGCGCTTCTGCGAGCGTGTTGAACCCCTTCATCTTGCGGATGATGCACAGGGCTCTTGCCACGGCGGTGCCTAGGGTCACCAACGTGGTGACGCTGCTCGGTGCGCACACCATGGGAAGAACGCGCGGTTGTTGCCGGTGTGGGCATCCTGGAGGTCACTGCACCGCCCGGAGGTGGCACAACGACACCCCTGGAGGGCCCCGTGCCGCCTGCGGGGGGCCCAGCTCCGTCCTTGGATCCGGTGACGTATAACCGGTCGTCTGGCGCGCGAACGATGCCGCTCGCGAGGCTCCAGCTTCCTGGGCGATGCTGGTGCTCGCGGACCGCGGCCCGGGTCTTGTCCGCGACCGGTCCACTGCTCGTCCGTAGCGGCACGGGCCGTTCGGCTTCCAATGAGCCGATCGTCGTGGGCATCTTCTTCATAGGAGCCATGGCGACGAGGAACTGCTAGGCAAACTACTAGACCTGATTCTCACAATTGCGCCCCCTACCTGGCGCGGCAAATATGTCAGTGTGGAACGACACCTATGGGATGACAAGTATCCTACTACGGTTGCGGGGTGCGGGGTTGCAAGAAGAGCAGGATCAGTAGACAGCACAAGGATCGTTTACCCAGGTTCGGGCCGCGAGGATGCGTAAAACCCTAGTCCTGCTTTGGTGGATGTATTTCAGAGAGTTCTTGAGCTCTCGAACTAGTTCTGGTTAGTGTGTGGTTCGAAAGAGCCGAATCCTTCTCCAGTATGCCATGAGGCCTCCTTTTATAGTTGGAAGGGGCTGCCATAGTGGCACACAGGAGGTGGAAAGGCGTACAGTGCCCTGAGCTTATCACTCGTATTACAGGACAAGACGCATTTAATGTGTAGCTTAGGTGTCCCCTCGCTTTATTGGGAATGGGGGCGAGGCCCGTCCCGTCCGTCGCCGCTCCTCCTCGCTTCTACACGCGCCTTGGCCAGCGATGCGTGTCGCGCCATGTAGTTAGGCAAGCAGCTGAGGTGGCGCGGTGGTGGAGCCTTCACAATGATCTGCATGCCACCACGCAGGCGCTTGATGAGTTGGCCTGGGGGCTGCATCTTGCCACGCAGGTGCCCGCCCAGCTGGTTGGGCTGGCAGCTGCATGCGAACGGCGGTGGAAGCTTGGTTGACGCGAGCCTGGCGGTGGCCCTGTTGGCGTCCTTGGCGAGGGTCTTGCCGGGTGGCCCGACAAGGGTCTTGCCGTGGCGCGTCGCCGTCCCCGGCAAGGACCTTGCCGGGGGTCTGGTGGCCTTCTCGGCAAGGATCTTGTCGAGGATCGTCGTCTTCTAATCCTCATCTGATCTTGAATATGTCTTCACAAAGATCTGCATGCCACAGCAGAGGTGCCTTCCCGAGCCTTGGCCCCATGCGGATGATGGTGTCGGGGACCGTGGGCTCAAGTGTGTCTCGCTCTGTTGGTGTGGGGTGAGCTGCCCCGGCAAGGGTCTTGCCGGGGGAACCTGCTTCGTCCCTCTGCTCTTTGTGGTCTTGGCCTTGGCGTTGCTCTTATTATCTTGGGCTTCGGTCTTAACTTGGCTCACCTCCCTGTTCTGCTTGGTGTGGCTTGGCGCGCTCCGACCGCCTGCAGACAGTAAAGGGGTACAAAAAACGCACCCCTCTTTTTGTACACCGACAGGGAGAGAGATTAAACACATATCTACCAGTACAATCCCTCAGCCCCAAGGGTTGATTACTCCCTTCTCATCATGGTGGCCGTTGGGAAGATGAAGATGGCCACCGGTGATGATTTCCCCCTGCGGCAGGGTGCCGAAACTGAGTCTAGACTGGTTTTTGGTGTTGGAATCACGCGAAGATGGGCCTCGAGGTGACCACAACCCACCGGGGCAAGCCAGGCCCCTCTGGCACGCCCTGGTGGGTTGTGCCCAACTCGGGGCTCTTCTAGCCCTCCCGTGAAGCTTCTAGTGCCTCTTCTATTACAAAAAAAATTGTCAAAAAGTTTCATAGCATTTGGAGAACTTTTATTTGTGCACAAAAAACAACACCATGGTAGTTCTGCTGAAAACAGCGTCAGCCCGGGTTAGTTCCATGCAAAACATACGAAAACCATATTAAATTTTGTAAACATGGCGTAAATACTTCATAAATTATAGACGTTGGATACGTATTAGTTGGTTGCGTGAATCTCCTATTGGTTCGATAAACCTTGGTTCTTTACCGAGAGAAGTACTTTCTGCTACCATACTACTTCACCCTTCCTCTTCGGGGAAATCCCAACGCCTATCACAAGTAGCAGAAGAATTTCTGGCTCTATTGTCGAGGTGACTTCATTAAACAACTCAAGGTCCCTTCATACACATTATCATTTGCTTGTTCTACTTTTTACTTGCTTTTGTTTTCCATTATTAGTTTCATTAAAAAATAAAAAATACAAAAAATACTTGTGTGCTGTCTTGCTTGAATTGCCATTGTGTCTCCAAAAAACACTAAGTTATGTGACTTCTCGAATACTAATAACAATGATTTTATTATTACTCCAATTGCTCCTCCAGCCACCAGTGCGGAGTCATGTGATATTAATGTTGCATTGCTAAATCTTATTATGAAAGAACCATTTGCTGGAAATACTAATGAGTTGCATCCCATCTTAATACCTTTGTTGAATTATGTGATATGCAAATGAAAAAAGATGTGGATAATGATATTTTTTAAGTTGAAATTATTTCCCTTCTCATTAATGGACAAAGCCAAAACTTTGTTTTCATCCTTACCTCGCAATAGTATTGATTATTGGGATAAACGTAAGGATGCTTTTATTGCTAAGTATTTTCCACCCACTAAGATCATATCGCTTAGAAATCAAATCATGAACTTTAAACAACATGAGCAAGAACATGTTGCACAATCTTGGGAGAGAATGAAATTAATGATTAAAACTTGTCTCATTCATGGATTAATCTTATGGATGATAGTACAAATATTTTATGTTGGACTGAACTTTGTTTAGAGAAATCTTCTAGACTCAGCTACAGGTGGCACGTTTATTGGAATCACATTGGTAGAAGCCATGAAGCTTCTCGGTAGTACGTCAGTAAACTATTCCCAATGGCACACTGAACCAGCTACAACTGGTAAGAAGGTAAATTATGTCAAAGAAGTTTCTACTTTGAGCGATAAAATGGATGCTCTAATGAATATGCCTGCCAGTAAAAAAAGGCTCATGTTGATCTTATGACATCCGATTATCTACCTTGATTGAGCAAAATAATGGTGATATTGATGTGACTTTTGTTGCAAGAAATAATTTCAACAACAATGCTTACAGGGGGGATTTTAATCCTAGGCCGTATGCCGATAATCCCTCTAATAGTTATGGTAATTATATAATAATAGTAATAATAATAATAACAACAACAACAACAACAACAACAACAACAACAACAACAACAATAATAATAATAATAATAATAATAATAATAATAATAATAATAATAATAATAATAATAATAATAGGATACCTACTGAACTTGAGAACAACATTAAAGAATTTATTAGTTCTCAAAAGATTTTCAATGCTATGGTAGAAGAAAAATTAAGCAAAGATTTTTAATGCTATGGTATAAGAAGAAGAAGGGATTGTACATGAGTCAACTTTAATTATAAGGTGTCCCAATTATTCGGAGCGTGATGATCTTAATGATAAAAAGAACAAAAATGGGTTGAAGAGGTCAAAACTTTTGATAATGATGCACCGACTTCTTTGGATTACAATGACTTTAATTATGACCATTCTTCTTTGATTGAATGTATTTCCTTGTTGCAATCCATGATAAATTCACCCCATGCTTACGAACATAATAAATTCACCCAATGCTTAGGAACAAAATAAATCTTTTACTAAACACATCATAGAAGCCATTATTCAAGCTAATAAACAAAAGCTAGAATTAGAAGTGTCTATACCAAGGAAATTACAAGATGAATGGGAACCCACTATTAAAGTTATGACTAAATACTATGAATGTAATGATCTATGTGATCTAGGAGCTAGCATCTCTACTATACCAAAATATTTATGTGATGTTCTAGGTCTCACCGATATGGATGATGTTCCCTCAACTCGCACTTAGCAGATTCAACAATTAAAAAGCCATTGGGTAGAATTAATGATGCACTCATAATTGCTAATAGAAATTATGTGCCCGTGGATTTCATTGGGCTTGATATTGAATGCAACATTTCTTATCCGACAATATTGGTAGACCATTTTTGCAAACCATATGAGCAATTGTTGATATGAAAGAACGAAATATAAGGTTCCAATTTCCACTAAAGAAAGGGATGTAACACTTACCAAGGAAGAGAATTAAACCACCATATGAATCCATTATGAGGGCCACCTATGGAATTGCTTTGAAGGATGATAACACTTGAAACTATGCATTATGCCTAGCTATGGGGCATTAAACAATAGTGATTGTTGGGAGGCAACCTAATATTTATCTTTATTTCAATTTTTATTTTCTGTTTTTATGTGATGACATTATTATTGCTACTACAATGACTGTGTTTTTTCTTTTAATTAGTGTTTGTGCCAAGTAAATCCTTTGGGATGATTCGGATGATAGTTAAACTGATTATGTGCAAAAGCAGAAACTTTTGCGCTCGGTATTTGAATTTACTTTACTAACTAGAATCGTATCTTGGTCTGAATTTTTTAAATAGTATTGTGATGCAAATTCTCTATGTTGTCCTAATTTTTTAGAAGTCTTGTAGTTATAGAAGTATGGTTTTTGATCAGATCATTCCATATTGTTCTATTTTAGGTAGATTGATAAGGGGAACCCTAATGGCCGATCTTTCACAATTTGGAGGGGAATCCACGAAGAACACGATGAACGCACACAAGAGGAAAACAATCAAATTAACGAGATCTGATCAAACATGGGCTAAATTCACATACAGAAAGGGGAAATACAAGATCCAAATTCAACAAGGGAGGATACAGGGTAGAAAGTTCATCCCGATCCGTGGGGAAAGAGGTCTCGAATCCACTAGGGGATCTTCTCCGTGAGGAGATCTTGAATCTACTGGGGGGATCTTCTCCTTTAGCTGGCCTTGGTCTCCAAAGGAGTAGGGGTACAAGTGGATGAGCAAAGCTTTATCTCCAAGATGATCTATCACAATGATAACCCTAAAATGTTGGGGGAGAAGGAGTATATATAGTCTAGGGTGCGAAGAGGTACATGGGCCTCGGTCCAAAACACTGTGCACAGACAGGTGTTGGACGTCCGAGAGTTATCGGTCATCCGGTGTCTCGTGAGGGACCGGTCGTCCTGTAAGGCTTGGACTTTCGATGTTTTGGCTCTGTAACGGCTTTGTCGGACTTATTGGTGGGGTCGGACGTCCGGTGCGTCGGTCGTCCGGAAGGGCTCGGACTTCTCGCGTTTTCATTCTGGACTGGTGGTGCCGGATTTCCGGAGATGGTCGAGTGTATGGTCGCTGGAGTGTGTCGGGCGTCCGGTACTTGTCAGTTATCCAGCCGCTATAGCATTCGTCGGCTAGCCCTTCTGGCTCGTGGAGTCTACAGGTGTCGGACTTCCGACAGGGAGCGATTGTACGGTGGCTATAGTTTTCTGGCAACTCTTCCTCTAGGTCCTCACGCTTGGTGTCCTCACCATCCTGTCCATTGGATGTAGTTGCTCTGTGGCTTTCCTCCAGGTACCTGATCACACACAAGGTCTCCGCTTGAGGTAGTAGAAATGTCTCACATGTGGAATTGTTAGTTTGGAGAGGAGCAAGTTCACCTTAGCTTTGATAGCCCTTGTCGGATTCCAGGCTCTCCAGACCCAAGATAGATTCAAACTCTGGGGTGCGTGCGAAGAACTCAACCTCCGCCGTCTCCCAACTCGTCGTTCTCACAGCCTAGCTCGATGAACTGGAAGGAAACGACACACAATAGTTTACCCAGGTTCGGGCCACCTTGCGGTGTAAAACCCTACACCTGCTTCTTGGTGGATTGGCCTCGAGGTGGGCTGAGGATGAACTAGTACAATGGAAGAACAACCACAGGAGGTGTGCTCTTGTGTTTGGGAGAGCGGTTGAGGTGTGGATCGACCGGATCCAGATCCCCTCCTATGGTGGTGGCTAGTGAGGGAGTCCCGGATTAGGGGGTCCTCGGACAGCCGGACTATATACTTTAGTCGGACTGTTGGACTATGAAGATACAAGATTGAAGACTTCGTCCCGTGTCCGGATGGGACTCTCCTTGGCGTGGAAGGCAAGCTTGGCAATACAGATATGTAGATCTCCTCCCTTGTAACCGACTTTGTGTTACCCAAGCCCCCTCCGGTGTCTATATAAACTGGAGGGTTTAGTCTGTAGAACAACAATCATACCATAGGCTAGCTTCTAGGGTTTAGCCTCTACGATCTCGTGGTAGATCAACTCTTGTAATACTCATATCATGAAGATCAATCAAGCAGGAAGTAGGGTATTAAATCCATCGAGAGGGCCCGAACCTGGGTAAACATCGTGTCCCCCGCCTCCTGCTACCATCCACCTTAGACGCACAGTTCGGGACCCCCTACCCGAGATCCGCCGGTTTTGACACCGACATTGGTGCTTTCATTGAGAGTTCCACTATGCCGTCATCGTAAGGTTTGATGGCTCCTTCGATCATCGGCAACGATGCGATCCAGGGTGAGGTTTCCCTCCCCGGACAGATCTTCGTATTCAGCGGCTTCGTACTGCGGGCCAACTTGCTTGGCCATCTGGAGCAGATCGAGAGCTACACCCCTGGCCATCAGGTCAGGTTTGGAAAGATGAACTATACTGCCGACATACGCAGAGACTTGATCTTCGACGGATTCGAGCCCACGTCAGGTGCGACGCACAGTGACGACGAGCATGACTTAACTCTGCCGTCGGACAGTGTTCGAGAGATCACAACTGCAACTACTCCGGCCCTCAATCCGGAACAAATTGCGCCATCTGAGGACGGGTGGATAGACCCCACCACGGAGGCCGCACTCTCAGTCGTGATAGAGCAGAATACTGACTTCACCTCCCATGAGAGCCGTGTTGCCGAACCGTTGGATTCGTCCCCAGCCACGGGCTCCGAGCCGCTTGCGTCCGTGCCTATCGAATCCGATTGGGCACCGATCATGGAGTTTACCTCCTCAGATATGTTTCAGCACTGGCCTTTTGGCGATGTGCTAAATTCATTAAGGTCTCTCTCCTTGTCAGGAGAACCTTGGCCGAACTATGTCCGGTCAGAATGGGATGCGGACGACGAAGAAATTCTCTCCCCATCCACCACCCACTTAGTAGACACTGTCGACGATTTAACCGACATGCTCGACTTTGACTCCGAAGACATCGGCGGTATGGACGATGATGCAGGAGACGAACAGGAACTACCGCCCACAGGGCACTGGACAGCCACCTCATCACACGATATGTACATGGTGGATACACCCAAAGAAAACAATGACGAGGACCGGAAGGATGCAGTGAAGGATAGCTCCCTCGAGAAGCAACCAAAGCAACGGTGTAGGCGCCGCTCCAAATCCCGCCTCGGCAAAAACAGCGATAACAGCACAATAAAAAATAACACCCCGGTCGACTCCAGAGGAAATGACAACCACATTGACCCAGCGATAGAGCAGGATGAACCAGCAAACGGCGAACATAGTAAGGAGCCTCTATCCAATCACGTCGATGCCGAGGATAAAGCTCATCAACCTCTCTTTGGAGAGGAAAACAGTCCGGACGACGACGCACACAGGAACGTGGAACAGGAGAACCTCCGTAGAAGGCTTATTGCCACCGCAAGGTGTCTGAAGAAGCAAAAGCAAAGGCTTAAGGCCGCGCAGAATTCGCTCAACAGTAGATGGAACAATGTGCTCAACAATGAAGAAAAGTATGGTGGTAGTTTCCATACAAAGAGCTATCCAAAGCGCAAGCTGTTGCCTGAGTTCGATAATGAGGCCGTAGAGCCTACACAGCCGAAGAATAAAACGGCCGATCAGCCAGATCGACCACCTCGTGGCCGCGATAGGGCGGCTAACGAGGCCGCACATAAGTCAACACACGATTTACGTGAGGACCTACGCCAAAAATCCGGTATGACCAGGTCCATCTATGGATCTAGGAAGCGCGCTCTAGCGCAAAATCAAAACTGAACACTACAACCGTCCGAACACCATGATACATCCAAATACAGGGGTGCCACACACCCCCTATGTTTTACCGATGAGGTACTGGATCATGAATTTCCAGAGGGATTCAAGCCCGTGAACATAGAGGCGTACGACGGAACGACAGACCCTGGGGTCTGGATTAAGGACTTCATCCTCCATATTCATATGGCTCACGGAGACGATCTCCACGCCATTAAATACTTGCCCCTCAAGTTGAAAGGACCAGCTCGGCACTGGCTGAAGAGCCTCCTTGAAAATTCGATTGGAAGTTGGGAGGAGCTTGAGGTTGCTTTTAGGGCTAATTTTCAAGGGACTTATGTCCAACCTCCGGAAGCAGACGATTTAAGTCATATAATTCAATAGCCCGGAGAGTCAGCCTGAAAGCTTTGGAACAGATTTCCAACTAAGAAGAACCAAATCGTCGACTGCCCGGACGCCGAAGCCTTAGCAGCTTTCAAACACAGCGTCCGCGATGAATGGCTCGCCAGACACCTCGGCCAAGAAAAACAAAGAACAATGGCGGCCCTAACAAGCCTCATGACCCGCTTTTGTGCGGGCGAAGATAGCTGGCTGGGCCATAGTAGCACCAGCGACCCAGGCACATCTGAAGTCAGGGATGGTAATGGAAAACCACGACGCAGTAAAATCAAGCGTCGAAATAACGAAAACAACCCAGACAACACGGCGGTCAACGCCGGATTCAGGGGCTCTCGACCCGGTCAACGGAAAAAGCCTTTCAAAGGCAACAGAGATGGACCGTCCAGCCTCAACAAGATTCTAGACAAATTATGTCAGATTCACGGCACCTCCGATAAACCTGCAAATCACACCCACAGAGAATGCTAGGTCTTCAAGAAGGCCTGCAAGCTAAACGCTGAACACAAGGGGAGGGAGACACCAAGTGAAGACGAGGATGAGCCCCGTGAGCAAAGCACTGCGGGACAGAAAAAATTCCCACCAGAGGTCAAAACAGTGAACATGATTCACGTAACAGAAAGAAGGAGCAAACATTCACTCCGAGACACATGCGCCATAGAGCCCGTCACCCCTAAGTTCAACCCTTGGTCGGCCTGCCCAATCACCTTTGATCGCAGGGATCACCTGACAAGTACCCGACATGGAGGATTGGCTGCCTTGGTGCTATACCCAATTATCGACGGATACCATCTCACCCAAGTCCTCATGGACGGCGACAGTAGTCTTAATCTGATATATCTGGACACAGTCCGCAAAATGGGGATAGACCCGACAAGAATCAGCCCAAGTTATACTACCTTTAAAGGAGTAATACCAGGCTCAGAGTCCCAATGTACGGGCTCTCTAGTATTAGAGGTTGTATTCGGTTCTCCCGACAACTTCCGAAGTGAAAAATTAACCTTCAACATCGCTCCATTCCGAAGCGTCTATCAAGCACTACTCGGAAGAACAACTTTCGCTCGTTTTAATGTAGTACCGCATTACGCTTCTCTTAAGCTTAAGATGCTCGGTCCCCGCAGCATCATCATAGTTACCGGAAATATTGAGTGTTCCTTACACGCGGAAGAACGTGTGGCGGCTTTAAAGTCGAACACTAAATGGCCTCTCCAACCAGAATAAATTATCGGTCATCAAGACCGCGGACACGGCTAGACGAGTCCGGCGCATCACTAGCTGTAACAGCTTACATAAACATGAGATTGGTTAGATGGTTATACCCCCATAGGCGGTACCAGGGGCTTCCCGCATGTAAAAAGGACTACAGTTCGACTCGACCTTACTCATCTTGAATTTTAATGGTTTATTGAGAATAACCAATTTTTCGCACGACAACTTTCACCTAAGTTTTTCTCTTTCACAAATGATAATCATGCTACACCCTTCCACGATACGGCACAACGAAGACACAGGCGCAGACGTGCAGCAGGGACCCACTCAAAGGTTTCTTTTTGGATTAAGACCCTGTGTAAACCATTTTTACTGTCTTTTGTTGCTTCACATCCTCCGGATACTCAGTATAACCGAGAAGGATGCTGACGTTATTGGCATTTCACCACGTCCAAATAATGCACATACCTGGACACTCGGGGTTCATTATCAAGGGCGTTACTCAGCCCGGTACATGTTGTAAAGACCGAATACCTTAGGGAGTGTTCGGCGTCGCGAGTTTGGCCTTATATGTATCAGCTCTGAATCATGTCTTTGGTCAAATGTTGGGTTTACCCGGCTCCCGTGTTTTGCCACCTTACGGTCCGCTCTATCGGCTAAGATGGCACCGGGAGAACTACTGTGATTGTGCCCTGGTTCATCTGGATGAGCACCTCAGTAGAGAAAGCCTAAAACTGACTGTCATGATAAAGCACGAGACTGGTCAACCACTCGATAACTTAGCGGAATCGTCGGGATTCCTCTGCATTAACGAAGGGCCGGTTTCCCGGTCATGTACGTACGCGCCCCGTATTCGGATGAGGGTGGAAGTACCAGGGGCTATATAGTAGCCCCACCGTCAAACTCCTATGCTTAAGTGAAAGTGTTAAAGCAATATAGTCTGATTGCCTCGTTCTCCACGCTACCACCTCCTTAATGGACCAAGATGATGGATCAAGTGTGAAAACGCGCATTTATACATAAACGACTGCACAGGAGGCATAATAATACTTTCAGGCAAAAGTATAAATGCAGCCTTCATAATTCAAATAACATTGTTCTTACAATTGGAATACATGTCACTAGAACATGATACTCTTCGAGCACTGAGCCTCTACTAAACGAGTGCCTTCGAGGACTTCTTCAAAATAGTTCTTTGCCGATACTCGGCCTACGTCCGAACTCTGGCTTGCAATAGCGGTGGCCTCCATCTCTGCCTAGTATGTCTTGACACAGGCAAGAGCCATCCGCGCACCCTCTATGCACGCCGACCTCTTCATAGCGTCGATATGCAGCACAGCACCAAGCAATCGTTGCACTAAGCCAAAATAACTATTCGGCCTTGGTCCTTCCGGCAAAAGATGATCCACAACAACCTCATGGCAAGCCCGAACAACCTATGGAGCTCGGCCCACTCGGCCATTCGCTCATTTAACAGCAGCAGACGCACTGGCACATTGAACTGCGACCAGAACAGCTTTTCCACTTCGTGATCTTTTTGATCTTTGAAAAACTAGGTCGCGTCAGCAGCACTCGCTGCCAAATCCACGTATGCATCTGTAGAACTCCATAATTGATCAAGAGGGGCATATTTATGATCTCCGAACTTCCTCCGCAAGAAAAAGGGCTTCCCAGCCGTGATATCTCCGGCTTGACGTAGCTCCTCCTTCGCCGCTCTGATTTTAGAGCGGGCTTCCTCGGCTGCTACCATGGCCTTCTCCTGGTCCGTCGTCTTCGTTCGGCTTTCCTTTTCAAGAAGGTCATAACGGTCGGCGGCATCTTTCAACTCAACAACCATCTTGGCTATTTTATCTTTGCTTTGGCAATGCGCAGCCTGTTCGGCTCTCAGCTCTTCAACCACCTTTCGAGCGGCCAAATCACTCTTCCTGGCTTGTTCCTTGGCTCGAGCAAGTTCCGCCCGAAGTATAACGCCCCCGATGCGGCTATATCTCCCACGTGTCGAGGCACGACTTAGAGGCATAACCGCATTGAAAGCAATGTCGCAAGTGAGGTAATCTTCACGCAACCCATGTAATAGTTAAGGGAAAGATACATAGTTGGCTTACAATCGCCACGTCACACAGTACATAATTAAACATACATCATTCAGAGTACACTCAAGGTCCGACTACGGAACCAAAATAAAGAAGATACCCCAAATGCTAACACAGATCCCCGAATCGTCCCAAGCGGGCACCACTATCGATCATCTGGAAACGACACATAGTAACGACCACGTTCCTCGTCGAACTCCCACTTGAGCTCGGTGGAATCATCTGACGGCCTCATCGGAACCTGCAACTGTTTTGAAGTATCGTGAGTCACGGGACTCAGCAATCTCACACCCGAGATCAAGACTATTTAAGCTAATAGGAAAGACATAGTAGCAAAGTGGAGCTGCAGCAAGCGACTAGCATTTATGGTGGCTACTTCGCAAAAGAGAGCGAGGAGAGAAGCAAAGCACGGTCGTGAAACTAGTAGTGATCAAGAAGTGACCCTGAACTACTTACGCCGACATAACTCCAACATCCGTGTTCACTTCCGGACCACGAGAAGAGACCATCACGTTACACACGCGTTGATGTGTATTTTATTGAGATCCACTTTGGGTTTTCTACAACCGACATTAACAAATTCCCATCTGCCTCATAATCAAGGGCACGGCTTTGAAAGATATTACCTGCAGGGTGTCCCAACTTAGCCCATTATAAGCTCTCACGGTCAACGAAGGATTATTCCTTCTACCGGAAGACCCGATCAATCTCGAATCCCGGACTACAAGACATTTCGACAGCAATAAAACAAGACCAGCAAAGCCGCCCGATTGTGCCGACAAACCCGATAGGAGCTGCACATATCTCGTTCTCGTGGCACATCCGGATGAACACTACGACGGCAACCGAAGATGCCCCAAGTTGCCTCGGTGGCACCGCAAGTGGCTCTAGTTTGGACCAACACTGAGGAGCATTGGCCCGGGGTTTAAAATAAGATGACCCTCGGGCTCGCGAAACCCGGGGAAAAGGCTTAGGTGGCAAATGGTAAAACCAAAGTTGGGCCTTCTTTGGACGAGTCTTATTCAAAGCGAACTGTCAAGGGGTCCCATAAATCACCCAACCGTAAGGAACGCAAAATCAAGGAACATAACACCGGTATGACGGAAACTAGGGTGGCAAGAGTGGAACAAAACACCAGGCATAAGGCCAAGCCTTCCACCCTTTACCAAGTATATAGATGTGTTAAACATAGCAGATAATATTTATATATTGTGATATCCCCAACAAATAAACATGTTCCAACAAGGAACAACAACTCCATGTTCCAACAAGGAGCAAACTTCAGCTTCACCTGCAACTAGCAACGCTATAAGAGGGCTGAGCAAAGCGGTAACATAGCCAATCAACGGTTTGCTAGGGAAGGATGGTTAGAGGCTGACATGGCAATATGGGTGGCATGATATAGCAAGTGGTAGGCATCGCAGCATAGGCATAGCAAAAGAGCGAGCAACTAGCATAGCAAAGATAGAAGTGATTTCGAGGGTATGATCATCTTGCCTGCAATGTTCTCAGAGTTGTCGAAAGCTTGATCCTCGAAAACGTTCTCAACAGGTTCCTCGTAAGCGTTCTCGTCTCCCGGCTCTACCCAAAGCAACAACAAAACAAGGAACCACAATAAATCACGGTGCAATGCACAAACAACATGATGCAAAACATGACACGAAATGCAAGAAGTGATATGCAAAGCGTATGTGCACTCCGGAAGGTAAATGGAAAACCAGGCATCATCTTGGCAAACCAAGCATGCCATCGGAAAGATGAGATGATTTCGGTAGAAATCGATATAGGGATCACCGGAAACGGATGCACGGGTTGGATATGACGGGCAAAACAAGATTGGTGAGAAACCTACATAACAGCATGAAGAAGCAAAGCCATGCATGTGTGCAAACTACCTCATAGCAAGATTCAAGTAAATATGCCCAATGAAAACAACACCTAACCATGATGCAAAAGGACATGATCACAAACTTGCTCAAATGCAAAAACTAATGCCACCACTGAGTTGGTGGGATTTTTCTACCCCAAAAACATATATAATATGTTAGGGTTGCAGTAGAAAAATCATCCCAAAAGCATTAAGTTAAAACCTGCCTAAAAAGGAAGTTGACAGAATTGGCAATTTCCAGATTTGGAAATGTCCAGATTTGGACTTGCCTAAAACAGAAATGAGTCAAAGCTGGAAAAGGAAACGTGGGGAAACAGAAAAAAATATGCACAAGGGGGGAAGGCGCTGGGAGGCTGACAGGGTTGCCCCACTGTCATAGAGTCAGAGGCTAAATGGAAATAAAAAGGGGGGAGAAAACAGCCCCAGGGGGGGATTCGAACCCGGGTCTCCCCGGTGGAACCCCGCACCTGCTACCACTGGGCTATGCGGCGGCGACTGACAGAGGAAAGGCTCGGGCCCTCTACTACTACTGCTGTAGAGGAGGCGCACCTGAGAAAACGAAAACAGAAAAACAAAAGGGGGAGGGCGTGCTCGGGTTCGAACCTGTGTCGCCATGTGAGAGAGCGGGGTCAACCAGCTCGGCTAAGGAAGGGGATCTGGCGAGATCCGGGACGCGCCTACTTGACCCAACACCGACGCTGATCTAAGAACAGAGGCGACAATCCGACGACGCCCGCGAGGCAACGGCGGCTGAGGGAGCTCGCGCCTCGGACACGCATCGGTGTGCACGAGGGCACCACGTAACAAGAAGGGCAAGCCCGAAGCGTGGCTAGCGGCATCTACGCCGCCAAAACAAACTGAACCTAACCACTACGAGCACGCCGAGCATGGCGAAGCGCGACAAAGACACGGGCCGGACCCTACTCTACGAAGAACTAGCGACGACAAGAAGGAGCAGGGAGGAAGGGGGGTTATACCTCCTTACCCTAGGACAAGAAAACGGCGACGGAGACGGGCTGACGGCGACGAGATCGAGCTCTGAAGTTTCGCCGGGAACCTGACCGAGAGGAAGACAGGTACAGGGCGTCGTCGGACTTGGCGATCCGGGCCCCCGTAGACGACGTCGTGGACGTAGTCGACGACGAGGACGAAGATAGACACGGTGCGGAAGGTTGGGGTGACCGGAGAGCACGCCGGCGACGTGGCGCGCCCAGATCAAGCGCCGGGACCGAAAGGGCGGCGATCTTGGTGGATTTCACTGGCGGCGGCGAGAGGGAGAGGGGAACCCTAGGGTTCGGTCTGATGAGGAGAGGGGATAAGTAGGGGGGCTAGGTGACGAGGACGAGCTCGTGCTCTCCGTGCTCGGGGTCCCCATGGCGCTGGCGAGAGGAGGGGAAAGGTGGGTGAAACGCACATGGCGACGCTGCCAGCGGGACGGGCGATGCCCACGGGCGGAAGCTAGCGGGGTAAGAGGAGCTCTTGGGGTGCGCAAGGCAGGAGGAGGGAGCGAGCGGGCTGGCGCGCCTGCTCCCTGGGCTGCGGGCTGAGGGAAGCTGGGCCTTGCTCGGAGAGGCCGGGGCCTGTGGAGAGGTGCTGGCTGGCTGCATCGCTGCTGCTGCCTCCTTCCTCTTTTCCTTTTTAAAAATAAAAGGAAGAGAAAAGAAAGTGCAGAAAGAAAAGAAAAGATTTTGAGTGAAAGGAAAATATCCCCACACTCCTGGAATTCTCCTCTATTTAAATAAATTGAAATGGACATTTTTAAAGGTAGAAAAATAATGCAAGTTTGGAAATATTTCAAACTTGTGCCATTTTTGAACCTGACCATAACAACTTTAAATGAGGAGATTTTTGGCAGGGAGTATTTGTGCAACAAGCAAGATTTTTAAGGAGAAGATGAACATTAATTTAGAAAGGAAATATATGGCATTTGAAAGAGAAAGAAGTAGAGGGAAGGAGGAGATGGTAATGCAAGTGAGGATGGCATAAGCAACCACATGACATGCAAGGGAAAACCACAACCATATGACATGTAAGAGAACACCACAATCACATGACAAGAAGGGAAAATGCAAGATGGCAAGAGGCACAAAAACAATATGGCAAAAGAGCAAAACAAAGAAAAGAGAAATCCCAACTTAACCCAACCAAAGAGGCCAAGCATGACAAGAACCCACAAGAATTGGATGAGGTCAAATTGATATATTGCCCAAAAAGGGGAAGTTTACATCCAGGGTGTTACAACACTCCACCACTACAAGAGGATCTCGTCCCGAGATCTAGGACTGAAAGAACTCCGGATACTCGAACGGAGGTGATCCTCTCGCCCTGTGTAGCTTCTCGGTCGGAATGGTGTGACCACTTCACTTTCAGGAATTTGATTGACTTGTTGCGAGTCTTGCGCCGGTTTCTTCAAGAATAGCAACGGGTGCTCACGATAAGAGAGATCTTCTTGAAGGTCAATCTCTTGAAGTTGATAGTGCGCTCAGAGCCTTGAAGCACTTGCGAAGGCTGTGACACGTGAAACACATCGTGCACATTTGCAAAGTTGGATGGAAGCTCGTTGATAGGCGAGATCGCTTCTTTTCCCAATGATCTTGAAAGGACCCACGATCTAGGGGCAAGCTTCCCTTTGATACCGGGTTACGAGTACCTTTCATTGAGAGACGCGGAGGTAGACATGGTCTCCGATTTCAAAAGTCACATCACGGTGCTTATCATCATAATAGCTCTTTTGGCGCGATTATGCGGCTTTGAGATTCTCACGAATGACCTTGCACATTTCTTCCGCTTCGTGATCAAGTCATTGCCAAGAAGTTGGCGCTCACCTGCCCTCGCACCAATTGAGAGGAGTACGCACTTTCGCCATAGAGAATTTCGAATGGGGCCTTGCCCGAACTCGCTTGGAAGCTGTTGTTGTAGGAGAACTCGGCATATGGAAGACAATCTTCCCACTTCATACCGAAGGAAATGACACAAGCCCCGAGCATATCTTCAAGAATTTGATTAACTCGCCGACTTGGCCACTTGTTTGAGGATGGAAAGCTGTCTTTGAACGGATGTTGGTGCCCATGGCCTTCAAAAGAATCCCGTAACTTGGAGGTAAAGATGCTGCCACGGTCTCAAGAGATCACTTGTGGAATGCCGTGCAAAGAGACAATCCTCGAGGTGTATAGCTCGCCAACCGAGCTGCAGTGATGGATTCTTTGATAGGAAGAAAATGAGCCACTTTAGTAAGCTTGTCAATGACAACAAAGATAGCATCATTTCCACGCTTGGACTTTGGAAAGCCACCACGAAGTCCATTTCAATATGATCAAACTTCCATTCAGGAATAGCAAGAGGTTGAAGGAGACCAGCTGGTCTTTGGTGTTCTGCTTTCACTCTTCTCGCAGACATCACACTCATTCACGAATTGAGCAATTTCTCGCTTCATTCGAGTCCACCAATATGACTGCTTGAGGTCATGGTACATCTTCGCATTTCCGGATGAATGGATAGAAGCGAATTGTGAGCCTCGCTCATAATGACTTTTCTCAGATCACCCTTAGGAACCACAATCCGTCCTCAAAGAACAGAGTGTCTTTGTCATCAACATGGAAGCACTTGTACTTGAAATGCCCTTGTCGATACCACGCTTCACTTTCTTCACCATGGTATCCGAAGTTGAGCCTCACGAATCTGATCTTCCAAAGTAGGAGAGACTATGAGGTTGGCAAGAAAGCCTTGAGGAACAACTTGAAGATTCAGCTTATGGAAAGATTCACAGAGATCCGCTGAAAGGGCTTGAGGATTAGACTGTTGCAGAAGCTTTCCTGCTCAAAGCGTCTGAATGACATTGGCTTTGCCCGAGTATACTCAATACTTGGGTTGTACTCTTGAATCATTTCACCCATCGAGTCTGCCGAGGTTGAGGTTAGGCTGAGTGAAGATGTACTTGAGACTCTTGTGATCGGTGAAAATGTCCACTTTCCTTCCCAACAAGAGATGTCTCCAAGTAATCAAAGCATGGACAACTGCCGCCAACTCAAGATCGTGAGTGGGGTAGTTCTTCTCGCTGGGCTTCAATGGCGAGATGTATAAGCCACAACTCTCTTCTCTTGCATTAACACAGCACCGAGACCTTGAAGAGAAGCATCACGTAAAACTTCATATGGCTTGGATTCATCAGAGGAGTCGTAACAGAGCTGTGACGAGTTTCTCTTTGAGAGTGTTGAAAGCAACGTCACACTCGGGAGACCAGACATACTTCACATGCTTCTGGAGAAGGTTGGAAAGAGGCTTTGCAATCTTGGAGAAGTTCTCAACGAACCTTCGGCAATAGCTTGCAAGACCAAGAAAGCTGCGGAGCTGCTTGACATTCTGAGGAGGTTCCCAATTCACAATTGCGGACACCTTCTCGGGATCAACAGCGATGCCCTTGGCAGAGATGATATGACCAAGATAAAGCACTTCATCAAGCCAGAATTCACATTTGGAGAACTTAGCATAGAATTGATACTCTCTGAGCTTGTCTAGCACCAAACGCAAATGTTTGGCATGATCCTTCTTATTCTTGGAGAAGACCAAAATATCATCAAGATAGACCAAGACGAATTCATTGGTGTAAGGATTGAATATGAAGTTCATCATCCGAGAGAAAGTTGGAGGAGCATTGACGAGGCCGAAAGACATGACAGTATATTCATAAGAACCAAAGCTTGTTCTGAATGCTGTCTTGGGAATATCTTGTTCACGAATGCGAACTGATGATACCCCATACGAAGGTCAAGCTTAGAGAACACCGTAGCACCTTTGAGTTGCTCGAAAAGCTCATTGATGTTGGGAAGTGGATACTTGTTCTTGATTGTCTTCTTATTCAATGGACGGTAATCGACGCAAAGTCGGTCGGAGCCATCCTTCTTCCGGACAAAAAGAACACCACAACCCCAAGGAGATGAACTCGGTCTGATCAAACCCAGACGCTCTTGTTCATCGAGCTGCTTTTTCAATTCCCTCAGCTCATCAGGTCCAAGCTTGTATGGACGCTTGCAACGGGTTCAATGCGTGCTCAAGATCGATAACGAACTCCACCGGCCGATGAGGAGGCATACCCTAAGCTCTTCCGAAAGACATCTTGGTACTCACAAACGATCGAATCGAGAGATGGCATTCAATTCGCCCTTCTCATTGAGAGAAAACAACCGAATAGTTTCATCACGAGAGGCATAGATGATCACATCATTAGAAGAATGAGTCAATTGAATTTCCCGGCAGCACAATCAAGCTGAGCTTTGTGCTTGATAAAGCCACCCATTCCGAGAATAAGATCAATATCCGAGTCACCAAGAACCATTGGTTTAGAAAGAAATCTATAATCGCCCATCTTGATAGAAACATCCGGACACAAACATTAGATGTCATTTGCTTGCCCGGGACACAATCTTCAACGGAATAGGAATCTTTTCCGTCACAAATTCATGCTTGGCAACAAAAGGTCTCGAAATGAAAGAAAGCGATGCACCAAGATCAAATAAGACTTTAGCAGAATATCATTAATCGAGAGATTACCCATTAGCACATCTCAAGAATCCTCCGCTGAGCTGCATTCATCATATTGACCTTGGCATACTTGGGATTATGCTTGACCACCGCATTGCTGGAAGATTTCACAGAGGAGGAGGCGGAAGACGCCTCGTTGAAGCACTTGTTAGATAGTGACCCTTCTCACGACACTTGTTGCAAGTGACCTCGTAAAGCGGACGGTGGTAAGGAGCACTTGACCTTGGAGCTTGAGAATTAGACTTGTTCGATAGCTTGGGTTGGGTGGGTGGGAAGATCCACGGCCACCGAGTTCTTCTCGCTGGTAAGGCCGACGGAACGGAGGAGGGGCAGATAAAACTTCGCTGCTTGGCTGCCACTTGAGAGGACGAGGAGGACTGAACTGCATCCCCGATTCTCTTCTTAGAAGCCTCGATTTGAGCTGAGCCGCTTCTTGCTTGAGAGCCATGTTGTAGAAATCATCATACTTATCCGCTCAAACATCACAAGAGGTAATTGCAGATCCTCTCTCGCACCGCCCTCAACCGATAGATCATACTCCTTTCATCGTACATCTTGCTTAGCAAAACGAAAGCGAGCTCGAACTGGATATTGTATTGATAGATGACAAGGTGCCTTGCTTGAGATTGCGGAACTCCTCACGCTTGCTCTCAACAACACTCTTGGGATGTGATGAGCTCGAAATCACGGCGAACTCATCCTGTAATGACACGACCTCCTCTCGAATCTTTGTATTGCTGGTACCACTCAGCAGCTTGATCCTTGAGTTGAAACGATGCAAACTTGACAAAGTCCTCGTGTCCGACATTGCTACACCAAAGTGCTTGCAGATATCCACTAACCAATCATCGCGTCTGCTGCCTCAACACGTAAACCGAAAGACTTCGCTGATTAGCGAGAAACCGACCGAGGGTAGCAAAGTGTGGCTGATTGTTGCCTTGACCTTGATTGCCTTGATTGCCTTGCCCTCGAGTACGCTTCTTGCAAGAGCTGCAAAATCATCGAGCATTGGCATTGGTGGCTGCCATGATAGCTTGCCGTGCCTCCAAGGCGGAGGTGGAGGTGGAGGTGGAGGATTCGACCGATCCCCATCATTGCGATCCGGATTCGACGCTTGGCGGAGCCATCCTCAAGAGGGTGACATCCGTTAGTCCTTTGATAGACAAATGATAAGTAGAATCAACGGATAGAAATTGCAACATATAGTCTTGACAACAAACATTCGAACAAGAATGAACGAATGAATTCCAAAGTTAATCATCACACGTCCATCAAGGTGAGAAGCCACTTAGATAAAGATATGGAAACAACATCTGTCTTAGAAACAAATCGAATATCACAACTGAAAACAAAAGGTTGGCTGCTAGAATGAGCCGAACAAACACATGATAGAGATTTCGCCCAAAGTGTTCGTGGTGGGGCCCACACGACACGACGATAGCGGACGCCACGAATGACTAACAAGACGCCCCGAATCAGCATAGCCAAGGATTCTTTAAGACGCCTCGCGACCATCAGAATCGACCGTGAATGGGCGGACCACTAGACGCTGAACCCCAATCTCAAATCATACATCCGTCGGAAAGAATATCCCGTAAGCTACTAGAATTCCCACCTATAAACTCCGAAACTTTCTGGTTATGCAATCTGGTGTTGGGGATACAGGGACACAAAATATATCACCCAAACTAACAATACCTAGATCCATTTGTATCCATCCGTCAACACATAACCAAGAAATCCTCGAAATCGTGTACCTCGACCTTCAAAAACATCCGTTATACAAGTCATGGCAATACTCCCGACTCGCCACAAGATCGGGCTATCAGGTTATCTCACCAACAACTGCACAAAAGAGATTTCGATGTCGGCAAAACTCGTATTCCGAATCTGCAACGATAAAATTGTGACGACAACACCTCGGAGCTCAACTCCCGGGACACCGCCACAACCCCTAAATGTCAGGAGGCACCAAGAACAATGTTCTCGCCACAAAACCATCGAACGATTCCAAGATACCCACGTGATCCTAAAAAAATTTTTAGTGAAATTTGAGAAGAGAAGAGTCAAAACTCTACGCCAGAGACCTCACAGAGCGATGAAGGGACCGAGGAGTAAAAAGAATCCTACTCTCCGATATATATAATCCTAAGACTCAAAACATTTTCCATTCTAGACTCAACAACGCCAAGAATCAATCAAGTAGGGGCTCCTAAGTCGGGAAGGCTCGATTACCAACTTATAACGCCCGATGCGGCTATATCTCCCACGTGTCGAGGCACGACTTAGAGGCATAACCGCATTGAAAGCAATGTCGCAAGTGAGGTAATCTTCACACAACCCATGTAATAGTTAAGGAAAGATACATAGTTGGCTTACAATCGCCACGCCACACAAGACATAATTAAACATACATCATTCGAGTACACTCAAGGTCCGACCACGGAACCAAAATAAAGAAGATACCCCAAATGCTAACACAGATCCCGAATCGTCCCAACTGGGCACCACTATCGATCATCTGAAACGACACATAGTAACGACCACGTTCCTCGTCGAACTCCCACTTGAGCTCGGTGGAATCATCTCGCACCGCCTCATCGGAACCTCGCAACTGTTTTGAAGTATCTGTGAGTCACGGGACTCAGCAATCTCACACCCGCGAGATCAAGACTATTTAAGCTAATAGGAAAGACATAGTAGTAAAGTGGAGCTGCAGCAAGTTTACTAGCATTTATGGTGGCTACTTCGCAAAAGAGAGCGAGGAGAGAAGCAAAGCACGGTCGTGAAACTAGTAGTGATCAAGAAGTGACCTGAACTACTTACGCCGACATAACTCCAACATCGTGTTCACTTCCGGACCACGAGAAGAGACCATCACGGTTACACACGCGTTGATGTGTATTTTATTGAGATCCACTTTGGGTTTTCTACAACCGACATTAACAAATTCCCATCTGCCTCATAACCGCGGGCACGGCTTTCAAAGATATTACCCGCAGGGTGTCCCAACTTAGCCCATTATAAGCTCTCACGGTCAACGAAGGATTATTCTTCTACCGGAAGACCCGATCAATCTCGAATCCCGGACTACAAGACATTTCGACAGCAATAAAACAAGACCAGCAAAGCCGCCCGATTGTGCCGACAAACCCGATAGGAGCTGCACATATCTCGTTCTCGTGGCACATCCGGATGAACACTACGACGGCAACCGAAGATGCCCCAAGTTGCCTCGTGGTGGCACCGCAAGTGGGTCTAGTTTGGACCAACACTCGAGGAGCATTGGCCCGGGGTTTAAAATAAGATGACCCTCGGGCTCGCGAAACCCGGGGAAAAGGCTTAGGTGGCAAATGGTAAAACCAAAGTTGGGCCTTCTTTGGACGAGTCTTATTCAAAGCGAACTGTCAAGGGGGTCCCATAAATCACCCAACCGTAAGGAACGCAAAATCAAGGAACATAACACCGTATGACGGAAACTAGGGTGGCAAGAGTGGAACAAAACACCAGGCATAAGGCCGAGCCTTCCACCCTTTACCAAGTATATAGATGTGTTAAACATAGCAGATAATATTTATATATTGTGATATCCCCAACAAATAAACATGTTCCAACAAGGAACAACAACTCCATGTTCCAACAAGGAACAAACTTCAGCTTCACCGCAACTAGCAACGCTATAAGAGGGCTGAGCAAAGCGGTAACATAGCCAATCAACGGTTTGCTAGGGAAGGATGGTTAGAGGCGACATGGCAATATGGGTGGCATGATATAGCAAGTGGTAGGCATCGCAGATAGGCATAGCAAAAGAGCGAGCAACTAGCATAGCAAAGATAGAAGTGATTTCGAGGGTATGATCATCTTGCCCGCAATGTTCTCGAGTTGTCGAAAGCTTGATCCTAAAAACGTTCTCAACAGGTTCCTCATAAGCGCTCTCGCCTCCCGCTCTACCCAAAGCAACAACAAAACAAGGAACCACAATAAATCACGGTGCAATGCACAAACAACATGATGCAAAACATGACATGAAATGCAAGAAGTGATATGCAAAGCGATGTGCACTCCGAAGGTAATGGAAAACCAGGCATCATCTTGGCAAACCAAGCATGCCATCGGAAAGATGAGATGATTTCGGTAGAAATCGATATAGAGATCACCGGAAACGGATGCACGGGTTGGATATGACGGGCAAAACAAGATTGGTGAGAAACCTACATAACAGCATGAAGAAGCAAAGCCATGCATGTGTGCAAACTACCTCATAGCAAGATTCAAGTAAATATGCCCAATGAAAACAACACCTAACCATGATGCAAAAGGACATGATCACAAACTTCCTCAAGTGCAAAAACTAATGCCACCACTGAGTTGGTGGGATTTTTCACCCCAAAAACATATATAATATGTTAGGGTTGCAGAGAAAATCATCCCAAAAGCATTAAGTTAAAACCTGCCTAAAAAGGAAGTTGATGAATTGGCAATTTCAGATTTGGAAATGTCCAGATTTGGACTTGCCTAAAACAGAAATGAGTCAAAGCTGGAAAAGGAAACGTGGGGAAACAGAAAAAAATATGCACAAGGGGGAAGGCGTGGGAGGTCGACAGGTTGCCCCATCACATAGAGTCAGAGGCTAAATGGAAATAAAAAGGGGGGAGAAAACAGCCCCAGGGGGGGATTCGAACCCGGGTCTCCCCGGTGGAACCCCGCACCTGCTACCACTGGGCTATGCGGCGGCGACTGACAGAGGAAAGGCTCGGGCCCTCTACTACTACTGCTGTAGAGGAGGCGCACCTGAGAAAACGAAAACAGAAAAACAAAGGGGGGGGCGGCGCTGGGTTCGAACCTGTGTCCATGTGGTGAGAGAGCGGGGGTCAACCAGCTCGGCTAAGGAAGGGGATCTGGCGAGATCCAGGACGCGGCCTACTTGACCCAACACCTGACGCTGATCTAAGAACAGAGGCGACAATCCGACGACGCCGGCGAGGCAACGGCGGCTACAGGGAGCTCTGCGCCCTCGGACACGACTGGGTGTGCACGAGGGGCACCACAGAACAAGAAGGGGCAAGCCCGAGCGTGGCTAGCGGCATCTACGCGAGCCAAAACAAACTGAACCTAACCACTACGAGCACGCCGGAGCATGGCGAGCGCGACAAAGACACGGGCCGGACCCTACTCTACGAAGAACTAGCGACGACAAGAAGGAGCAGGGAGGAAGGGGGGTTATACCTCCTTACCCTAGGACAAGAAAACGGCGACGGAGACGGGCTGACGGCGACGAGATCGAGCTCTGAAGTTTCGCCGGGAACCTGACCGAGAGGAAGACAGGTACAGGGCGTCGTCGGACTTGGCGATCCGGGCCCCGTTAGACGACGTCGTGGACGTAGTCGACGACGAGGACGAACATAGACACGGTGCGGAAGGTTGGGGTGACCGGAGAGCACGCCGGCGACATGGCACGCTCCCAGATGCGCTCGGGACCGAGCGGGGCGGCGATCTTGGGTGGATTTCTCACCTGGCGGCGGCGGCGAGAGGGAGAGGGGAACCCTAGGGTTCGGTCCGATGAGGAGAGGGATAAGTAGGGGGCTAGGTGACGAGGACGAGGCTCGTGCTCTCCGTGCTCGGGTCCCCATGGCGCCTGGCGAGAGGAGGGGAAAGGTGGGTGAAACGCACAAGGGCGACGCTGCCAGCGGGACAGCGATGCCACGTGGGGAAGCTAAGGGGTAAGAGGAGCTTGTGGTGCGGAAGGCAGGAGGAGGGAGCGAGCGGGCTGGCGCGCCTGCTCCCGGGCTGCGGGTCGAGGGAAGCCGGGCCTTGCTCGAGAGGCCGGGCCCTGTGGAGAGGTGCTGCTGGGCTGCCATCTGCTGCTGCCTCCTTCCTCTTTTCCTTTTTTAAAAATAAAAAGGAAGAGAAAAGAAAGTGCAGAAAGAAAAGAAAAGATTTTGAGTGAAAGGAAAATATCCCCACACTCCTGGAATTCTCCACAATTTAACTAAATTGTAATGGACATTTTTAAAGGTAGAAAAATAATGCAAGTTTGGAAATATTTCAAACTTGTGCCATTTTTGAACCTGACCATAACAACTTTAAATGAGGAGATTTTTGGCAGGGAGTCTTTGTGCAACAAGCAAGATTTTTAAGGAGAAGATGAACATTAATTTAGAAAGGAAATATATGGCATTTGAAAGAGAAAGAAGTAGAGGGAAGGAGGAGATGGTAATGCAAGTGAGGATGGCATAAGCAACCACATGACATGCAAGGGAAAAACCACAACCATATGACATGTAAGAGAACACCACAATCACATGACAAGAAGGGAAAATGCAAGATGGCAAGAGGCACAAAAACAATATGGCAAAAGAGCAAAACAAAGAAAAGAGAAATCCCAACTTAACCCAACCAAAGAGGCCAAGCATGACAAGAACCCACAAGAATTGGATGAGGTCAAATTGATATATTGCCCAAAAAGGGGAAGTTTACATCCAGGGTGTTACACGAAGGGTCTCCACGGCGGCAGCTCCATCTGCAGTCACAACATATTAATGATACTAGCATCATGCTCCTCTTAATATGTGTTGATCACCGAAGAAAATACATACCCTGTGCCTCGTCAAGCCGCTTGTTTACAAGCACGATGTCGGCATCTGCGGCATCAAGTTGCCGCTTCAGCTCGGCAAACTCACCAGTCCGGCTAGCCATCGGAACTTCAGCCACCTGCACATGAAGGCGGCATGATTATAACCTGGGACTATGATCCTCTGTTTGCCGCCGTTTTCGACAGCAATCAGAGTCTCAGGGGCTACTATCTGCGCAGGGCACACCTAGCGTGTGCGGTACCGTCAAAAATATATATTACTTTGCGTACCTCAAAGCCTCTCAGAAGGCTCATAAAAGCTTCATGCAACCCGCTTTCGGCGGATGAAATCCTCTCAATCACCGTACCCATTAGCGTACGATGCGCTCCTGAGATAGCCGCTTTCTCCAGAAGATTCATCAGTGCGTCTGGTCTCACACTGGACAGTCCCGGCCTCTTTCCGTTGCTCTCCTTAGGAGCCGAATACGCCGGACTTCGGGTGGCCGAAGGGTTACCCTCTGGCCTTGGCGGATCAGGAGAAATCCTTCGTGACGATACCTCATGGTCGCCCGCCTTATGAGGCGGGGAGGCATGGGGAGGTGTTTCGCTCTCCATCATCTCCGGAAGAAGATCCCCCGAAGATGAACTCTATGGAGAAGTGCTAATATCCGAACTACAAGACATACGCCTCGGTTATTGTCCTCAGAAATAAACTAGGATATGTTTACTATGGAGTACTTTTGTTTACTTACATCTTGGTGGAGGGCTGGTCCCCATGCGGGTACTGTGCGGTAAGGATGCCCTCTGGGGTAGGGCCCCCTGACAAAGGTTTCTTCCCTCGTTTGGAAACCATTGTTTCCAAGTCTTCAGAGGCGGCCCTCTTCCTTCCTTGGGGAGAAGGAATTTTAGATTCTTCTCCCTTGTTATCCTCCTTCACGGAGGCACTAATTCCCCCGGTTTGGATGAATAATGAGTAAGGCCCGCTTTCGCCTTCTTTGTGCCCTCCTTTATCTTCCCCTGAGGCGCTTGATAAGGCGCAAGCTCAAGCATTCTGGCCAGCACTGGATCTGTTGAGCCTCTCAGAAGGGGGGCTGAACACCTGATCATCTTCGCCTTTTTTACCTAGTCCTGGTCAAAGAGCGACTTTTCAAAATGATGTCGTGATAAATAAAGAGACAACATCTTTGGACAAAGAACTACTTACTTGGGTATCTGGACGATTGCAGCTCAGACCCGCATCCTCGGTGGTGTCCGGACACTTTATTTGTGATCCGAAGAATAATCTGTACATCTCTTGGAGCATCATGCCGAAGAAGTGCTGAATAGCTCGCGGTCCTTCCGGGTTGAACTCCCACATACAGAGAGGTCGACGTTTGCAAGGCGGGGCTCGACGAACTAGCATGACTTGCATTATCGTGACCAGGCTGACATCTCTCGAGGAGATCTCGGATGCGATCGCAATATTGGCACATCATTTATCGCCCCTACCCAGCCCCTTGTTGATCCATGACGTCAGTTGTGGCGGGGGCCGAGCGGAAGGCAGGGGCGGCCACCCACTTAGTACCACGGGGAGCTGTGATGTAAAACCACTCATGTTGCCATAAGCTGAATACCTCCGGGAAGGAACCCTTTGGCCATGGAACATCAGCGCCTTTGCTTATTACGGCACCTCCGCATTCTGCGTGTCGCGTGTTAATCATCTTCGGCTTGAGCCATAAGGCAAAGTGTGGGGTGACATGGAGGAAGGCCTCACACACGACGATGAACGACGAGATGTGAAGGATGGAATCTGGGGCCAGGTCATGGAAATCCAGCCCGTAATAGAACATTAGCCCCCTAACAAAGGGATCTAGACTAAGGCCTAGCCCTCGGAGGAAGTGGGAGACGAATACGACGCTCTCGCCGGGTTCGGGAGTGGGAATGACCTGCCCTCGAGCAGCAGCTGTGGCGAGATTTCAAGGTCGACACTGCTTCTTCTTAGCTTGATGTCCTCCTCAGGATGAGGAGGGCATCCACCGACCTTGAAGGTTGGATACGGACATGATTGAAGGTCCAAAGCGCCTAGCTTGAGCCTTGGGTGTTGGAACTCAAGGTGGGGGAAGGGTTCGATTGAGTGCGAGAAGAAAAGGACAGGCCTTGGCCTCTTTATAAAGAGGGTGAATATCAAGCGTCCTCCACGTGGCCATTTGGAACTTGCCTAAAATCGAGGAGTCATACCAACAGGCACGATTTTGTTACCCACACCTGTATTGATGAGAATCCCGTAATAAGGGGAACACGATCTCTGCTTCGACAAGACGTGCCAATAAAATTGCCTCTCGAAACATGCAGTGGTAGGCTGGTTGAGAAAACCCGTTCAAATAATGACCAGACCGTGGTGTGATGTCAAGTTATGAAAAGTTGTCAGCATATTAGATTTGTGGAAATATTATTCTCTCTACGATGGTATGTGGAATTTGTTTTGCAGAGCCGGACACTATCCTTGTGTTCAAAATCTTCTACGGAGTATTCGAAGGAGGAACCCGCCTTGCAATGCCGAAGACAATCTGCGCGCCGGACTTATCATCATTGAAGCCTGGTTCAGGGGCTACTGAGGGAGTCCCGGATTAGGGGGTCCTCGAACAGCCGGACTATATACTTTAGCTGGACTGTTGGACTGTGAAGATACGAGATTGAAGACTTCGTCCCGTGTCCGGATGGGACTCTCCTTGGCGTGGAAGGCAAGCTTGGAAATACGGATATGTAGATCTCCTCCCTTGTTACCAACTCTTTGTAACCCTAGACCCGTCCGGTGCCTATATAAACTGGAGGGTTTAGTCCATAGAACAACAATCATACCATAGGCTAGCTTCTAGGGTTTAGCCTCTACGATCTCGTGGTAGATCAACTCTTGTAATACTCATATCATCAAGATCAATCAAGCAGGAAGTAGGGTATTACCTCCATCGAGAGGGCCCGAACCTGGGTAAACATCATGTCCCCCACCTCCTATTACCATCCACCTTAGACGCACAGTTCGGGACCCCCTACCCGAGATTCGCCGGTTTTGACACCGACAGCTAGGCTCTCCTTATAGTGGCCTTGGTCCTCTTCCCAAAATGAAGGCAGGAAGGGATCCCACAACTACCAAATTCTAAGGGAGACAACTAGTACATCTTATCCTACAAAAGGTAGTCTTCACCTGCAAAGCTTCAGGTCGGGACACCGTGGTGGGCTCGACGATGACCTCCGTCCTGCCGTCCTAGCAGTGTTGGTCTTGTAGCATGGAAATGGAAACCTTTGGTTGATTCCTTGGGACTCCGCGCCTGCGCTTGCCTCTTTAGCACCAAAGAGGAAACCTACTGTACTGCGCCTGCTGGCGTCCGCCTGGCCTTGGTTGACATGGCTTGCGTCATCCGAGCCTCACAAGGTGAGTGCTTCCATAGAAATCTCTGCTCCTCAGGAGCCAGCCTAAGGAGGCCACTCCTTCTGGAGGTCTTGATGTCGCCGTCCTCGCGAGGCTTGGCCCCTCGCAAGGGTCTTGTGTTGTTGGTGCTGAAGATGGGTCGTACAAGGCCGTAGATGGAGCCACGCGGTGGGCTGCAGGTAGGTAAATCTGGGTACCCCGGTTCCCAGAACACCGACAGTAGCCCCCGGGCCAAAGGCACGGTCGTACTTGGCTTCGAGGCGAAGCCAAAGGGAAACGGTGGAGCGCCGCGGGCCCCAACCGCCTGCGGCCTTGGTCGATGTGTGGCACTTGATGGGACGTGGGCGTCTCCGCTTCCCCATGCAGCCTCGGCAACCATCCCGGGCTGACAAAAAGGCAGGCGCTTGCAGCTAAGCCTTCATTGCCTTACCTTCGTGTTGCTCCAGATCCCCTTCTCTCCCTGCTCAGAGTGCCTTCAGATCCGCCAACCTCTCCCCGGACTTGCCGCCTATGGCGACCGAGAAAGCGAATTCCATAGCTCCTATCACGCGCTCAGCCTCCTCGCCTAAGCTGGCCCTTAGTGCATCCACCATCACTGAGGAGAAGAATCTAGGCGTCGTGCTGCTGCTGACGCCGAGCAGCGCCAATGAGGGACGGGAGACTGCGCTCCGGGTCGGCTCCGCCGATTCAGAAACCTTGGGGGAAACCTTCTACCCCTTCTTCTTGCACATCGTCTTTGCTGGGCTCGTCCCCCCTTCTCCAATTTCTTTTTCTCCATCCTCGACCATTACAAGATCCATGCCCTTCATCTTCATCCCAACTCATCCTCCTCTTGTGGATCTTCGCCTTCTACTGCGAGGCGTTGGTGGGGGTGGCGCCCTCTGTTGCGTTGTTCCGCCACTTCTTCTACCTCCACATGGGCAGCACCCAGTGCTCGGGGTGCGTCTGCATCGTCGCATCTCATGGCAGCAACACGATCTCGAGGGTCGGGAAGAAGGTGGAGGACTTCCGGCACAAGTGGATCTCTATGGACGCCAAGCGCTCTCACGCTCGGCTAGAGCTGCTGTCCACGTTGCCGGTGAAGCTGGACCGGTGGGCTCATGAGAAGCTCACCGATCCCCGGGCGGAGCTGCTACTGGAGAAGATGACGGCTCACCTGAAGGCAGAGAAGCTGACAGGGGACATGCTTGTCAAGGAGTTCCTGATGCAGGGCCTGGCTCCGGTCCAAGCTCAATCGCGCCCTATGTGGAGCCTTAAGGGCACGGAAGATGACCTCCGGTTGCGCCCGGATGACTTGTCCGACGAGGAGCTGAGCAAGGCCGTGTGCACCTTTCTCAAGATGGATCCGGGCGACCTCCCAGAAGCCTACCTCTCGCTGTACCGCCGCGAAGACAGAGCGAAGGTAGGTGCCGCCATGTGCATCTTCAACGAGCGGGGGCTCGTGCCGCCAAAGCCTTCCCAGCCACCTAGCTCCCTAGTGCTGGTGTCCTCCGGCGAGCACTCCGGGGAGGAGGACTCAGAGGCGACCTTGGAGGGGGTGGGGAGACCTCTACCCCACGGTAGAGCGAGCTCCTCTGCTTCCTCTCCAACGATGATGATGCCGGTGAGTTCCTGGCTGAGGGGTCGTCGCGCTCCGCGGGGGTCACCACGATGTCCGGGGGCACCCCCCTGAGGAGGCTGAAGCAGGGGGGCCCGAAGAAGGGCGGGACGGCGTCGCTTTCCTGGGGCGACGCCTCCGCCTTGCCGTCGGCCGCCACCGTTGTAGAGCCGGCCATTGCACGCTCGTTCGCTCCTAAGAGCGCGGCGAAGCTTGTGCCCAAGAAGCTCGGGGGCACCGCCCTTCTGGGGAGGAAGAGGTCGTACGTCGCTGAGGACGAGTAAATTCACCTTTTCTTTGTTTCCCGTCTTTGACGTTGTGCTCACGACGATCTCCTCTCGGTGGCTAGGTTGACGTTGGTGGTAAAGAGGAAGAGGGAGGAGGACAGGGCCACCGAGGCCAACAGGCCTGCTGCGGCCACTGCGGCCCTGATGCAGGAAGAAGAGGCCGCCTCGTGACCACCCACGACGGAGATAGCCTCTCGCGACTCGGGAGCCCAGCCTCAGGAGTAGTCCGTCTCCATGGCGAAGCTAACTCTGGAGGCTCCCATCTCTAGTGCACCCGTTGAGGGTCCGAGGGCTCCGGAGCCCCCTGTTGTCCTTGCTGCTATTGCTTCGCTGGCCTAGGCGCCAGTGCCACCTACTCCCCAAGCCGTCGTGTCGGCGGGCCACGGCTCCTCTGCCATGTCAGGCGCTCTGGAGGATGCCTTCGCCGCAATGGATTGGCTACGGGCCGATCTTCGGGGCGCCGACTGATGCATGGCCACGGGGCGTCTGGGGCTGGTATCTAGGTGGCTGCAGGCCGACTCGTCCGTCAGGGCAGCTTGGGGCCTGGCCGAGGCCACCACCGAGGAGGGCAGGAAGGCGGCCGGGATGGCCGCAGCCACTCGCGACGCAGCATTGACCGATGCAGCAGCCACCGAGGAACCTTGCCGCATGATGGAGGCCGAGCTGAAGGCCCTCTGTGACGAGCAGGCCGCCCGCACCCGTCAGCTCGAGGAGCAGGAAGAGAAGCTGAAGAACCAGGAGACCGCGCTCACCAATCGCGGCGCCGAGCTGGAGCAGGCAGCCCAGAAACAGGCCGCGGAGCGCAGCCGCCTGGAGAAGCTGAAGGAAGAGCTGGAGAGGGCCCAGGCGTCCCACGCCAAGCTCGTCTCCGAGGAGAAAGCCCGGCTGGAGGCCGGGGAAAAACTCCTTGCCGCAGCTGAGAAGGCGGCTGCCGTGGGCACGACGCCTTTGTCCCACTCGAGCTGAGGTGCCGCAAGGAATTAAAGGACCTTTACGGGGAAGGGTATGAGAAGCCACTGGCAACTCCGGAGGAAGGCCCCACCGGGCTGCTCCACAAGGTTGCCGCGGTGCTCGAGGGCATCGTCGTCGGAGTGGGCCCCATGGTGGAGGGAGAGGCTCGCACACTTTTTACCTCGGCCGCGACACGCATCTTCAGCCACCTCCATCTTCGGGACCCCAGCTTCGAACTTGGTGCGTTGCTCGAACCTTTGGATCCTGAGCTCCAGACGCTGCCGTCGAGGCCGTGAAGAAGCAGCTGGAGGCCCTGCTGTAGAAGTTCCTCTGCGTTGACCCCGCGACCGCGGCTGATGGCAAGGACGGCGACGACGTTGTTGATGGCGGGCCTCTGGAGGCGGGTGACAGCGGTGTCCAAGGCTGAGGAGGAGGCTCAAATGCGGCGCTTCCCCCTATTTTAATCCTGCAACATTTATCGTGCCTCGTGGAGGCATAAGAACTTGTGCTTTGACCATTTAAGAGATAATATGTTCTGTAATAATTTTCTAGGGTTCCGTGATCTCCTTTCCATTTGCTTTAGTGTTTTGCGTCGGCAGGGCTCGGCCCCCCGCATACCTCAGCCACCATTGGGTCGTCCGGATCACCAGGACGAGGCCAAGGGGTCAGGGGCTACGTGACCAGTGAGGCTCCTGAGTCATGATGCTCGGAATTCCCCCTTGACGTACGAACAACCCTTAGGAAGAAGATGCGGGTGTGGGTTTTAGCGTTTTGTGTCGGCAGGGCCCGACCCCACGCATACCTCAGCCGCCGTTGGGGCGTACGGATCACCAGGAAGAGACCAAGGGGTGAGGGGCTATGTGACCAGTGAGGCTCCTGAGTCGCGATGCTCTCCTGAGGTTACTGCAGCCGCTAGCTTGCCCTCGGTTGTTTATTCACCAACGGGGAGCATGGTGCTTCCACTCTTGCACGGGCATAGTTGCTCCTCGACCGTGTCGTCCGCCTGTGGAGCATTGGGCTTCCACTGGTGCGTGGGTGGGAGCTCTCTCTGAAGGGAGACTCTAGGGTGTGTACAGCCCCGTCCTAGCACGTGGCTTGCACGACAGGACTAGAGGAGGTGTGTATGGGCACACGGGAGCCAGCGCGGGACTCAGAAGGCCCTACCTCAAGGCGGGTTGCGCCTGAATTTGATTCGGAACACTTGTGATGGTCCTGTGAGATGGTTAGGCAGTCTGCACCGAGTGAATCTCCTGATGTTATCGCATGAGAAGGCCAAAGATCAACGACCCAAGGAGGTGACATGAATTGGGCCGGCCCACCATACAGAGCTCAGCCGTCTGGTTTGTTGACGCTGTAGGGACGGACCCGAGAACAGACGCCGTGCCCAGTCTTCTCATGCGAAAGTCTTGAAGAAAGACAACCGGCGCGCGGCTCTCGCGGCGCCGAGGCACCGGGTCGTGCGCCCTAACTTATCCGCCCCCGATTAGCTCATGCGAGAACAAGGCACCAAGGACCATGGGAGGTGGCCTGCGCGGGAGCTAGCCCGTGAGCCAGAGCTCAGCCACTTGCGTTTAGCGACACTGCAGGGGCGGAACCGAGCACAAACGTCGTGCCAGCCTTTAATCGTGAGGCGGTCGTGGGCGGGTTTGCAAGGGCGTATGACATTCATGGCGACGAAGCACCGGACAGACAGGTGATAATCATAAGGCAGCTCATAGAAAGGGTAAAGTTAGTTCTGATAGATGTAAAGAACGATACATGCCGCGGGGACGGACCCACACGGCTTGGGGATAATGCAGCCCGATGGGCGTCCCCAACTGAACAAACCAAAAAATGACACCTGGCACCGTTGCTGAAGAAGTGTTGGAGTAGCTGAAGACGCGTGCTACAGAAGTCGCTCCTCACGAGTCGTCCGGGTCCTGAACCTTGTGAGGCTCCGGAGGCCCGGGGGGCTCGCGAGGATCCGACGCCGCCTCCGATGGGATAGCCTGATGCCTGGCCTCATGAGCCGCCAGGACACCCTACATGTGTTGCTGGTGCGTGGCAGCCCTGTTCAGAAAACCGAAAGGCATGAGAACGTAGCTTTGAGGGGGGCCCTCGCATCGGCCAACATGGGACGGACAAAACAGCTCCTGAGATGCGGCTCTATGGAGCCCTAGGATGTTGACGCAGCCGCGCAGCTCACTGCCATCATCAGCGGAGGGAGCTGCGCGGGGTGGTGCGGGGCGGTGCTCGCCTCGCATGGCTCTTGCCTCCTGAAGCTCCTTGGTTGCCTTGGTGATGAACTCCTGAGCGCCTGGTGCCACGCACCCTGCCCTCTCTTTGCGGAAACATGCATTGAAGCACGCCTCCACATGGTGCCCAATTGCCTCCCTCGTGACGCTGGCCAAGTCAGAGGCCATCCAGAGGAATGCCCCCGAGCCCAGCCTGAGAAGGGCGCTCGGCGCGCCTTCCTATGGTAGAGGGGAAGGCGCCCCATCAGTGGGCGCAGGTCCCGAAGCACGGCCATCGGTCGTCCCATCCTCCTGAGGTCCGAGTCAGAGCAGCTACTTTTTATTCTTGGGGACGGCCTCAGGAGGGTAGACAGCACCCTTGCCATCTGGGTTCTCGACCGCTGCAGCCTCATAGGCACGCTCGAGGGAGCACACCACGTCCTTTTCATCGCAGGCGACCGTGAAGATACCTCCGCTCCCCACCATCGTGACAACATTGTAGCTATGATGACTCACAGCCATGAACTTGGCCAGGGCCGGATACCCGAGGATGGCGTTATACGGGAGGCAAATGTGGGAGACGTTGAAGTCAATGAGGTCAGTATGGTAGTTGTCGCGCTTGCCGAAGGTGACAGGGAGGCGGATCTGCCCTATCGGGGTGGTGGAGCCATCGGTCACTCCTGAGAAAGTCTTGGTAGGCTGAAGCTGGTCGTACGCACCTGGAGTCTGTCGAACCTCTCGACGGAGAGAACATTGAGCCCCACGCCGCCATCGGTGAGTGTCTTGGTGACGAGGACGTTGCTGATGGTAGGTGAGGAGAGCATTGGGAGGGTGTCAGCAGTGGCCGTGCGGTTGAGCTGATCAGTGGAGTCAAAGGTGATGGCGTACTTGGACCACCTAAACGGACGCGTTGCCTCGAGCTTGGAGAGGGCCGCATTCACCTCGCGAGCGAACTTGTAATAGCCTGGCTTATTAGGGATGATAGACTACTCATATCAATAAGGAATTCCTTCTTTTCCGGGATCCCATTGGACGTAACTCCAAAGTTAAGCGTGCTCAGCTTGGAGTAGTTTCAGGATGGGTGACCGACCGAAGTTGCTCCCGGTGCGCACGCAGTGAGGACAAAGTGCGAGAAAAGACTAGTATTGATCTGTGGGGCCAGTCTAGATCCCGCCAGAGTAACGCCCACCGGCGGTGTGTCCGGGCGTTACAAGTTGGTATCGAGCCGACCCTCGCGGTTACACGGATGGTTGCGGACAGGTGCGTGGTCATGTTGTTCATGACGTTTGTGACCCGTCGTGGCACCCGACATGGCACATGTACCGGACTGGAAGCACAGACGTTTGTGCCAAGAGGGAACGTTCCTGTGGCCCGACGAGGACGTCGGTTCCTCTGAGTGTGGGTGTATGTAATAGCCTGGCTTATTAGGGATGATAGACTACTCATATCAATAAGGAATTCCTTCTTTTCCGGGATCCCATTCGGAGAGAACTCCAAAGTTAAGCGTGCTCAGCTTGGAGTAGTTTCAGGATGGGTGACCGACCGGGAAGTTGCTCCCGGGTGCGCACGAGTGAGGACAAAGTGCGCAGAAAAGACTAGTATTGATCTGTGGGGCCAGTCTAGATCCCGCCAGGAGTAACGTCCACCGGCGGGTGTGTCTTGGGCGTTACAGAACTGCTTGATGATGGGATGGCACGAGGCTCATGGAAGCCTCCGGCCCCATCATCTTGCTGGTGGTCATCATTCCTTCTTGGTGGCGGCGGCAGAGGAGGAAGGCCAGCGTTGTCATGAGGATGGTCCTCACAAGGCATATCCCTCCAGGGACCCTCGCAAGGCTGGCCCTGCCAACGGTCCTCACGTGGCAGATCGCGCCAGTCTTGGCGGGTGTCGCGGTTGTCCCAGCGCCTTCCGCCTCGGCCTCCTCCACGGTCGTAGCCTCGATCGTTGTGCTCGGGGCGATGACCGAGACGCCCGTCGCGGATGGCCCTGAGCTCCTGGTATTCATTGGTGTTGTGGTTGTGCACGTTGTGGATGACACAAAACGGGACGCTGCTCTTGGATGACTTCGGGTGGTTGCAGACGTGTTACATCTTGGGTTCGGCTGCGAGCACAGCTGGCCCCTTGCGCTTCACATCCTTGGCCTTGGCTTTCTTGTCTTCTAGGTCAGCCTCTAGAAGCTCCAGGAGGGAGAGGCGACCTTCCTCAGCTCTCGCACATTTGGTTGCCATGTTGAACATCTCCAGAGCCAGGAAGAGGTCCTCATGTATGGTGAGCTCTTCCTTCATCTTGACGTCCCAGACGCCATCAGTGAACACCAAAATGATGGCCTTGTCTGACACCTTGGGAATCTTGAGGCGAACACTGTTGAAGCGCTGGATGTATTTGTGCAAGGTCTCTCCTGGTTGCTGCTTGATGCGCTGCAGGTCACCCGCAGCCGGTGGGCGGTCGCGAGTGCCCTGGAAGTTGGCGACAAAGCACTCTCGCATCTCATCCTAGGAGGAGATCGATCCGGCGGGGAGGTTCAGGAGCCACGAGAGCGCGCCATCTTTGAGGGCCATGGGGAACCAGTTCGCCATGACCTTCTCATCACCGTTGTCCGCCTCGATGCTCAAATCATAGAGCTGCAGGAACTCGGTAGGGTCGGGGGTGCGGTCATAGCACGGAGGTAGGTCAGGCTTGAACTTCTCAGGCAAGATGACGCGGCGTAGCTTCGGGGTGAACGTGCGACATCCTGCCGTGGTCACAGGAGCCCACCGTGGAGGTGGAGCCTGATCTTGGCGCTCGCGCACCACCGCCTGTTGCGGCACATGGTCTTGACGAGGCGGCGCTGGGAGAGCACGCGCCTGTCCTTGGGCCTGCTGCACCACTTGGCAGATTTCCTCATCGCGCGTCGGCGCCCTGTGCAATGGGTCACGCCTTGGCTCGAGGATGACATCTTGTCTGGGAGGTGGAGGAGGTGCATCGTGCACCACGTCCCCCGCGAGAGGCGGCGGTGGAGGGGTAGTGTTTGGACCCCGATTCCAAGTCACATCTATATAGCCGGTAACACCTCATATCACTTTGCGTCCTCACGCACGGTATTCCCACGGGTGTCGCCTTACCATGGCCCGGTACCGTTTGCGCCTTTTCGCTCACGTATATGATAGTGTCGCTAGCATCCATATAACAGAGAACCTGGGCCGACATGGCTAGTCATGAACCCAAAGCGGCAATAACCCATGGGGACAGGCATACGTGAATCAACTTCGAGCATGTCGGTCAGCAGCGTGTGAATCCGGGCTATAGCACTGGGCTAACAGGACTCCGGGAACCCGGGCTGTAGCAGGCTGGGCAGGACTCCGGATGTCACCGCGTGATATTTCCCCGTAGGGTCAGACACAGGAACGAAGTGAAACACATGCCGACCAGTCAAGTGTTCCGGAGCACTAGTGTTGGGCTAGCAGGACTCCGGTGAACCGGGCTGTAGCGGACTACTATGGCTCATGGAAGCACTAGACTACATTTCCCCATAAGAGAGGCTACCAAGGATAAACAACTAGATTGTCGGATCCCACACATACCAAGCATTTCAATCATACACACAATATGCCCGATATGTGTAAATACAACATGGCATCACAACAAAAATCTACAACTCAAAGTATTTTATTTAAAGGCTCCGGGGAGCCATACATAACATGTTCATACAGATAGAGGTCACATGACCCAACACTCAAGTCATACAAACATACAAGCACATGCGGAAGCAAACTAGTCTGAGTACAGACACTAGAAATAAAGAAGGCTTGACGAAGCCTGTTGAAGGAAATATGCCCTAGAGGCAATAATAAATGTTATTATTTATTTCCTTATATCATGATAAATGTTTATTATTCGTACTAGAATTGTATTAACCGGAAACATAATACATGTGTGAATACATAAACCTACAGAGTGTCACTAGTATGCCTCTACTTGACTAGCTCGTTAATCAAAGATGGTTATGTTTCCTAACCATGAACAAGGAGTTGTTATTTGATTAATGGGATCACATCATTAGTTGAATGATCTGATTGACATGACCCATTCCATTAGCATAGCACCTGATCGTATAGTTTGTTGCTAGTGCTTTTCTTCATGACTTATACATGTTCCTATGACTATGAGATTATGCAACTCCTGTTTGCCCAAGGAACACTTTTGGTGCTACCAAACGCCACAACGTAATCGGGTGATTATAAAGGTACATTACAGGTGTCTCCGAAGGTACATGTTGGGTTGGCATATTTCGAGATTAGGATTTGTCCTCCGATTGTCGGAGAGGTATCTCTGGGCCCTCTCGGTAATGCACATCACATAAGCCTTGCAAGCATTGCAACTAAATGTGTTAGTTGTGAGATGATGTATTACGGAACGAGAAAAGAGACTTGCCAGTAACGAGATTGAACTAGGTATTGGATACCGACGATCGAATCTCGGGCAAGTAACATACCGATGACAAAGGGAACAACGATGTTGTTATGCGGTCTCGACCGATAAAGATCTTCGAGAATATGTAGGAACCAATATGGGCATCCAGGTCCGCTTATTGGTTATTGACCGAGAGGTGTCTCGGTCATGTCTACATAGTTCTCGAACCCGTAGGGTCCGCACGCTTAACGCTTCGGATGACAGTTATTATGAGTTTATATGATATTGATGTACCAAGGTTGTTCGAGTCCGGATGAGATCACGGACATGACGAGGAGTCTCAAATGGTCGAGACATAAAGATTGATATATTGAAGCCTATGTTTGACTCGAATCACTCCGGGTGAAATTGGGAATTTTATCGAGTAACGGGGTTACCGGAACCTCCCGGGAGTCAATGGGCCTTGATGGGCCTTAAGGGGAAAGAGAAAGGGGGCCATATGCTGGTCGCAGCCTTCCCCTTCCCTAGTCCTATTAGGATTAGGAGAAGGGGTGCGCCTCTCTCCCTCTCCCTTGGTCAAACCCTACTTGGACTAGGATTGGGGGATCCTACTCCGGTGGGAGTAGGACTCCCAGCGCAGCCATAGGTGGCCGGCCAGCCCTCCCCTTCCCTCCTTTATATCTGGGCAGAGAGCACCCCATGACACACAAGTTGATCTACGGATCTTTCCTTAGCCGCAGCGGTGCCCCTTCCACCATATTCCACCTCGGTCATATCGTCATGAGCTTAGGTGAAGCCCGCTGGAGAAGTCATATCGTCATGAGCTTAGGCGAAGCCCTGCGTCGGTGGAGCATCATCATCGTCACCACGCCGTCGGTTGTGGAACTCATCCCGACACTTTGCTGGATCGAGTCCGGGATCGCCATCGAGCTGAACGTGTGCGAACTCGGAGGTGCCGACGCTCGGTGCTTGGATCGGTCGGGTCGTGAAGACGACGACTACATCAACCGCGTTGTTATAACGCTTCGCTTTCGGTCTCACGAGGGTACGTGGACGGACACTCTTCCTCTCGTTGCTATGCCATCACCATGGTCTTGCGTGATCGTAGGAAAATTTTTGAAATTACTACGTTCCCCAACAAGTGGCATCCGAGCCAGGTTTTATGCGTTGATGTCATGTGCACGAGTAGAACACAAGTGAGTTGTGGACGATACAAGTCATACTGCCTACCAGCATGTCATACTTTGGTTCAGCGGTATTGTGAGATGAAGCGGCCGGACCGACATTACGCCAGACGCTTACGCGAGACTGGTTTCACCGCTGTGAGCACTCGTTGCTTAAAGATGGTGGCGGGTGTCTGTCTCTCACTTTAGTTGAACTGAAAGTGTAGCTACGCCCGTCCTTGAGAAGGTTAAACGGAGTCTATTTGACGAAGTATCGCTGTGGTTTTGATGCGTAGGTAAGAACGGTTCTTGCTCAGCCCGTAGCAGCCACGTAAAATTTGCAACAACAAAGTAGAGGACGCCTAACTTGTTTTTGCAGGGCATGTTGTGATGTGATATGGTCAAGACGTGATGCTATATTTTATTGTATGAGATGATCATGTTTTGTAACCAAGTTATCGGCAAGCTGGCAGGAGCCATATGGTTGTCGCTTTATTGTATGAAATGCAAAGCTATGTAATTGCTTTACTTTATCACTAAGCAGTAGCGATAGTCGAGAAGCAATAGTTGGCGAGACGACAACGATGCTACGATGGAGATCAAGGTGTCGCGCCGATGACGATGGTGATCATGGCGGTGCTTCGAGATGGAGATCACAAAGCACAAGATGATGATGACCATATCATATCACTTATATTGATTGCATGTGATGTTAATCCTTTATGCATCTTATTTTGCTTTGATTGACGGTAGCATTATAAGATGATCCCTTACTAAATTATCAAGAAGTGTTCTCCTGAGTATGCACCGTTGCGAAAGTTCTTCGTCTTTGAGACACCACGTGATGATCGGGTGTGATAGGCTCTACGCTCAAATACAACGGGTGCAAAACAGTTGCACACGCGAATACTCAGGTTATACTTGACGAGCTATGCATATAAGATATGACCTCGAACACGGAGACCGAAGGTCGGCGTGAATCATATAGTAGATATGATCAACATATTGATGTTCACCATTGAAACTACTCCATCACACGTGATGATCGGTCATGGTGTAGTTGATATGGATCACGCAATCACTTAGAGAATTGGAGGATATTTTTCTAAGTGGGAGTTCTTAAGTAATATGATTAATTGAACTTTAATTTATCATGAACTTAGTCCTGGTAGTATTTTGCAAATTATGTTGTAGATCAATAGCTCGCGTTGTTGCTTCCCTATGTTTTTATATGTGTTCCTAGAGAAAATTGTATTGAAAGATGTTAGTAGCAATGATGCGGATTGGATCCGTGATCCGAGGTTTATCCTCATTGCTGCGCAGAAGAATTATGTCCTTAATGCACCGCTAGGTGACAGACCTATTGCAGGAGCAGATGCGAGGCGTTATGAACGTTTGGCTAGCTCAATATGATGACTACTTGATAGTTTAGTGCACCATGCTTAACGGCTTAGAATCGGGACTTCAAAGACGTTTTGAACGTCATGGACCATATGAGATGTTCCAGGAATTGAAGTTAATATTTCAAGCAAATACCCGAGTTGAGAGATATGAAGTCTCCAACAAGTTCTATAGCTAAAAGATGGAGGAGAATCGCTCAACTAGTGAGCATGTGCTCAGATTGTCTGAGTACTTCAATCGCTTGAATCAAGTGGGAGTTAATCTTCCAGATAAGATAGTGATTGAAAGAATTCTCTAGTCACCATCACTAAAGTTACTAGAACTTCGTGATGAACTATAATATGCAAGGGATGACGAAAACAATTCCCAAGCTCTTCGCGATGCTAATCGGCGAAGGTAGAAATCAAGAAAAACATCAAGTGTTGATGGTTGACAAGACCACTAGTCTCAAGAAAAGGGCAAAGGGAAGAAGGGAACTTCAAGGAAAACGGCAAGCAAGTTGTTGCTCGAGTGAAGAAGCCCAAGTCTAGACCTAAGCACGAGACTAAGTGCTTTTGCTACAATGGAACTGGTCACCGAAGCGGAACTACCCCAAGTATTTGGTGGATAAGAAGGATGGCAAAGTGAACAAAGGTATATTTGATATACAGATTATTGATGTGTATTTTACTAGTGTTCATAGCAACCCTCAGTATTTGATACTGGTTCGGTTGCTAAGAGTAGTAATCAAACGGAGTTTTAGAATGAAAGAAACTAGTTGAAGGGAAGTGACGATGAGTGTTGGAAGTAGTTCCAAGATTGATATGATCATCATCTCACACTCCCTATACTTTCGGGATTAGTGTGGAACCTAAATAAGTGTTATTTGGTGTTGAGCATAAATATGATTTGATCATGTTTATTGCAATACGGTTATTCATTTAAGTAAGAGAATTAATTGTTGTTCTGCTTACATGAATAAAACCTTATATGGTTACACACTCAATGAAAATGGTTCATTGGATCTCGATCATAGTGATACACATATTCATAATATTGAAACCAAAAGATGCAAAGTTAATAATGATAGTGCAACTTATTTGTGGCACTCGCCGCTTAGGTCATATTGGTGTAAAGCGCATGAAGAAAACTCCATGCCGATGGACTTTTGGAATCACTTGATTATGAATCATTTGATGCTTGCGAACCGTGCCTTTTGGGCAAGATGACTAAAACTCCGTTCTCCGAACAATGGAACAAGCTCTTGACTTATTGGAAATAATACATACCGATGTATGCGATCCAATGAATGTTGATGCTCGTGGCAAGTATCGTTATTTTTCTGACCTTCACAAGATGATTTGAGTAGATATGGGTATATCTACTTGATGAAACATAAGTCTGAAATAGTTGAAAGGTTCAAAGAATTTCAGAGTGAAGTGGAAAATCATCGCAACAAGAAAATAAAGTTTCTGCGATCTGATCGTGGAGATGAATATTTGAGTTACGAGTTTGGTCTTCAATGAAAACAATGTGGAATAGTTTCACAGCTCACGCCACATGGAACACCACAACATTATGGTGTGTTCGAACGTCAGAACAGTACTTTATTTTGATATGGTGCGATCTATGATGTATCTTACCGATTTACCACTATCGTTTTGGGGTTATGCATTAAAGACAGCTGCATTCACGTTTAATAGGGCACCATCTAAACCGCTGAGATGACACCGTATGAACTATGGTTTAGCAATAAACCTAAGCTGTCGTTTCTTAAAGTTTGAGTTGTGATGCTTATGTGAAAAGTTTTCACCGATAAGCTCGAACCCAAATCGGAGAAGTGCGTCTTCATAGAATACCCAAAAGAAACTGTTGGGTACACCTTCTATCACAGATCTAAAGGCAAAACATTCGTTGCTAAAATGGATCCTTTCTAGAGAAGGAGTTTCTCTCGAAAGAAGTGAGTGGGAGGAACGTAAAGAGCTTGATAAGGTAATTTGTACCTTCTCCCTTATTGAGAAGTAGTACATCACAGAAAACAGTTTCTGTGACACCTACACCAAATAGGGAGGAAGCTAATGATGATGATCATGAAACTTCAGATCAAGTTTCTACAGAACTTCGTAGATCAACCAGAGCAAGATCCGCACCAGTGTGGTACGGTAATCCTGTTCTGGAAGTCATGTTACTGGAACATGATGAACCTACGAACTATGAAGAAGCGATGGTGAGCCCAGATTCCACGAAATGGCTTGAGACCATGAAATCTGAGATAGGATCCATGTATGAGAACAAAGTATGGACTTTGATTGACTTGCTCGATGATCAGCAAGCCATGTAGATAAATGGATTTTCAAGAGGAAGACAGATGTTGATAGTAGTGTTACTATCTACAAAGCTCGACTTGTCGCAAAAGGGTTTTTGACAAGTTCAAAGTGTTGACTACAGTGAGATTTTCTCAACTGTAGCGATGCTTAAAGTCTGTCCGAATCATGTTAGCAATTGCCACATTTTATGAAATCTGGCAAATGGATGTCAAAACTACATTCTTTAATGGATTTATTAAAGAGGAGTTGTATATGATGCAACCGAAGGTTTTGTCAATCCTAAAGGAGCTAACAAAATGTGCAAGCTCCAATGATCCATCTATGGATTTGGTGCAAGCATCTCGAGTTGGAATATATGCTTGATGATTTGATCAAAGCATATGGTTTTTTACAGACTTTTGGAGAAGCCTGATTTACAAGAAAGTGAGTGGGAGCACTACAAAGATTTCGATAAGTATATGTGAATGACATATTGTTGATCGAAATAATGTAGAATTATTACGCAAAGCATAAAGGAGTATTTGAAAGGAGTTTTTCAAAGAAAGACCTCGGTGAAGCTGCTTACATATTGAGCATCAAGATCTATAGAGATAGATCAAGACGCTTGATAAGTTTTTCAATAAATACATACCTTGACAAGATTTTGAAGTAGTTCAAAATGGAACAGTCAAAGAAAGAGTTCTTGCCTGTGTTACAAGGAGTGAGATTGAGTAAGACTCAAAACCCGACCACGGCAGAAGATAGAAAGAGAATGAAAGTCATTCCCTATGCATCAGCCATAGGTTCTATAAAGTATGTCATGTTGTGTACGGATCTATTGCATACCCTACCACTGAGATTGGCAAGGAGTGCAATAGAGATCTAGGAGTAGATCAATGGACAGCGGTCAAAATTATCCTTAGTAGAATAAGGATATATTTCGATTATGGAAGTGAAAAAGGTTCGCCGTAAAAGGTTACGCCGATGCAAGTTTTAACACTAATCTAGATGACTCGAGTCTCAATCTGGATACATATAGAAAGTGGGAGCAATTAGCTAGAGTAGCTCCGTGCGAGCATTGTAGACATAGAAATTTGCAAAATACATACGGATCTGAATGTGGCGGACCGCTGACTAAACTTCTCTCACAAAGCAAAACATGATCACACCTTAGTACTCTTTGGGTGTTAATCACATAGCGATGTGAACTAGATTACTGAATCTAGTAAACCCTTTGGGTCTTGGTCACATGGCGATGTGAATTATGGGTGTTAATCACATGATGATGTGAACTATCGATGTTAATCACATGGTGATGTGATCTAGATTATTGACTCTAGTGCAAGTGGGAGACTGAAGGAAATATGCCCTAGAGGCAATAATAAATGTTATTATTTATTTCCTTATATCATGATAAATGTTTATTATTCATACTAGAATTGTATTAACCGGAAACATAATACATGTGTGAATACATAAACCTACAGAGTGTCACTAGTATGCCTCTACTTGACTAGCTCGTTAATCAAAGATGGTTATGTTTCCTAACCATGAACAAGGAGTTGTTATTTGATTAATGGGATCACATCATTAGTTGAATGATCTGATTGACATGACCCATTCCATTAGCATAGCACCTGATCGTATAGTTTGTTGCTAGTGCTTTTCTTCATGACTTATACATGTTCCTATGACTATGAGATTATGCAACTCCCGCTTGCCCAAGGAACACTTTGGGTGCTACCAAACGTCACAACGAATCGGGTGATTATAAAGGTACATTACAGGTGTCTCCGAAGGTACATGTTGGGTTGGCATATTTCGAGATTAGGATTTGTCACTCCGATTGTCGGAGAGGTATCTCTAGGCCCTCTCGGTAATGCACATCACATAAGCCTTGCAAGCATTGCAACTAAATGTGTTAGTTGTGAGATGATGTATTACGGAACGAGAAAAGAGACTTGCCAGTAACGAGATTGAACTAGGTATTGGATACCGACGATCGAATCTCGGGCAAGTAACATACCGATGACAAAGGGAACAACGTATGTTGTTATGCGGTCCGACCGATAAAGATCTTCAGAGAATATGTAGGAACCAATATGGGCATCCAGGTCCCGCTATTGGTTATTGACCGAGAGGTGTCTCGGTCATGTCTACATAGTTCTCGAACCCGTAGGGTCCGCACGCTTAACGCTTCGATGGCGATGTTATTATGAGTTTATATGATATTGATGTACCGAAGGTTGTTCGAGTCCCGGATGAGATCACGGACATGACGAGGAGTCTCGAAATGGTCGAGACATAAAGATTGATATATTGGAAGCCTATGTTTGACTCTGGAATCACTCCGGGTGAAATTGGGAATTTTATCGAGTACCGGGGTTACGGAACCTCCCGGGAGTCAATGGGCCTTGATGGGCCTTAAGGGAAAGAGAAAAGGGGCCATATGCTGGCGCAGCCTTCCCCCTTCCCTAGTCCTATTAGGATTAGGAGAAGGGGTGGCGCCTCTCTCCCTCTCCCTTGGTCAAACCCTAGTTGGACTAGGATTGGGGAATCCTACCCCGGTGGGAGTAGGACTCCCAGCGCAGCCATAGGTGGCCGGCCAGCCCCTCCCTTCCCTCCTTTATATACAGGGGAGAGCACCCCATGACACACAAGTTGATCTACGGATCTTTCCTTAGCCGTGTCGGTGCCCCTTCCACCATATTCCACCTCGGTCATATCGTCATGAGCTTAGGTGAAGCCTGCTGGAGAAGTCATATCGTCATGAGCTTAGGCGAAAGCCTGCGTCGGTGGAGCATCATCATCGTCACCACGCCGTCGTCGTCTTGGAACTCATCCCGACACTTTGCTGGATCGGAGTCCGGGATCGCCATCGAGCTGAACGTGTGCGAGAACTCGGAGGTGCCGACGCTCGGTGCTTGGATCGGTCGGGTCGTGAAGACGCACGACTACATCAACCGCGTTGTTATAACGCTTCGCTTTCGGTCTCACGAGTGCGTGGACGGACACTCTTCCCTCTCGTTGCTATGCCATCACCATGGTCTTGCGTGATCGTAGGAAAATTTTTGAAATTACTACGTTCCCCAACACCTGTCTATTTACATAAATCACCACCTGGGTGGCAAGTCACTCGTCAACGTCGAGATCTACATAGAACCCATCAGAAGGGGCGGTGTTGTCGTCTGAAAACAGTAATTAAAGCAACATGAGTACAAAGGTACTCAGCAAGTCTTACAACAGATCCTACTATACAAGCACATTCTCAAGTAGGTAGTGGAGTTATTGCAGCAAGCTAGCTTTGACTATTGGCTAAGCTATCCTACGAGACACCACTTGTAAAATAGTTTTCGCACACGAGTTCACTAATCACCATCACAATACTCCACCGTGGATCCTCCTTCATCATCCTACGAAGGGGCCATCCGCGGTACTCACACTTATCTTGAGTCTTTTAGTAGTAACCATTAACTTGTCTATGAACTGCATAAGTGACCAAGTAGTCCTTTACCGCGGACGCGGCTATTCGAATAGTTTCATACCCTGCAGGGGTGTACTTCTTCACACACGCTTTCACCACTTATCGCCATTTACCCGACATGTACTAGGCAACCTTCAAGCGGAAGCCCAGCGAGGGTGTCGGCCACGACCTGACTAAACACACGAGTCCCTAGTCCAGGTTTATCGCCTATTCGGGTTCCATCTGCAAGGAAATCCGGCCAGGGTGTCCTCAACGGCCCCAAACGATGTGTGCAGGGTTCCCGAGACACCAAACGGGCGACTCGGTACACCGGGCCACGAGCCTACCGCATCACAGCCCACACCTAAGGTCAGCGCCGCGCACGGCCTCCAGCAACTACAAACACCAGAAACTACTTGCAACTCCTGGACTGAGGACGGGGGTGGTTAATAAGTCGAGAGAGTCAATTAAGGATCCCAATCTGTGGTAGTAGCTGAATCTTAAATCACTCATACAGATCTCAGTTCTTAAGGACGGTCTCAATGAAACAACCCACCATGTACTCCTACATGGCCTCTCATCGATACCTTTACCAAATCATGTTCAACACTTCACTCTCATTACCGACACAACCTTTCACTCTAGTTCATCTCCGCGATGAGCCATACCTGACACGACTCTAAGCATAGCAAGCATAGCATGGTAGGAAACACAAACATGGCTCAAACAACTCCTACACATGCTAGTGGGTTTCATCTAGTTACTGTGGCAATGACAGGTCATGCAGAGGAAATGGGTTCAACTACCGCAACACACAACAATTTTGAAACGCGTTGTCTTAATGCAGTAAACGAGAGCAGAAGCGAGAAGATGGGTTTGTATCGAAATGATCAATGGGGTTGCTTGCCTGATGGGTCCATGCATTGGTATTGTTCTTCGTTGGGGTATTCGCGGTACTCCTCGGGGGCAGAACCTGCCGCAGAGAGCACCGATACACAATCATCACCAAACAATATGCAACAATATGATGCATGCATGAGACATGGCAAAATGAGTGTATTTGGCTAATGCAACTAAGACTAGATGGGTTTGAACCATTTTGAACCAAAGATTCAAGTTTCAAACTCATAAGTGGCCCTTTTAAGTGCTTTATCTTGTTCTGCACTAAACAGCAGGTTAGCTTGTTTAAACATGCATGAAACCAGTACAGTGGATAGATTGGATTTTTCTGATCATTTTTTATATATAACACTTTGCATTTGGAGTTACAGATTAATTTCTATGCATTTTTGAAGTTTGTACTATTTTCTGGAATTTCCTGTATAAAAATAATTCCAGTAATTGAATTAATGCGTCAACATTGCGTCAGGGTGACGTCAGTGGTCAATGAAGCGGTCCAGGTCAAACTGATCTATGGGTCCCGTCTGTCAGCAGTTAGTTAAACTAACTAAAATAAGTTAGCGCTAACCCTAGGTTAATTAGCAGGGCGGGCCCCACTTGTCATAGACCCAGGGGGTCAAACTGGGCCCACTCAGTCAACAGGGTCAACTCACCGGTGTTTTGCCGCCAGCGAGGCCAGACGCGGCGGTGGGAGTGCGTTTTCGTGCTCCGTTGACCAAATAGACGGCGGAGACCATCTACGCGTAGCTGGGAACGAGCCGCATCGTTCGGTGGCAGTGATGGAGCTCGGGGTGTCCGGGAACGTCGCCGGCGATGACCTAGGCGGTCGCCGGAGTCGGGTGAGGTCGAGCTTGTCGTTAGGGGGCACGGCGAGGCGCGTGGAGTGGTGCTACAGACTCCTCGCGATGCGGTGAGTGTGTTGGACACGGTGGTGTGGCCAGTGGGTGGCCGGAGTCACGTCGGCGACGAGCTCGGCGGCGGGGTGTGTGGTGGAGCTTCGTGCAGTCGCTACGGTGCACAATAAGGCAAACGGAGAGGATGGGGAGGCAGCTGAGCTCACGGCGGTCACGTAGGAGCAAACGGCGCGGTCGGGGACGAGCTGAAGCGGCGGCGACGACGAAGGGGATTTGCGGCGGTGCTCGGTGAAGTCGAGCTCGAAGAGGACGAAGCAGGGCGCGCGAGCGCTCGGGGCTCGGGCTGCTCGACGGAGACGACGACGGCGAAGCTGTTGGACTTGGTGGCGCGGTGCGGGGACGACGGAGGATGCGAGAACTACGGTGGCGCGGGCGCAGCAGCGTCGGCCATGGTGCGGGAGAGCAAGGGAGAGAGGCAGGGGGCGAGTGAGGTGTTCACGGGGTCAGGGCGGCGACGTGGAGCCTGCCCAGGTGTCCAGGGGCGCGGGCGGCAAGCAGGTGGCACCGTGGCGAGCTCGTGCTCACCGGCGTCACCTCTGTGCTCACTGGCGAGGAGGATTTAAGTGGGCGGGCATGGGCCAACATAGTCTGGCCGCCGTGTGGGCTGCCTGTGTGGGCTGCTGCGGTGAGTTCCCTCCTTCTCTTTTATTTTTTTGTTTACTATTTTTCTGTAACGGTGTGGCTTTATTAAAACTACTTAGGCATCTTTAAAAATCCTGAAAATAATCTGGGGCTCTGTTTAGATTATTTCCAACAACCCACACTTATTTTCAGAATTATTTGGGCATTTAAGAAATTTTATAGCATTTAAATGCCCAAATGCAAATAGGTAATGATTTAATCCAATGACCTTATGTGTCCTAGAAAAATGTGAACCCATTTTGTCAGAGGTTCTAACCCAAAGCAAGAAGGGTGGACTTCTTAGAAGGGCATTTCAGGTTCATTGAAAATAATTTTAGTAAACCTTAGTTGTTTTCAGGGGGGTGCTGGGGGTTCTGTCATCCCCATTTCATGTTTTCTGGAAAAGTAAACATCATGCAACACTCTAATGCATGAACTAGCTAGGATGTGACAACTCACCCCCACTCAAAAGAATCTCGTCCCGAGATTTAGGATCCTCCAGAAAGAAGGTGGGGTACTCAAGTCGAAGACGATCCTCCCTTTCCCAAGTAGCTTCTTGCTCGGAATGGTGTGACCATTGAACATTGAGAAACTTGATATTCTGGCGTCGAGTGGTACGCTCGGCTTGATCAAGGATACGAACGGGATATTCCCGATATGTGAGATTATCATGGAGATCAACCGTTTCGTGGTCCACTCCACGGATAGTATCCGAGAAGCAACGCCTGCGTTGAGAAACGTGGAAGACATCATGGACTCTGGAAAGGTGCGAAGGTAGTTCCAATTGGTAGGAAACTTCTCCTCGTTTGGCAAGAATGTGAAAGGGTCCAATGTGGGGACCCCGACTCATAAGTCGTGATCACCGAATGCACGTGTATAGTGATCCCAGAGATCAATGCTCACTGAACACACAGAAGCTGAATAACAAGAGTCTTACATCCATACATACCGTTTTACACAAGTAGGACCATTATGGTCAAGTCTTGAGTATAACATAGCAGCGGAAATCTTCGTCGATAACTTGGACCCATGCCATGTGCCTTAACCCTACATGCATTCTGACTGGGAAAGCGTCCTAGCTCGCATGTTCATCACCAACGTGTCCTTCATCACATCCTGTTCTTTCATGCCTGGCCAATAAAATAACAAGTGGCAAGCCAATGAGTACTTTGAATGTACTCGCAAGCAACCCATGTTTTGGTTCAAGATTCAACAATGCATGATATAGGTAAATTTTTGCAGAAAGCTAGTTTTGAGTGCAATGACATGTTCAACAACTTGCATAGCATGCATCAAGAGGATTCATGTAATCGCTGAGGACAAGTTATAGATATCAACATAAATGGAGTGGGCACCAACCCAACTCAATCATGTCAAGTCCTTGGACTTGACCCATGTAGTTCTCTCCACTCATCCATACATACTCACCAGGTTTCGTAAACATATGGACGTAGCCCAAGAGCGGTTACCCAACTGTCCTTGACCGTGGACCAGAGTGGTTTCATTGGAATTGGATCAGTGGATATCTCTAAACATTTCAATATGATGGATTCAAGGGGTTTATGGATTTGCAAGAAGTGTACAGAAACATGTTTTTTGAAAAGTGAGCAAAGGTACCCATTTAACAAACCATGATTTTAGAAGCATCTAGGAGTTGGTTTCACTGGATTTGGAGTTCAAATGAATATTCTATGGATTTGCAAAGTTGACAAATATGAAGAAATGGCTCATTATTCTGTGGGGTATAGAAAGTATTAATAAAAATGTTCATAAACTAAGTTATGAACTTAGAAGCATCTAGGAATTTGAATCATGACATTTGGATCAATTTTGAGCTCTGCGATTTTCTAAAGTTCATCACAGAAATAGGAAAATAGGATTTGATAAATATTTGTGAAGAAAAGGTCTCTGGAAAAATGTGCATGTTGCACCACCAGGTAGATCATGATTTATAGAGTCACTAGAAATTTGAATCATCAAATTTGGAGTCCATTTGAATTGTTTATGGATTTTACAAGTCTACAGAAAAAGAAAAGGGAGAGGGATCTACCTAAATGGGCTGGATCTAGGGAGGCAGCAGCGTGCACTGGGCGAGATTTAGCAGGGCAGTGCACTGGGCCTGGCCCAGCCTCTCGCTGCCTGGCTGGGAGGCCACGTCAAGGCGGCCTCATGAATATGCCTCCACTTAAACGGAGGGGGCCCGCTGACGGGTTCAGCGACTGCTGGGTCCACCTGCTAGGGTAGTCTACCTCCTCCTTGCATGACAAAGGAGGCAGAGGAGGCGGGCCGAAGCGCTTGCGGTGCCTGTTCCGGCGGCCGGTCACCTCCGTGACGCCCAAAGACACCGGCGGACTCGGGGAAGAGCGGCGATCCGACGAGGTGCGCCACGACCGAGGGGGGTGGCAGACGCGAGCACATCATCGGCCGCATGGCGCAGGCGGCGGTGGTGAGGGAACTCGGCAACCACGGCCATGGGAAGGAGAGGGAGAAGCACGGAGAGGCTCGGTGGTGGTGGAGGTGCTCTAAGCGGTCTAGAGGGGAGGAGGAGGATGGTGTGCGTGAATTTAGGCGGAGGCCTACGGCAAGGCTCCGGCCATGGTGGTGGATGGAGGGCACGGGAGGAAGAGTGAGTTGGCCCAGACGGTTGCTGGGAGGGAGAGAGGGCCAAAGGAGTAGAGAGGGGGCTCGGGGTGGCCTTATGTAGCCGACCCGTGGCTCACCGTGGACGTGGCGCACGGGTGGCCGCGGCAACGGCTCGGGAGGCCAGGAGGGAGGGAGTGGGGTTGTCTACGGCATTCGTGGGGGTGGAGTAGGGCGCCAGGAAGGGAGAGAGGGAGCGGGGCAAGCTTCGGGTGGAGCCACGAGCTCGCACACACATTGGCGGGCTCGGGCGGCTCTGGGCACGCGCGGCATGGGCAAGACAGAGGGGGAAAGGAGGGGGCCAGCGCGGTGGCGTGTTGCGGACGTCGAGGCACATCGACTGGCGCGAGGTGGAGGCTCGAGGTGGTCGGGGGACGCGGCGTCAACGGCCGGGAGCACGCTGACATGCTCCAGAGCGCGCAAATGGCCGGCACCCGCAGCTTTTCCTCGCGTCCTCACGCACCCACTTGTGTCTAGTGGCTGCACAGGGGAGTAAACAATGTGGGAAAAGGCATTGGATGCCCTGGGTCTTGCCAGGAGTGAGAGAGAGGTGAGAAAATAGGAGGAAAGCTGCTGTCCAGAGGGGGAAAAAGGGCTTTTCACCCCCTTCATCATGGCTTCTCGGGCAGGGAAAGATGCAGGGGTTAGAGGGGGACCAATGGGGTGTGGGAAAAATGAGAACTCTTGGAGATTAGTGGAAGGGGTTAAAACATGAATTTTGAGATTCTGCCAGAAGGTGTTTGATGTTGGTTTGGGCAAGAAGATGATCTCCATTTGTCATGAGGCTCCAAAGGGTGAAATGGCACACATAATTAGGGCCTTCCACCCATTTTGAGCTCATTTGGGCAAAGTTGCCAATGCAACTTTTGTGAATCCTAGAAATTGGCAGAAATGAACTTGTGTAGATCTAGTTGATCAAATCACTTCTCCTTGATGCACCACTTGGTGTGGTGGCCTCATTTGGTCATGTGATCATGCTCACAAAAGTTGGAATCAAGGAGAGAAAGTTGGTAATGTTGAGTTGTTCAAATCTGGTTCTGGACAGGAAGGGTTTTGGGGCACTTTGATCAAGTTAAATTGTTCTCCAACTTGTGCCATTTGGTCTAGATGAATTATGAGACCACTTGAGCATGTTTACCAGGTTTGAAAACATTTGGACATGTTTGGCAATGTAAAGTTGCTCAAACTTCAAAATGGACAGAAATGGTTTTGAGGGGGTTTCATGGGGTTATACTATTCTCCATGACATGAGACTTGGCAAGGTCATCAAACATGTCATATGTGACATGCTAGAATTTCCTTGGAATTGTTGGGGAATATTTCCTGTAGAAATATTTCAAATTCTTGAAAGGGGTAGAAATGGTTTTGGGAGGTTTTGTCCAATATTTTGAACATGACCATGTGTTGAAACTCTTTTATATGGACAATATATGTCCACTGAGTTTCCCTAAATTTTCACAAATATTTTTAAAGCACTAAAATAATTTTTCCCTATTAAAGACCATTTCTGGCCTTAAGAAAAATCTTTTAAATAAAATAGGAAATTAACTTCTAAAATTATATTTTGTGGTTTCGGGTATCCTATATCTAATAGGAGTCAAATATATTTTTGGAGAGATTTTTACTTCCCTTATTTAAGTACTTGAAGTGCAAACCTCAATTCAGGGGTTTTTGAAAAACTAAATTTTGAAAATACTATTTGGCCAAATTATTTTTGTAAGAAATTATTTTTATGTCCTATACACATGGCATGATCATTGGTTCAAGAGTTTGGGGCAAGGAGATGAAGTATAGGAGTTGGAGGATTTATTTTATTTTTAGAGCACTTGCAAACAGCAGACAAAAATCAATCAAAGCAAAGACAAAACATTCAAAAGTTTTTGTCAAACCACGTTTTATCATGATTCATTAGCTTAAGTGTTGTGGCATGAAAATCAGGGTGTGACAGACCTAGCCCCCTTACAAGAATCTCGTCCCCGAGATTCCCAAACTAGGCGCGGAAAGGAGTATTGGATCTGGGGTAGTCTTCACGTCCTCATATAGCTTCTTCTTCCATGTGGTGCCCCATTGAACCTTGAAGTACTTGAGGATGTGGCTTCGTGTGTGACGTTCTGCCTGATCCAGGTTGCTAACGGTCTCTCAGATAGGTCTTATTGGACTGGAGGTCGATGGCTCGGTGATCGATGTCCTTGTAGAGACCAGGCTAGTTAGGAAGTTGGAAACATTTTTGGAGTGGTGTCATGTGGAAAAAATGTTGTGCCCAGTGGGTGACTCAGGTGGTAATCCTAGCTGGTAGCCGTTTGCTCTTCGTCCTGTAGTGATCTCTGAGGGGATTGTTAAATCTTGGAGTGATCTCGAAGGGGGCCGATGAATCTTGGTGTGGGTTCCCTTGTTATGGAAATGCTTGGTTCCTTAGAGAGGAGTGGCTTGCAGATAGACATGGTCTTTGACGCGGAAGTATCCTTCTTGAAGATGGTGGTTGGTGTAGTTCTTCCTCTTAGACATGACAGTCTTCAGATGTTCCTCGACCATCTCAACGATTCTTCTTCCGTCTTCGGGTAGACGAGTATGTTATCAAAGAAAGATGTCATCTAACTTGCCCAAGCACTCCATGAAGTCTATGGGGTGCGTAAAGTGGGCTGAGGCATTGGTGATGGTCACGGTTGAGTATTGGCCAAGGTCTTATCGATCTAGAGCCAAAGCCCAAGGTCAGGATCCGGCCATGCTGTGGCTTGGTAGGGCGTAAGGGTTTCAAGGATTCTAGTGTGCGAGTGAATGTTCATCATCCCATCCTTGAGCACAGTTCCTGAGATGCCAATTGTTATACCTATTCTTCACCTCATATTACCAAAAGAATCATCTCGTATAGGTCAACTCCAATCATCACTCATGTTATTCATATCCTCATGGCTCCCGAGGGGAGGTCTAACAAAATCGTTCATGACAACTATTCCCAAACGCATATCTATGCAAAAGTCCAGGGGTAGAACATACAAGCTGCTAAGCTTGAATTTAATCACCACAATCCAAGTGCTCAGTCTATTGATCCAAGGTCTATGTTAGTGCATCTCTATCCTAAGGAAACACGTCGTATGCCACTCCAAGATCTAGTTTCCTTTCCTATGAATCAACTCCAAAAGCCCATTAGCTACATAATTCATTAATTCTACAAATTCAATGTCTATGGTGTCCCACATGATCTTCTAATGCCCTATAATCCCAAATATTTGAAAGGGCTACCTAGCTATAGTCAGTCCACCAATTTCCATTATCATGGTCATGTAACTCCAAGGTCAAGCATATATAGATCCCTAAATAAACTCTGACAATTATTCCAATCTCCTAGTTATGGTCCACCGAGAAACATGGTATCATGATCAAGATCATCAGTCTAAATCCAATTTACTCCAAACCATGTAAAATTACTCTGCATCCATACTCCACTAGGGTAACCTATTTAATCCAAATCTCATGCCCAACGAGGAATCCTACATATCTCCCTCAAGTTATGTACGTAAATATCAACTATTTCCTATCAATGGCATCTGATCAAGTCAACTCCTTGCACTTCCAGGAGTTTCAGCTTGCGATCATAGTTGTCCTATAAATCCAATTTACTAAGGGATAATGGAAGCTATGCTAATCTATTATCATGATCCCACCATGTTCATCTACCAACATGAAAGCATCATGATCTACCAAAGTCTCGGTCAATTCCTCAGGGTCTCTGATATAAACTCATCAAGTCATTTGTCCTCCGTTCCTATATCCCCAAATTGGTCTCTCCTATGGCATCATCAGTTTTGGTGCTATCTTAGGACGATAATGTGCTCGTTCGCTATGTCCACTAGTTCCATAATGAACCCAGTGCTATGTGAGGTTACAGAGGCTTAACTGGTCCACTTGTAATTCCGTGGGTTAAGCACTTGGTTAAGGACTCGAGCTGGGGTATCTTGTGAAGTCTCGAAAGTGATGGGTTTACAGTCTTGAGAGGTAAACATAACTCTACGGGGTTGCACTTGGTCGAGGAGGTTGTAGCAAAAGTCTTCAGTGCTGGTTCGTTGCCAAAGTAGAATCCTTGGTGTATCTTGTCTTGCTAGCCTTCAGTTGAGGAGAGAGATGAGAGGGAGAAGTAGCATAAAGGAGGGGAATGCCTAAAGGGGGTTCTATAGTGCAGGTGCAAACAAACAGGTGCAAAAAGGGCCAAACAGAAGAAGCAAGGTAAGGAAGGTGATATAGTCGCATACTTGTCGCCTAGGGCAAAAGTGCGACCTATATCGAAACACAACAAATAAACACAAGCAACACACAATCATGGTTCTATTCGAACCATCATACGGAGTCGACTGCGCCTAGGGGGTACACGACTCATCCTACCCTAGGGGTTCTCGGACTCAGTAGTCATGCCTTGTGCCTCATGCAGTCTTCTGAGTTTTCCTCAGGTGTCGCCACCTCTCTTGTAGTTGTCCGATGAAACGATCCAGGTTGAGCCTGAAGATTCTTCAACAACTTATTGCCTGTTGAAGCGATGGGGTGATGGTGGCTCCTCGTGGCTGTCTTTGACTTGGTCTTCTCTTGTCTTCTTAACCATGATGATCGCTTTTGCTTTCTAAGCCGTCGATGGTACTAGGTAGGTAATCCTTTATGCAATGACATTAACAAGGCATAGTAGAGGTCCAACATGTCGGTTACGTTGATGACAACATCGACACCAAGAGCGGGGAATGAAGAGAACCGTTTTCCTGCTCACTATAGTGAGGCGGACCAAATGGCTAGGTTCTCATCCACCGGTGGTTGCCGATACAACAACGGTAGTGACAGGGTTACCCTATTAGCGATGTATATCATGATCTTGCATATCCTATGCCCTGATCGTCGTAGGCTAAGGTTGCATCATCTTGGTATAGTGTGAAGGGTGTCACCATCTCCTGGGCCTTCAGGTCCTCATCCCTCGAGGATGTATCTTCTGTTGGTATCGTCTTGTTGTGATGTCGCCAATCTTGTGTTCAGGAGATGTGGGTGAATGTATGGCAAGGCATCTTACTTCTAGATTATCCACGAGGATTACAAGGAATCCAGTGGTCAGGGGCATAAGGGTTCTAGCGAACAAAGGTTTTGAAGGGGAAGAGATCATTAATTAAAGTATACCTTAGTTTTCGAAAAACTGAGAAGGGAAGGGAAGTATAGATAGTTTTGAAAACTAGTAGTAGTTTTGGAAATAGTTTTACCTAACTAACGACCATGCTAACTAAGGCTTCCTACGGTCGGGATGGCTCGATACCAGCTCTGTGGGGACCCCGACTCATAAGTCGTGATCACCGAATGCACGTGTACAAAGTGATCCCGAGATCAATGCTCACTGAACACACGAAGCTGAATAACAAGAGTCTTACATCCATACATACCGTTTTACACAAGTAGGACCATTATGGTCAAGTCTTGAGTATAACATTGCAGCGAAATCTTAAATCGATAACTTGGACCCATGCCATGTGCCTTAACCCTCTGAGGCATTCATTTGGGAAAACATCCTAGCTCGCATGTTCGTCACCAACATGTCCTTCATCACATCCTGTTCTTTCATGCCCGGCCAATAAAATAACCAGTGGCAAGCCAATGAGTACTTTGAATGTACTCGCAAGCAACCCATGTTTTGGTTCAAGATTCAACAATGCATGATATAGGTAAATTTTTGCGAAAGCTAGTTTTGAGTGCAATGACATGTTCAACAACTTGCATAGCATGCATCAAGAGGATTCATGTAATCGCCGAGGACAAGTTATAGATATCAACATAAATGGAGTGGGCACCAACCCAACTCAATCATGTCAAGTCCTTGGACTTGACCCATGTAGTTCTCTCCACTCATCCATACATACTCACCAGGTTTCGTAAACATATGGACGTAGCCCAAGAGCGGTTACCCAACTGTCCTTGACTGTCGACCCGGCTATTCGAATAGTTTTACACTCTGTAGAGGTTGCACAGTTTACCCACAAGATCCGGGGAACTTCCGTGTCATCCACGACCCGCGGTACCTCAAGTACCCAGGGTAAGCACCCGATCACTACCTTTCCCTAGACGACACTAACATGGAGTCCACTCGATTGGCAGTAACCCCCGTGCCCACATTTCACATAACATTTTCGTGGAGCCTTGCTCCCATATTTATCACTTACCACTGGCACGGGGTACCAACGGTGTGTCCGGTGCCCTGTGAAAACAGTCATGGCCGCCCTACCTGGCACGACCCCATCCCGAGAGAGCGCACCAACAACTCCCCCGTCACTAGTAATGCGGGCTCCAAGCTAGTATCGATCTAGGTAATCAATAATGCCCTTTCCCATATAAGGGTAGAGTGGTTGCGCATGTAAGGTTGGAATAACGGTCGCAACTTAAACCAATCCGTTTTGAAGACAACACACCCTTGCCTCGGTACACCACTTCGTCATCAAGTGGCTACCCAACTCATCATCTCCCGGGCATAAGTGGCACCCGATGGGGTTTTGAAAAGTCTTTTGAAATGTTTTTGTCTCCATCACCATGCATACACCGTCCCAGTTGCGTAGCATCTACTTTATCATCCTATCTACTCCCACCGGCATAACCCACATAGGAAGGTAGGGTCATGCACAATGCAAGTATCAACGAGGAAGTAACAGAGGCAACCAACCAACGTGGTTTACCATCTCATCATGATTTCGATGCAACAATAATAAGTGATATATGACATGCATAAAAAGGGTTTCATGGACATGGTCAAAGGGCTGCTTGCCTGGTTCTTCTGAGTCTTGAAATCTTCTGGTCCTTCTCCATGTACTCCGTCTACTTCCTCAACTAACGTCGGAAACAATCACAATAAGCAACACAACAAGGCAGGAAATATAAGTGCCCCAAAAATATTAATTTGACTTTTCTAGGACATCTCGGTTATATGAAAAATAACCGAGTGGTTTCATGGAATTGGATCGGTGGATATCTACGAACATTTCTATATGATGGATTCAAGGGGTTTATGGATTTGCAAGAAGTGTACAGAAACATGTTTTTTGAAAAGTGAGCAAAGGTACCCATTTAACAAACCATGATTTTAGAAGCATCTAGGAGTTGGTTTCACTGGATTTGGAGTTCCAATGAATATTCTATGGATTTGCAAAGTTGACAAATATGAAGAAATGGCTCATTATTTTGTGGGGTACAGAAAGTATTAATAAAAATGTTCATAAACTAAGTTATGAACTTAGAAGCATCTAGGAATTTGAATCATGACATTTGGATCAATTTTGAGCTCTCTGTGATTTTCTAAAGTTCATCACAGAAATAGGAAAATAGGATTTGATAAATATTTGTGAAGAAAAGGTCTCTGGAAAAATGTGCATGTTGCACCACCAGGTAGATCATGATTTATAGAGTCACTAGAAATTTGAAGCATCAAATTTGGAGTCCATTTGAATTGTTTATGGATTTTACAAGTCTACAGAAAAAGAAAAAGGAGAGGGATCTACCTAAATGGGCTGGATCTTGGGAGGCAGCAGCGTGCACTGGGCGAGATTTAGCGGGCAAGGTGCCTGGCCTGGCCCAGCCTCTCGCTGCGCTGGCTGGGGGCCACGTCAAGGCGGCCTCGCGGAATACGCCTCCACTTAAACGGAGGGGGCCCGCTGACGGGGTCACTGACCTGCGGGGTCCACCCGCAGGGGTCGCCTCCCTCCTACCGCGCGGGACGAAGGAGGCAGAGGAGGCGGGGCTGAGCGCTTGCCGGCGCCCGTGCCGGCGGCACCGGTCACCTCCGGCGACGCCCAGCACACCGGCGGGCTCAGGGAAGAGCGACACATTCGACGAGGTGCGCCACGACCATGGGGTGGCGGACGCGAGCACATCATCGGCCCAGAGTGGCGCAGGCCGGGCGGTGGTGATGGAACTCGACAACCACGGCCATGGGAAGGAGAGGGAAAGCACGGGAGAGGCTCATGGTGGTGGTGGAGGTGCTCTAGCGGTCTAGAGGAAGGGGAGGGATGGTGTCTTGTGAATTTAGGCGGAGGCCGACGGCAAGGCTCCGGCCATGGTGGTGGATGGAGGGCACGGGAGGAAGAATGAGTTGGCCCAGACGGTTGCTGGGAGGGAGAGAGGGCCAAAGGAGTAGAGAGGGGGCTCAGGGGTGGCCTTATGTAGCCGACCCGTGGCTCACCGTGGACGTGGCGCACGGGTGGCCGCGGCAATGGATCGGGAGGCCAGGAAGGAGGGAGTGGGGTTCTCTACGACATTCGTGGGGGTGGAGTAGGGCGCCAGGAAGGGAGAGAGGGAGCGGGGCAAGCTTCGGGTGGAGCCACGAGCCCGCACACGCATTGGCGGGCTCGGGCAGCTCTGGGCACGCGCGGCATGGGAAAGACAGAGGGGGAAAGGAGGGGGCCTGCGCGGTGGCGTGTTGCGGACGTCGAGGCACATCGACTGGCGCGAGGGGGAGGCTCGAGGTGATCAGGGGACGCGGCGTCAACGGCCGGGAGCACGCTGACGTGCTCCAGGGCGCGCAAATGGCCGGCACCCGCGGCTTTTCCTCGCGTCCTCACGCGCCCACTTGTGTCTAGTGGCTGCACAGGGGAGTAAACAATGTGGGAAAAGGCATTGGATGCCCTGGGTCTTGCCAGGAGTGAGAGAGAGGTGAGAAAATAGGAGGAAAGCTGCTGTCTAGAGGGGGAAAAGGGCTTTTCACCCCCTTCATCATGGCTTCTCGGGCAGGGAAAGATGCAGGGGTTAGAGGGGGACCAGATGGGGCTGTGGGAAAAATGAGAACTCTTGGAGATTAGTGGAAGGGGTTAAAACATGAATTTTGAGATTCTGCCAGAAGGTGTTTGATGTTAGTTTGGGCAAGAAGATGATCTCCATTTGTCATGAGGCTCCACAGGGTGAAAATGGCACACATAATTAGGGCCTTCCACCCATTTTGAGCTCATTTGGGGAATATTTCCTGTAGAAATATTTCAAATCGTTGAAAGGGGCAGAAATGGTTTTGGGAGGTTTTGTCCAATATTTTGAACATGACCATGTGTTGAAACTCTTTTATATGGACAATATATGTCCACTGAGTTTCCCTAAATTTTCACAAATATTTTTAAAGCACTAAAATAATTTTTCTCTATTGAAGACCATTTCTGGCCTTAAGAAAAAGCTTTTAAATAAAATAGGAAAATAACTTTTAAAATTATATTTTTGTGGTTTCTGGGTATCCTATATCTAATAGGAATTAAATATATTTTTGGAGAGATTTTTATTGCCCTTATTTAAGTACTTGCAGTGCAAACTTCAATTCAGGGGTTTTTGAAAAACTAAATTTTGAAAATACTATTTGGCCAAATTATTTTTGTAAGAAATTATTTTTATGTCCTATACACATGGCATGATCATTGGTACAAGAGTTTGGGGCAAGGACATGAAGTATAGGAGTTGGAGGATTTATTTTATTTTTAGAGCACTTGCAAACAGCAGACAAAAATCAATCAAAGCAAAGACAAAACACTCAAAAGTTTTTGTCAAACCACATTTTATCATGATTCATTAGCTTAAGTGTTGTGGCATGAAAATCAGGGTGTGACATCCAATGTAACGAGGAGCCAATTTGCCTTTGATACCGAAACGATGGGTTCCTTTCAAAGAGTAACCCGAAGGTAAGCCTTCTCGCCAACCTCATAAGTCATGAGCTCATGTTTGCAGTCATATTGGCTCTTTTGGCGAGATTGGGCTGTTTTCAATTTCTCACGAATAATGCGAACCTGCTCTTCTACTTCCTGAATCATATCCGGGCAAAAGAGTTGTCTTTCCCCGGTTTCTGACCAGTTAAGAGGCGTTCGACACTTTCTTCCATAGAGAACTTTGAAAGGAGCTTTGCCCAAGCTAGCTTGATAACTATTGTTATAAGCGAACTCGGCGAATGGAAGGCATTTCTCCCAATCCATACCGAAAGAGATGACAGAAGCTCGGAGCATATCCTCCAGAATTTGATTGACTCGTTCTACTTGACCACTTGATTGAGGGTGGAAGGCGGTGCTAAAGGAGAGACGAGTTCCCATAGCATTTTGGAAACTTTCCCAAAATCGAGAAGTGAAAAGACTTCCACGGTCCGATTTAATCTCCAATGGAACACCATGAAGAGACACTATTTGGGAGATGTACAAGTCAACTAGCTGGCTAGCGGTTTGTAACGCCCTCGATGCGGCTATATCTCCCACGTGTCGAAGCACGACTTAGAGGCATAACCGCATTGAAAGCAATGTCGCAAGTGAGGTAATCTTCACACAACCCATGTAATACATAAGGGAAAGAGATACATAGTTGGCTTACAGTCGCCACTTCACACCATACATAAATAAACATCTATCATCCAGATTACACTCAAGGTCCGACTACGGAACCAAAATAAAAGAAGACTACACCAAATGCTACACAGATCCCCGATCGTCCCAACTAGGCTCCACTACTGATCATCAGGAAAAGACACATAGTAACGACCACGTTTCTCGTCGAACTCCCACTTGAGCTCGGTTGCGTCACCTGACCGCATCGTCGGCACTGCAACTGTTTTGGTAGAATCTGTGAGTCACGGGACTCAGCAATCTCATACCGCGAGATCAAGACTATTTAAGCTTATAGGAAGGACAGAATTGTGAGGTGGAGCTGCAGCAGCGACTAGCATATATGGTGGCTACATTACAAAAGAGAGCGAGAAGAGAAGCAAGGCACGGTCGTGAAGCTAGTAGCGATCAAGAAGTGATCCTGAAACTACTTACATCAAACATAACTCCAACACCGTGTTCACTTCCCGGACTCCGCCGAGAAGAGACCATCACGGTTACACACGCGGTTGATGTATTTTAATTTAGGTCAACTTCGGGTTTTCTACAACCGGACATTAACAAATTCCCATCTGCCTCATAACCGCGGGCACGGCTTTAGAAAGATAATACCCTGCAAGGGTGTCCCAACTTAGCCCATTATAAGCTCTCACGGTCAACGAAGGATATTCCTTCTATCGGGAAGACCCGATCAGTCTCGGAATCCCGGACTACAAGACATTTCGACAGCAATAAAACAAGACCAGCAAAGCCGCCCGAATGTGCCGACAAATCCCGATAGGAGCTGCACATATCTCGTTCTCAGGGCACACCGGATGAGCCAGACGTCGGGTTGGCATAGACCCTGATTGCCCAAGGGGCGCCGGACATCGCTCAAGTTGGACCAGCACTCGAAGGAGAACTGGCCCGGGGGGTTAAAATAAAGATGACCCTCGGGCTCGCGAAAACCCGGGGGGAAAAGTCTTAGGTGGCAAATGGTGAAACCAAAGTTGGGCCTTGCTGGAGGAGTCTTATTCAAAGCGAACTATCAAGGGGGTCCCATAAATCACCCAACCGTGTAAGGAACGCGAAATCAAGGAACATAACACCGGTATGACGGAAACTAGGGCGGCAAGAGTGGAACAAAACACCAGGCATAAGGCCTAGCCTTCCACCCTTTACCAAGTATATAGATGCATTAATTAAACAATAGATATTGTGATATCCCAACAAGTAAACATGTTCCAACAAGGAACAACATCTCCATGTTCCAACGCGGAACAAACTTCATCTTCACCTGCAACTAGCAACGCTATAAGAGGGGCTGAGCAAAGCGGATACATAGCTAATCAACGGTTTGCTAGGAAAGGATGGTTAGAGGTTTGACATGGCAATATGGGTGGCATGATATAGCAAGTGGTAGGTAACGTAGCATAGGCCTAGCAAAAGAGCGAGCATCTAGCAAGCAAAGATAGAAGTGATTTCGAGGGTATGGTCATCTTGCCTGCAAAGTTCTCAGAGTTGTCGAAAGCTTGATCCTCGTAAGCGTTCTCGACAGGTTCCTCGTTCACGTACTCGTCTCCCGGCTCTACCCAAAGCAAGAACACAAACAAAGGAACCACAATAAATCACGGTGCAATGCACAAGCAACATGATGCAAAACATGGCATGATATGCGAGATGTGAGATGCAATGCATATGCGTGCTCCGGAAGGAAAATGATGAACAAGGCATCAACTTGGCAAACCAAGTTTGCCTCTGGAAAGGTGAGATTATTTCGGTTGAAATCGATATAAAGATCACCGGAATCGGATGCACGGTTTGCAAATGACAAGCAAAACAAGAATGACACAAATCTGCCATTAACAGCATGATGCCACATAGCAAGCAACAAGAAATTAAGCTACTGCACCCAAACGTACCAACAAGGCATATGGCAGTGATCTACTCAAGATGCTTGACAAAAGATGAACACTGAGCTATGGCTAATTCACAACTTAACAGGTCCAAACAAGCATGGAAAAAGTGCAAAATATATCAGCTTCACAGACTTGGTGAAAATACTGAACATGGCAGAAACAGCATCAGGGAGCAATGTTCAGAGCAAGCAAACAACACGCTACAGGAACTTATAATAGCAAAGCAAGGCATGGCACGAATCTCCTCAAAGCATAGAACAAAAGTCCCTTACTGACGATGAGCCAAAAAGGATCAGAAGATATGATGGCACCCACGTAAACATAGCAAGTTTCATAATGATTCAACAAGCAGGGCATGACATTGACAGAATTATGAAGGCATCTTCGCGAGCTCGATACACTCACTACAGAGCATTTCATGATAAACTAAGCATACATCCATCAAGAAGACATGGCATAGAAGCTATACATGGCAAGAACAACATCATAGCATACACAGATCAAATACAACAACCTTGGCAAAATTGAATAACATGTAAACAATCTGCCAGGAAACATTTTATAGCAAAAGTAGAGCTCGATTGACTCTAGCTATGGCACTCCATAATTGCAAACAAGGGCATGGATGGATAGAGAATAACCATATTCTAAAAACATCCTTACTGAAGTATCTCAAAATAAGCATGGATCTCTCTGTAGCATCAAGTTAACATGGCATAAAAATATCAGCAAAACAGGGGCTGAAATCAGCAACATCATGAAGCCTAGTTTGCATGCTTGTGCTAGTCACCACAGATATTACAAAAATACATGGCATACACCCCTGTAAAGATGGAATGGCATATTACAAAACACATGTAGGACTCAAGTTCATAGGGTGCACACATCAATCATGGCAAAAATGACAAAAGTGCATGTTCTGATAAGAATCTGAAACTAACATCACATAGCCCTCTTCTAACAGCATTTCGGGCATCAAGATGAGCTCAATGAAAATGATGCAATGAGATGAAATGATGTACTCATCGAGTCGAACAATTCGGTATTCTACACGCCCAAAATGGAGCCACGGGTGCAAAGTTATGGTGCGACGAAAATGCCCGGGCGCCATGGATCGGGACGGCCATGGCGGCTCATGGGAGAAGGAGGGAGGAGAGGCAGGGACGAGGCCCGGGGCCGGCAGGGCATGTGCAAGGGCAACAGCGGCCGCTGGGGTCGGTGGCGGAGGCGGCGCGGTCTTGGGACGGGCGGGGGCCGGGGGGGAGGCTGGAGGCGGCTGCCGAGTGAGGCGGTGGCCGGAGGTGGCGGTGGTGAGGGCGGCCCTGCTTGGGCGGTGCTCGAGGCGGCCGGGCGGCGCGGGCAGGAGGGCCCCTGCAGACCTCGCGGGCCCGTGGGTCGGGCGGGAAGCGGGCGCGGGCTGCCCACGTGGCGGCCTGCGATTCGTCCGGTGGCGCGGGCGACGTGTCCGCCGTCCGGATTTCGTCCGGCGGCGCGAAGGGAGCGGGGCTAGGGTTAGGGTAGGAAAGGATCCGGGATTTAGAAATGGGGGGTCTTTAAATAGAGGTAGAGGAGGCTAGGGAGCTCCAAATTGAGCACGGTTTTCGCCCACACGATCGTGATCGAACGACGATGGACATGGAAGTGACTTAGATGGGTTATTGGGCTGTTTTGGAGGGGTGTTGGGCTGCAACTTATAAGAGGCCTACGCGGACATGCGGATAACCGTTGGAGTACCAAACGAGCTCCAAATGACCCGAAACTTGACAGGTGGTCTACCGGTGCTATACCAGGGCCACTTGGCAAGGCTCGGTCCATTCCGAGAACGTTTAACACCCGAACACGGAAGAAGACAAGAGGGCTGCGCCGGTGCATGTGGGAGTGTCGGATTGCAAAACGGACAACGGGGAAAATGCTCGGATGCATGAGACGAACACGTATGCAAATGAGATGCACATGATGGCATGATATGAGATTCATGACATGAACAAAATGCAAAACGAAAGCCAAAAACCCAACCACGGAGGGAAAACCATAGCACATAGCCGAAAATGGCAAGAGTTGGAGTTACAAAGAAGGAAAGTTACATCCGGGGTGTTATAACACTCAACCACTACAAGAGGATCTCGTCCCGAGATCTAGGACTGAAAGAACTCCGAATATTCGGAACGAAGGTGATCCTCGCGCTCCCAGGTGGCTTCTCGGTCGGAATGGTGTGACCACTTCACTTTCAGGCATTTGATTGACTTGTTGCGAGTCTTGCGCTCGGTTTCTTCAAGAATAGCAACGGGGTTCTCATGATAAGAGAGATCTTCTTGGAGATCAATCTCTTCGAAGTTGATAGTGCGCTCAGGCGTCTTGAAGCACTTGCGAAGCTGTGACACGTGAAACACATCGTGCACGTTCGCGAAGTTGGATGGGAGCTCAAGTTCATAGGCGAGATCACCTCTTTTGCCAATGATCTTGAAAGGACCCATGTATCTAGGGGCATGATTCCCTTTGATACCGAAGCGATGAGTGCCTTTCATTGGAGAGACGCGGAGGTAGACATGGTCTCCGATTTCAAAAGCCACATCACGGTGCTTGTCATCATAATAGCTCCGCGCGATTGCGCGGCTTTGAGATTCTCACGAATGACTTTGCACATTTCTTCGCTTCGTGATCAAGTCGTTGCCAAGAAGTTGGCGTTCACATCTCGGACCAATTGAGAGGAGTACGACACTTTCTGCCATAGAGAATTTCGAATAGGGCCTTGCCCGAACTCGCTTGGAAGCTGTTGTTGTAGGAGAACTCGGCATATGGAAGACAATCCTCCCACTTCATACCGAAGGAAATGACACAAGCCCTGAGCATGTCTTCGAGGATTTGATTGACTCGCTCGACTTGGCCACTTGTTTGAGGATGGAAAGCTATGCTGAAACGAATGTTGGTGCCCATGGCCTTCTGAAACAAAACCCAAAACTTGGAGGTGAAGATGCTTCCACGGTCTGAAGAGATCAATTGTGGAATGTCGTGCAAGGACACAATCCTGGAGGTGTATAGTTCTTCCAACTGAGCTGCTGTGATAGATTCTTTGATAGGAAGAAAATGAGCCACTTTAGTAAGCTTGTCAATGACAACGAAGATAGCATCATTTCCGCGCTTGGACTTAGGAAATCCAGTCATGAAGTCCATTTCGATATGATCAAACTTCCATTCTGGAATAGCAAGAGGTTGAAGGAGACCAGCTGGTCGTTGGTGTTCTGCTTTCACTCTTCTGCAGACATCACACTCATTCACGAATTGAGCAATTTCTTGATTCATTCGAGCCACCAATATGACTGCTTGAGGTCATGGTACATCTTCGTACTTCCAGGATGAATGGATAGAAGGGAATTGTGTGCCTCGTTCATAATGAATTTACGTAGATCACCCTTAGGAACCACAATCCGGTCCTCGAAGAAAAGAGTATCTTTGTCATCAATGTGGAAGCACTTGTATTTGGAAATGCCCTTGTCGATACCACGTTTCACCTTTTTCACCATGGTATCCAGGAGTTGAGCCTCACGAATTTGGTCTTCCAAAGTAGGAGAGACTATGAGGTTGGCAAGAAAGCCTTGAGGAACAACTTGAAGATTCAGCTTGCGGAAAGCTTCACAAAGGTCCGGTTGGAAGGGCTTGAGGATTAAACAGTTGCAGTAAGCCTTCCTACTCAAAGCATCTGCAATCACATTGGCCTTGCCCGAAGTATATTCAATACTTGGGTTGTACTCTTGAATCATTTCGACCAATCGAGTTTGCCTGAGGTTGAGGTTGGGTTGAGTGAAGATATACTTGAGACTCTTGTGATTGGTGAAAATGTCCACTTTCCTTCCCAACAAGAGATGTCTCCATGTTATTAATGCATGGACAACTGCCGCCAACTCAAGATCGTGAGTGGGGTAGTTCTTTTCGTTGGGCTTCAATTGACGAGAGGTATATGCCACAACTTTCTTCTCTTGCATTAACACAGCACCGAGACCTTGAAGAGAAGCGCACAGAAAACTTCGAATGGCTTGGATTCATCAGGAGGAGTCAAGACAGGAGCTGTGACTAGCTTCTCTTTGAGATTATTGAAAGCAACGTCACACTCAGGAGACCAGAAATACTTCACATGCTTCTGGAGGAGGTTGGAAAGAGGCTTTGCAATCTTAGAAAAATTCTCAACGAATCTTTAGCAATAGCTTGCAAGTCCAAGAAAACTGCGGAGCTGCTTGACATTCTGAGGAGGTTCCCAATTCACAACTGCAGACACCTTCTCGGGGTTAACAGCGATGCCCTTGGCGGAGATGATATGACCAAGGTAAAGAACTTCATCAAGCCAAAATTCACATTTGGAAAACTTCGCATAGAATTGATGCTCTCTGAGCTTGTCGAGCACCAATCGCAAATGTTTGGCATGATCCTTCTTATTCTTCGAGAAGACCAAAATATCATCAAGATAGACCAAGACGAATTCATTGGTGTAGGGGTTGAAGATGAAGTTCATCATCCGAGAGAAAGTTGGAGGAGCATTGACAAGGCCGAAAGACATAACAGTATATTCATAAGAACCAAAGCTTGTTTTGAATGCTGTCTTGGGAATATCTTGTTCATGAATGCGAATTTGATGATAACCCATACGAAGGTCAAGCTTGGAGAACACTTTAGCACCTTTGAGTTGCTCGAAAAGCTCATTGATGTTGGGAAGTGGATACTTGTTCTTGATTGTCTTGTTATTCAATGGACGGTAATCGACGCAAAGTCGGTCCGTGCCATCCTTCTTCTGGACAAAAAGAACACCACAACCCCAAGGAGATGAACTCGGTCTGATCAGACCCAGATGCTCTTGTTCATCGAGCTGTTTCTTCAATTCCTTCAGCTCATTAGGTCCAAGCTTGTATGGACGCTTGCAAACGGGTTCCGTGCCAGGCTCAAGATCGATAACGAATTCAACTGGCCGGTGAGGAGGCATTCCTGGGAGCTCTTCTGGAAAGACATCTTGGTACTCACAAACGACTGGAATCTGAGAGATAGCATCCAATTCGCCCTTCTCATTGAGAGAAAATAACCGAATGGTTTCATCACGAGCGGCATAGATGATCACATCCTCAGAAGAGTGAGTCAATTGAATTTCCCTGGCAGCACAATCAAGCTGAGCTTTGTGCTGAGAAAGACAGTCCATCCCGAGAATTAGATCAATATCCGAGTCACTAAGGACAATTGGTTTAGCCAGAAATCTATAGTCACCCATCTTGATAGAAACATCCGGAACCAAGGAGCTTGCATGCATGAATTTACCTGGAGAGACAACCATAACGGTTTAGGCAAATCTTGAAAAACCAACTCATGCTTAGATGCAAAAGGTCTTGAAATGAAAGAATGTGATGCACCAGTATCAAATAAGACTTTCGCAGAAATATCATTAACTGGAAGATTACCCATAATCACATCAGAAGAATCCTCCGCTTGCGCTGCATACATCATGTTCACCTTTGCAGACTTGGGATTATGCTTGACCACTGCATTGCTTGAAGATCTCACAGGAGGAGGAGGCGGAAGGAGCCTTTGGTTGAAGCACTTGTTCGCGTAGTGACCTTTCTGCTGACATTTGTTGCAAGTCACCTCTGAGAGCGGACGGTGATAAGGAGCATTTGACCTTGGAGCGTGAGAATTAGACTTGTTACGATAGCCTGGGTTGGGTGGGTGGGAAGATCCATGACCACCTGAGTTCTTCTCACGATAAGGCCGACGAAATGGAGGAGGAGGAAGGTAGAACTTCTGCTGCTTAGCTGCCACTTGAGAGGAATAAGAAGACTGAACTGCATCCCGATTCTCTTCTTAGAAGCCTCACACTTGAGCTGGGCAGCTTCTTGCTTGATGCCATGTTGTAGAATTCATCATACTTTTCTGGCTCAAAAAGCACGAGAGCTAATTGCAGATCTTCTCTGAGACCACCTCTGAATTGATTGATCATACTCTTTTCATCAGGGACGTCTTGCTTAGCGAAGCGAGCGAGTTTCTAAAACTGGATATTGTATTGATACACAGACATGCCGCCTTGCTTGAGATTGCGGAACTCCTCACGCTTGCTCTTAACAACACTTTTCGGAATGTGGTGAGCTTTGAAGTCTCGGCGGAACTCATCCTAGGTAATTACACGACCTCCTCTGGAATCTTTGTATTGCTGGTACCACTCGGCAGCTTGGTCCTTGAGTTGAAACGAAGCAAACTTGACAAAGTCCTCAGGTCTGACATTGCTACATTCAAAATTTTTGCAGATGTCCACAAGCCAATCGTCGGCGTCTGTGGCCTCGACACAGAAGCTGAAAGACTTCGGCTGATTAGCGAGGAACTGATTGAGGGTAGCAGAGTGCGGCTGGTTGTTGCCTTGACCTTGATTTCCTTGATTGCCTTGCCCTTGGGTACGCTCTTGCAAGAGTTGCAAAATCAGAGGTGGAGGGTTCGACTGACTCCCATCATTTCGTTCCAGATTCAGACGCGTTGGCGGAGCCATCCTGAAGAGGGTGACATCCGTTAGCACTTTGATAGACAGATAGTCAGGTTGAATCAACGGATAGAAATTGCAACATATAGTCTTCACAATAAACATTCGAGCAAGGATGAACGAATGAATTCCAAAGCTAACATCACACGTCCAGTAAGGTGAGAAGCCACTTGATTAAGGGTTGATGAAAAAAATAACAAGGTATGACTGGAACAAATAAGTGGTAAGGATTACCCAATCACAAACCAAATATCTGCGGGAAGAAATGCTAAGAGCTACTTGAATCCCACCTATAAACTCCCGAAACTTTCTGGTTATGCAATCTGGTGCTGGGGATACAGGTGACACAAAATATATCACCCAAACTAACAATACCTAGATCCAGCTGTATCCATCCGTCAACACATAACCAAGAAACCTTCGGAAATCGTGTACCTCGACCTTCGAAAAGCATCCGTTATACGAGTCATGGCAATACTCGAGCTCGCCCAAAGATCAAGTTATCGGGTTATCTCACCAACAACTGTACAAAAGAGATTTTTGATGTCGGCAAAGCTCAGGTATTCCAGAACTGCAACGCTAAAATTGTGATGACAACACCTCGGATCTCAACTCCCCGGGACACTGCCACAACCCCTAAATGTCAGGAGGCACGAAGAACAATGTTCTCGTCACAAAACCATCGGAACGACTCCAAGATACCCGCGTGATACTAAATTTTTTTTAGTGAAATTTGAGGAGAGGAGAGTTAAAACTTCTCGTCGGGAGACCTCACCAGAGCGACGAAGGACTGGGAGTAAAAGAATCCTACTCTCCGATATATATAATCCTAAGACTCAAAACATTTTGTTCTAGACTCAACAACGCCAAACAAACAATCAAGCGAGGGCTCCTAAGTGGGGATGGCTCGATTACCAACTTATAACGCCCTCGGCGGCTATATCCCCACGTGTCGAAGCACGACTTAGAGGCATAACCGCATTGAAAGCAATGTCGCAAGTGAGGTAATCTTCACACAACCCATGTAATACATAAGGAAAGCGATACATAGTTGGCTTACGATGCCACTTCACACAATACATAAATAAACATCCATCATCCAGATTACACTCAAGGTCCGACTACGGAACCAAAATAAAAGAAGACTACCCCAAATGCTACACAGATCCCCGATCGTCCCAACTGGGCTCCACTATTGATCATCAGGAAAAGACACATAGTAACGACCACGTTCCTCGTCGAACTCCCACTTGAGCTCGGTTGCGTCACCTGCACTGCCATCGTCGGCACCTGCAACTGTTTTGGTAGAATCTGTGAGTCACGGGGACTCAGCAATCTCACACCCGCGAGATCAAGACTATTTAAGCTTATAGGAAGGACAGAGTTGTGAGGTGGAGCTGCAGCAAGCGACTAGCATATATGGTGGCTACATTCGCAAAAGAGAGCGAGAAGAGAAGCAAGGCACGGTGGTGAAGCTAGTAGCGATCAAGAAGTGATCCTGAAACTACTTACATCAAACATAACTCCAACACCGTGTTCACTTCCCAGACTCCGCCGAGAAGAGACCATCACGGTTACACACACGGTTGATGTATTTTAATTTAGGTCAACTTCGGGTTTTCTACAACCGGACATTAACAAATTCCCATCTGCCTCATAACCGCGGGCACGGCTTTCGAAAGATAATACCCTGCAGGGGTATCCCAACTTAGCCCATTATAAGCTCTCACGGTCAACAAAGGATATTCCTTCTACCGGGAAGACCCGATCAGTCTCGGAATCCCGGACTACAAGACATTTCGACAGCAATAAAACAAGACCAGCAAAGCCGCCCGAATGTGCCGACAAATCCCGATAGGAGCTGCACATATCTCGTTCTCAGGGCACACCGGATGAGCCAGACGCCGGGTTGGCATAGACCCTGATTGCCCAAGGGGTGCCGGACATCGCTCAAGTTGGACCAGCACTCGAAGGAGAACTGGCCCGTGGGGTTAAAATAAAGATGACCCTCGGGCTCGCGAAAACCCGGGGGAAAAAGGCTTAGGTGGCAAATGGTAAAACCAAAGTTGGGCCTTGCTGGAGGAGTCTTATTCAAAGCGAACTGTCAAGGGGGTCCCATAAATCACCCAACCGTGTAAGGAACGCAAAATCAAGGAACATAACACCGGTATGACGGAAACTAGGGCGGCAAGAGTGGAACAAAACACCAGGCATAAGGCCGAGCCTTCCACCCTTTACCAAGTATATAGATGCATTAATTAAACAATAGATATTGTGATATCCCAACAAGTAAACATGTTCTAACAAGGAACAACATCTCCATGTTCTAACAAGGAACAAACTTCATCTTCACCTGCAACTAGCAACGTTATAAGAGGGGCTGAGCAAAGCGGATACATAGCCAATCAACGGTTTGCTAGGAAAGGATGGTTAGAGGTTTGACATGGCAATATGGGTGGCATGATATAGCAAGTGGTAGGTAACGTATCATAGGCCTAGCAAAAGAGCGAGCATCTAGCAAGCAAAGATAGAAGTGATTTCGAGGGTATGGTCATCTTGCCTGCAAAGTTCTCAGAGTTGTCGAAAGCTTGATCCTCGTAAGCGTTCTCGACAGGTTCCTCGCTCACGCACTCGTCTCCGGCTCTACCCAAAGCAAGAACACAAACAAAGGAACCACAATAAATCACGGTGCAATGCACAAGCAACATGATGCAAAACATGGCATGATATGCGAGATGTGAGATGCAATGCATATGCGTGCTCCGGAAGGAAAATGATGAACAAGGCATCAACTTGGCAAACCAAGTATTCCACTGGAAAGGTGAGATGATTTCGGTTGAAATCAATATAAAGATCACCAGAATCGGATGCACGGTTTGCAAATGACAAGCAAAACAAAAATGACACAAATCTGCCATTAACAACATGATGCCACATAGCAAGCAACAAGAAATTAAGCTACTGCACCCAAACGTACCAACAAGTCATATGGCAGTGATCTACTCAAGATGCTTGACAAAAGATGAACACTAAGCTACGGCTAATTAACGCCTTAACAGGTCCAAACAAGCATGGAAAAAGTGCAAAATATATCAGCTTCACAGACTTGGTGAAAATACTGAACATGGCAGAAACAACATCAGGGAGCAATGTTCAGAGCAAGCAAACAACATGCTACAGGAACTTATAATAGCAAAACAAGGCATGGAATGAATCTACTCAAAGCATAGAACAAAAGTCCCTTACTGACCATGAGCCAAAAAGGAACAGAAGATATGACACTCCATAATTGCAAACAAGGTCATGGATGGATAGAGAATAACCATATGCTCAAAACATCCTTACTGAAGTATCTCAAAATAAGCACGGATCTCTCTGTAGCATCAAGTTAACATGGCATAAAAATATCAGCAAAACAGGGGCTGAAATCAGCAACATCATGAAGCCTAGTTTGCATGCTTGTGCTAGTCACCACAGAGATCACAAAAATACATGGCATACACCCCTGTAAAGATGGAATGGCATATTAAAAAACACATGTAGGACTCAAGTTCATAGGGTGCACACATCAATCATGGCAAAAATGACAAAAGTGCATGTTCTGATAAGAATCTAAAACTAACATCACATAGCCCTCTTCTAACAGCATTTCGGGCATCAAGATGAGCTCAAATGAAAACGATGCAATGAAATGAAATGATGTACTCATCGAGAAGAATAATTCAGTATTCTACACGCCCAAAATGGAGGCACGGGTGCAAAGTTATGGTGCAATGAAAATGCAACAAAAATTATCACAGATAATGACTTAGAGGAAATCGGGAGTCAACCGAGACGGATCTGGATCCGGGCTTGGATCGGGGACGGCGGGCGGAGGCTCGCGGAGAAGGAGGGAGGAGAGGCCGGGACGAGGGCCGGGCCGCCGGGCGGCGCGGGCGGGGCGACGGCGGCCGGCGGGTCGGTGGCCGGAGGCGGCGGTGTGGGACGGCAGGGGGGCAGCGGGAAGGCGGCGGCTGCCGAATGAGGCGGTGGGCGGAGGCGGCGGTGGTGAGCGGCGGCGCCCGCGGCGGTGCTCGGGCGGCCGGGCGGCGCTGGGCCGGGAGGCCCCCTGCAGACCTCATGAACCCGCTGGGTCGGGCGCGGCGGGCGCTGGCTGCCCACGTGGCGGCCTGCGATTCGTCCGGTGGCGCGGACATGTTCGCCGTCTGAATTTCGTCCGTGGCCTTGAAGGAGCGGGCTAGGGTTAGGTAGGAAAGGATCCGGATTTGGAAATGGGGTGTCTTTAAATAGAGGTAGAGGAGGCTAGGAGCTCCAAATTGAGCAGTTTTCGCCACACGATCGTGATCGAACGGCGATGGACATGGAAGTGACTTAGATGGGTTATTGGGCTGTTTTGGAGGGGTGTTAGGCTGCAACTTAAAAGAGGCCTTCAGCGGATATGCGGATAACCGTTGGAGTACCAAACGAGCTCCAAATGACCCGAAACTTGACAGGTGGTCTACCGGTGCTATACCAGGGCCACTTGGCAAGGCTCGGTCCATTCTGAGAACGTTTAACACCCGAACACGAAAGAAGACAAGAGGGCTGCGCCGGTGCATGTGGGAGTGTCGGATTGCAAAACGGACAACGGGGAAAATGCTCGGATGCATGAGACGAACACGTATGCAAATGAGATGCACGTGATGGCATGATATGAGATGCATGACATGAACAAAATGCAAAACGAAAGACAAAAACCCAACCACGGAGGGAAAACCATAGCACATAGCTGAAAATGGCAAGAGTTGGAGTTACAAATATGGAAAGTTACATCCGGGGTGTTACACGGTTATACTCTCACGAATAGGTTGGAAGTGGGCTACTTTGGAAAGGCGATCGACAACGACGAAGATAGCATTATTCCCTCTCTTGGTCCTGGGAAACCCGGTAATGAAATCCATACTGATTTTATCCCATTTTCATTCAGGAATAGCCAAAGGTTGAAGGGTGCCAGCAGGTCGTTGATGCTCTGCTTTAACACGAAGACAGATGTCGCATTTAGCAATGTATTGAGCGATTTCTCTCTTCATCCTAGTGCACCAAAACGTCTGGCGTAGATCTTAATACATTTTGGTACTACCGGGATGAATGATGAGAGGAGATTCATGAGCTTCCTTAAGGATCAATTGTCGTAGTTGTTGTTTCTTGGGAACCACTAGGCGGTTCTCGAAAAAGACAACACCTCGCTCATCCATGGAGAAACATTTAGCAGCTCTGCTAGCAATGTTCTCCTTGATCCGAGATATTCCTCTATCATACCGCTGAGCGGTTATGATTTGATCCGTAAGGTTATGTTTCGCCACCAGGGTGGATAGGAATCCTCGAGGAACAATGTGAAGGTTAATCTTACGAAATTCCTCGTGGATAAGTGGTTGACTTTGTTGTAACATCAAGTTGTTACAATAAGATTTACGACTTAGCGCATCAGCCATGACATTTGCTTTGCCCGGGGTGTAAGTTATTCCTAAGTCGTAATCCATGATCAACTCAACCCAACGTCTTTGCCTGAGATTCAAATCCGGTTGGGTGAAGATGTATTTCAGACTTTGATGATCAGTGTAAATTTTGCAACGATTAACGAGAAGGTAATATCGCCATGTTTTGAGTGCATGGACTACAGCTGCAAGCTCTAGATCATGTGTGGGATAGTTATCCTCATGTGGACGCAACTGTCGAGAAGCGTAGGCAATCACATGACGATCTTGCATGAGTATGCAACCTAGTCCTTGTCGCGAGGCGTCGCAATAGATAACAAAGTCCTTAGAAAAATCTGGTGGTACGAGTACGGGAGCAGACGTCAGACGTCTTTTCAGTTCCTGAAAGCTGAACTCGCACTATGGGGTCCACTCGAACTTTTTATCTTTCCTGAGGAGTTCAGTTAGAGGTTTAGCAACCTTGGAGAAATTCTCGACGAAGCAGCGACAGTAACTCGCTAAGCCAAGGAAACTCCGAACTTGCTTGACCGTTTCAGGTGGAGTCCAATCAAGGACGGCTTGAACTCACTCGGGACTGACAGCAATACCCTTACCAGAAATTACATGGCCTAGATAGGTCACTTCTGGCAACCAAAATTCAGACTTGGAGAATTTGGCATAAAGGCGGTGCTCTCGAAGTTTCATCAATACTAGCCTTAGGTGTTCGGCATGTTCTTCCTCATTCTTGGAGTAGATGAGTATATCATCGAGGTATACCACGACGAATTTATCCAAATACTCCATGAAGATCGAGTTCATTAACCGAGAGAAGGTGGCTGGAGCATTGGTTAAACCGAAGGACATGATGGTGTACTCGTATTGGCCATAAAGAGTAAGTAAGGCCATTTTAGGAATGTCTCCGTTCTTGATTTTGATTTGATGGTAGCCCAACCTCAAATCCATTTTTGGAAAATACTGAGGATCCAACGAGCTGATCATACAGATCGTTGATCTTGGGGAGCGGATACTTGTTCTTGATAGTGACCAAGTTGATACGTCGGTAATCTACAACCATCCGATCTGTTCCGTCCTTCTTCTTGACAAAGAGAACGGGGCAAGCCCATGGAGAAGAGCTAGGATGGATGAAACCCTTTTTCAGGGACTCATCGAGTTGTTTTTTAAGCTCAGCTAGTTCTAGGGGTGCCATCTTGTAGGGTCTTCTAGAGATTGGGACGGTTCCTGGAACAAGGTCTATCACGAACTCGACATCCCTGTCAGGTGGAACACCTGGCAGTTCCTCTGGAAAGACATCCAGGAAGTCACGGACTACCGGAATATCTTCAAGGTCTAGAAGAGGGTTGGCATTAAGAGAATATAGCTGTCGCTTGGCTACTCGGGTCAAGACATTGACTATCATTCCCGAAGGATGCGTAAGTTGAACAGTCCTAGAGAAGCAATCATTCTTGGCATGATGGGCTGACTTCCAGTCCATACCCAAGATGATGTTTATGTCCGAGGACTTGAGAGCTATCAGTGATGAAAGAAAGACCAATTTGTCAACAAGAATTTCATTTCCATGACTTATTCTAGAGGTTTGCCATCTAGAACCAGGAGTTTGAATTTCCATGGAGGTGGGCATGTCACTAAATGTGGTGTTGTGCAATCGAGCATAGCTCTCAGAAATAAATGAATGAGATGCTCCAGTATCGAAAAGAACAGTTGCCGGATGGCAGTTAACAAGGAGCGTAACAAGGATGACGTTGGGATCATCATGAGCCTCCTCAGCTGAGACATAGTTGACATGGCCACATGAAGTGGTGGCTGGCTTGGCGTGGTAAGTTTTTCCCGCTGGCTTACCACGACCAACGGACTTTCCAGGCTGATTGGGGTTGTTCTGGGGGCACTCGCCCAGATAGTGACCCGTCTCTCCACACATGAAGCATGTGACAACATTGGGGCGTGCAGCAGCATTAGCAGCGGGGCCACCATAGGTCTTGGGCGGCACATACTGCTGGTTGGGGCGAGGCGCCTCAAAGGATGGCCTCGGGGTGAACCTGGGTGGCAGAGCTGTGCTTGGAATCCACACCCGGCGCTTCTAAGATCCAGAGCCGGATGAAGAACCAAAGTCACGGGAATGCTTGCGTGAAGCTTCATAGTCAATCTGACCTGTCTCAGCACTGATGGCCTTATTGACCAACTTCTGGAAGGAGGTGCACTCGTGCAGACGGAGATCACGGCGAAGCTCGGGGCTAAGTCCCTTGCGGAACCTTGCCTGCTTCTTGGCATCGGTGGATACCTCTTCAGGAGCATAATATGCTAGTTTTCCAAACTCACCGCTGTATGCATCCACGGTGTGTCTGCCTTGGGTGAAATTGCAGAACTCTTACCTCTTACGATCCATGAGACCTTCCGGGATGTGATGCTCACGGAAAGCCTCACTGAATTCAGCCCAAGTAGTGATTTGGCCGACCGGGCGCATAGCCTCAAAGTTTTCCCACCAAAGGCTAGCAGGGCCTTCGAGGTGATAGGAAACAAAGGTAACCTTATCAGCTTCAGCTACGTTGGCAGAACGTAGCTTATGGGTGATGCTGCGAAGCCAATCATCCGCATCGAGGGGCTCGACGGAATGATTAAACTTTGGTGGGTACAACTTGACAAAGTCATTGATTGACACCAAGTCGTTCCTCTGCTGACGTGCAATATTCTGCTCAATCCGCTCCAGCAAGCGATTGGTCTCACGCTTGTTTCTTTCGGCCTCCAGCATAACTTCGGCCAGAGAAGGCGGTTGAGGCAGATTTTCATCCCTAGCTGCACTGGCTTCACCCTGCTCCGGGGCAGCATGGTTGTTGCGGGTGTTGACCATCCTAGGAAAACAAGACAATGGTTTAGACAAGGATGGCAAAATCTTGGCAAAGAAGTGCAGAATGTAATGGATAACACGGAATGCAGAGATTTTCATCCATATGACATGGTAATATAGAAACTGCCATATATATACCAACGGTCATACGCACCATACATGGTTTAGTAAAAGCCCAGGCTAGAGTACAACTACGGTGAAAGACGTTACATCTCATCGGAGGCATTCCAAGCTCCTATACATTATTTTTCTACACCTCCGGAACGTGGTACACACCAAGTCATATTCCACAGGTCACGCAGGACGGTGGAAATACAACTACTACAACACTAGCGAAACTACTACTAGCTCAGACAGCTGCGTATTAATCCTCATAAAAGTCACCACCCAAGCCTGGAAGCGGAACATGATCATCAGGGAACAGTCGGTCCTGTGGAGCTTGCGGTCCATAGGGACTCGGATGTGGCCTCGGTCCAACAACCGGTGGTAGACGGGGTCCACGAGGAGGGGTGATGCCTCCTACCTCACGCCATTCCATAAAATCTGGTAGACCAGACCGCACGGGGTACAAGTCCCTCATGTCCATATACCCAGCTTGCACAGCAGGTGCAAACCATGTCAGAGTGGCCTAGTGATCAAAACGAGCGTTGAAGAGCTCCATACACAAGGCACGATTCTCACGGTCCTTGTCATCAAGCATCTCGGTGGTGGTGCGGAGTAGTCAATCCTCATGGGTAGCGTCATAGTAAATAGCCTGATAGTACCCATGTGCCCCAGGGAGTGATGCTGGCATATAGCGGAAATCGGTGTTGCACAACAAGGCAGTTCTGGCTCAAATGATAGTCATCATCGAGTAAGCTGCGTCCTGCACGGACATCCCGTTGGTAACCCCAAGTCCATAAGAGCAATGGAGGGGTTCAGTAGCTCCAGGATAAGAAGGATATATCCTGACCGTGCAAAGATATTGGCTTTGATTAAATTCTCTAAGCTGCTCCTCGACGGTATATTCAGGATACCATTGATAGCCTGTCTCGACCATCACTCGGACTAGCATGGCCGTGTGACCACAAACATCGAGGCACCGAGTCAAACGAACCACTTGGTTCTGGGAACGGGTGGCCATCTGAAATCACAAAATGATGCAAAGGCATTAGAATTTTATAGGAGAAATTGGACAGCATAACGGCTGTAAATGCTCAGAAAAAGATTTGAGACATTCACAACAGTTTGCGAAACCGCTCAACTACATCATATGAAGGTTCTGGTTCAACTGGCGACATACTAAAAATAGTAGAAACTGAACTGAGGCTGGTAACCAACAATCCTATAAGTTGCTACGGATCAGTAACACGTGAACTTGATAGAGAGAAGAGGGCCTAGTCCTTAACCCACGTAGAATGAGAAGAGAATGACACAGATCAGAGGGCATAAGGTAAAGGAGTAAAAAGAGCCTTACGTCCCTCCCACAATCAATTCCCCTACATATAATTAAAGCATTTCTAGACTCGTCATCGACCAATTTGGCTCAACGAACCTACACGCAGTCCGGCTCTGATGCCAACGCTGTCAGGACCCCGATTCCAAGTCACATCGATCCAACCGGTAACACCTCATATCACTTTGCGATCTCACGCACGGTATTCCCACGGGTGTCGCCTTACCATGGCCCGGGACCGTTTGCGCCTTTTGGCTCACGTATATGATAGTGTCGGTAGCATCCATATGACAGAGAACCCGGGCCGACATGGCTAGTCGTGAACCCAAAGAGGTACTAACCCATGGGGACATGCATACATGAATCAACTTCGAGCATGTCGGTCAGCAGCGTGTGAATCCGGGCTGTAGCAATGGGCTAACAGGACTCCGGGAACCAGGGCTGTAGCAGGCTAGGCAGGACTCCGGATGTCACCGCATGACATTTCCCCGTAGGGACAAACACAGGAACGAAGTGAAACACATGCCGGCAAGTCAAGTGTTCCGGAGCAGTAGTGCTGGGCTAGCAGGCTCCGGTAAACCGGGCTGTAGCGGACTACTATGGCTTATGGACGCACTAGACTACATTTCCCCATAAGAGAGGCTGCCAAGGATAAACAACTAGATTGTCGGATCCCACACATACCAAGCATTTCAATCATACACACAATATGCCCGATATGTGTAAATACAACATGGCATCACAACAAAACTCTACAACTCAAAGTACTTTATTTAAAGGCTCCGGGGAGCCGTACATAACATGTTCATAGAGATAGGGGTCACATGACCCGACACTCAAGTCATACAAACATACAAGCACATGCGGAAGCAAACTAGTCTGATTACAGACACTAGAACGAAAGAAGGGTTGACGAAGCCTGTCTTTACATAGGGCCCTTCACAAGCTTAGATCACCACCTGGGTGGCAAGTCACTCGTCAACATCGAGATCTACATAGAACCCATCGGAAGGGGCGGTGATGTCGTCTGAAAACAGTATTTAAAGCAACATGAGTACAATGATACTCAGCAAGTCTTACAACAGATCCTACTATACATGCACATTCTCAAGAAGGTAGTGGAGTTATTGCCGCAAGCCAGCTTTGACTCTTGGCTAAGCTATCCTACGAGACACCACTTGTAAAATAGTTTTCACACACGAGTCCACTAATCACCATCACAATACTCCACCGTGGATCCTCCTTCGTCATCCTACAAAGGGGCCATCCGCGGTGCTCACACTTATCTTGAGTCTTTTAGTAGTAACCATTAACTTGTCTATGAACTGCATAAGCGACCAAGTAGTCCTTTACCGCGGATGCGGCTATTCGAATAGTTTCATACCATGCAAGGGTGTACTTCTTCACACACGCTTTCACCACTTATCGCCGTTTACACGACATGTACTCGGCAACCTTCAAGCGGAAGCCCAGCGAGGGTGTCGGCCATGACCTTACTAAACACACGAGTCCCTAGTCCAGGTTTATCGCCCATTCGGGTTGCATCCGGCTGGGGTGTCCTCAACGGCCCCAAACGATGCCAGGGTTCCCGAGACACCAAACGGGCGACTCGGTACACCGGGCCACGAGCCTACCGCATCATAGCCCACCCCTAAGGTCAGCGCTGCGCACGGCCTCCAGCAACTACAAACACTAGAAACTACTTGCAACTCCTGGACTGAGGACGGGGGTGGTTACTAAGTCGAGAGAGTCAATTAAGGATCTCAATGTGTGGTAGTAGCTGAATCTTAAATCACGCATACAGATCTCAGTTCTCAAGGACGGTCTCAATGAAACAACCCACCATGTACTCCTACATGGCCTCTCATCGATACCTTTACCAAATCATGTTCAACACTTCACTCTCATTACCGACATAACCTTTCACTCTAGTTCATCAACCCGATGAGCCAGACCTGACACGACTCTAAGCATAGCAAGCATAGCATGGTAGGAAACACAAACATGGCTCAAACAACTCCTACACATGCTAGTGGGTTTCATCTAGTTATTGTGGCAATGACAGGTCATGCAGAGGATGTGGGTTCAACTACCGCAACACACAACAGTTTTGAAACGCGTTGTCTTCATGCAGTAAACGAGAGCAGAAGCGAGAAGATGGGTTTGTATCAAAATGATCAATGGGGTTGCTTGCCTGATGGGTCCGTGCACTGGTATTGTTCTTCGTTGGGGGTATTCGCGGTACTCCTCGGCGGCAAAACCTGCGGCAGAGAGCACCGATACACAATCATCACCAAACAATATGCAACAGTATGATGCATGCATGAGACATGGCAAAATGAGTGTATTGGGCTAATGCAACTAAGACAAGATGGGTTTGAACCATTTTGAACCAAAGATTCAAGTTTCAAACTCATAAGTGGCCCTTTTAAGTGCTTTATCTTATTCTGCACTAAACAGCAGGTTAGCTTGTTTAAACATGCATGACACCGTTACAGATGGATAGATTGGATTTTTCTGATCATTTTTCATATATAACACTTTGCATTTGGAGTTACAGTTTAATTTCTATGAATTTTTGAAGTTTGTACTATTTCCTGGGATTTCCTGTATAAGAATAATTCCAGTAATTGAATTAATGCGTCAGCATTGCGTCAGGGTGATGTCAGTGGTCAACGGAGTGGTCCAGGTCAAACTGACCTGTGGGTCCCGTCTGTCAGCAGTTAGTTAAACTAACTAAAATAAGTTAGCGCTAGCCCTAGGTTAATTAGCAGGGCGGGCCCCACTTGTCATAGACCCAGGGGTCAAACTGGGCCCACCCAGTCAATGAGGTCAACTCGCCGGCGTTTAGCCGCCGGCGAGGCCAGACGCGGCGGTGGGAGTGCATTTTCGTGCTCCGGCGACGAAATGGACGGCGGAGACCATCTACGCATAGCTAGGAAAGAGCCGCGTCGTTTGGTGGCGGTGGTGGAGCTCGGGGTGGCTGGGAACGTCGCCGGCGACGACCTTGGCGGTCGCCGGAGTCGGGTGAGGTCGAGCTTGTCGTTAGGGGGCACGGCGAGGCGTGTGGAGTGGTGCTACGGACTCCTCGCGATGCGGTGAGTGTGTTGGACACGGTGGTGTGGCCAGTGGGTGGCCGGAGTCACGTCGGCGACGAGCTCGGCAGCGGCGCGTGCGGTGGAGCTTCGTGCAGTCGCTACGGTGCACAAGAAGGCAAACAGAGAGGATGGGGAGGCGGCTGAGCTCACGGCGGTCACGTAGGAGCAAACGGCACGGTCGGGGACGAGCTGAAGCGGCGGTGACGGCGAAGGGGATCTGTGGCGGTGCTTGGTGAAGTCGAGCTCGAAGAGGACGAAGCGGGGCACGCGAGCACTCGGGGCTCGGGCTGCTCGACGGAGACGACGACGGCGAAGCTGTTGGACTTGGTGGCGCGGCGCGGGGACGACGGAGGACGCGAGAACTACGGTGGCGCGGGCGCAGCAGCGTCGGCCATGGTGCGGGAGAACGAGGGAGAGAGGCAGGGGGCGAGTGAGGTGTCCACGGGGTCGGGGCGGCGACGTGGAGCCTGCCCAGGTGTCCAGGGGCGCGGGCGGCAAGCAGGTGGCGCCGTGGCGAGCTCGTGCTCACCGGCGTCACCTCTATGCCTGCCTGGCGAGGATGAAGCAGCTGGCTGGCATGGGCCAGCACAGTGCTGGGCCGGCCAGGTGGGCTGCCAGGTGGGCTGCGGCCAGGTAAGTTCCCTCCTTCTCTTTTAATTTTTTTTTCTATTTTTCTGTAACTGTGTGGCTTTATTAAAAATACTTAGGCATCTTTAAAAATCCTGAAAATAATCAGGGGCTCTGTTTAGATTATTTCCAATAGCCCACACTTATTTTCAGAATTATTTGGGCATTTAAGATATTTTATAGCATTTAAATGCCCAAATGCAAACAGGTAATGATTTAATCCATTGACCTTATGTGTCCTAGAAAAATGTGAACCCATTTTGTCAGAGGTTCTAACCCAAAGCAAGAAGGGTGGACTTTTTAGAAGGGCATTTCATGTTCATTAAAAATAATTTTAGTAAACCTTAGTTGTTTTCAGGGGGGTGCTGGGGGTTCTGTCATCCCCATTTCAAGTTTTCTGGAAAAGTAAACATGATGCAACACTCTAATGCATGAACTAGCTAGGATGTGACAGGTAGCGAGTTGGACGGCGCATCGGCCTCTCCCGTAGCGCTGACGAGTTCGGCGATGCAGTCCAGCCAGTCCTGATAGAGGTCATCAGTCGGGCGATAGCGTAGGAGCTCGCGTGCCATGAGCAATGCAGCCTACGAGTTCACCGGACCGCGACGGGCATGACAAGACAAGGTAGCTGAGGTGGCGGTGCGTCCATCACGCTGCACAGAAGGTTACAGCGATGAAGTCTGCTGCTCATGGGCCGCGGGGCCAGTGGTGGCGTTGGCCGCAGTTGGCGGGGAACAACGGGGAGCGCCATCTCCTGTAGGCGCCGCTGGGCGACGCGGGTGGCGAGGGCGGCCCCGCGCTCAGCACGAACTGGACGAGCATCAGCCATGGGAACGGCGAAACGGTGGCGAATCAACCTAAGGAAGAGAGGCTCCAAAACACCCCTACTTGGCTCGCCAAATGTCAGATTCCGAGCTCCGCAGACCGAAGATAGATTCGAACTCTGGGGTGCGTGCGAAGAACTCAACCTCCCCAGTCTGCCAACTCATCGATCTCATGGCCTAGCTCGATGAACTGGAAGGAAACGGGACACAACAGTTTATCCAGGTTCAGGCCACCTTGCGATGTAAAACCCTACTCCTACTTTGTGGTGGATTGGCCTCGAGGTGAGCCGAGGTTGGACTAGTACAGTGGAAAAACAACCTCAGGAGGTGTGTTCTTGTGTTTGGGAGAGCTGGTGAGGGTGTGGATCGACCAGATCTGGATCCCCTCCTATGGTGGTGGCTAGGCTCTATTTATAGTGGCCTTGGTCCTCTTCCCAAAATGAAGGCGGGAAGGGATCCCACAATGGCCAAATTCGAAGCGAGACAACTAGTACATCTTATCCTAACAAAAAGTAGTCTTCGCCTGCAAAGCTTCAGGTCGTGATGCCGTGGTGAGCTCGGCGTTGACCTTCATCCTTCCATCCTGGTAGTCTTGGTTGTCGGTGTTCTGGGAGCTGGGGTACCCAGACTTGCCTGCCTACAGCCCACGGCGTGGCTCCATCGACGGCCTGGTACGGCCCATCTTCAGCACCTACAACTCAAGACCCTCGCGAGGGGCCAAGCCTCGCAACGTGGACGACACCAAGACCTCCAGAAGGAGCGGCCTCCTCGGGTTGGCTCCTGAGGAGCGGAGATTTCTATGCAAGCCTTTCCTCATGAGGTTCAGATGATGTGAGCCGTGACGACCAAGGCCAGGCGAGCGCCAGCGAGCATAGGACATCAGTTTCCTCTTTGGTTCTAAGGAGGCAAGCGCAAGCGCGGAGTCCCGAGGAATTAGCCAAAGGTTTCCATTCCCATGCAACAAGACCAAGACTGCTAGGACGACAGGACGAAGGTCATCACCGAGCCCACCACAGCGTCACGACCACAGGCTTTTGCAGGCGAAGACTACTTTTGTCAGGATAAGATATACTAGTTGTCTCCCTTCGAATTTGGCCGTTGTGGGATCCCTTCCTGCCTCCATTTTGGGGGAAGAGGACCAAGGCCACTATAAATAGGGCCTAGGCACCACCATGGGGACGGACCGAATCCGAATCATTCAGATCATCCTCTCCCCCACCAGCTCAAGAACACACCTCCCGAGGTTGTTCTTCCACTATACTAGTTCATCCTCAGCCCACCTCGAGGACAATCCACCACAAAGTAGGAGTAGGGTTTTACACCGCAAGGTGGCCCGGACCTGGGTAAACTGTTGTGTCCTCTTTCCTATTAGTTCATCGAGCTAGGCCGTGGGATGGACGGGTTGGCAGACTGGGGAGTTCGAGTTCTTCGCATGCGCCACAGAGTACGAATTTATCCAGGGTTTGCGGAGCCCGAAATATCACATTTGGCGCGCTAGGTAGGTGTGCGTCAGAGCCTCTCTTCCGTCGGTTGATTCATCACTGCTCCGCTGCTCCCATGGCTGATACTCGTCGACATCGTCCTGAGTGTCCGGCCGCCCTCGCCGCTCGCATCGCTCAGACAGCATCGGCGGGCGACGGCTGCCCTCGCCGTCCCCGCCGCCCGATGCCGCCATCGCCTCATGGGCCGAACCATGAGCAGCAGTTTTTGCTGCATCCTTCAGGCTTGGCGAGACAGGCGCACCGCCACCCCGTTGCTGACTCCGGCTGCTTCGTCTTCCCATGCTCATCATTGTCTGGCGAACGCGCGCGCAGGCTGCACTGCTCATGGCACACGAGCTTCTGTGCTACCGCCCGGTCGATGACCTCTACGAGGACTGGCTGGACCGCATCGCCGAGCTCGTCAGCGCTGCCGGAGAGTCTCCTGCACCATCTCGCTTGTTGCCTCACCCGCCGCCTTCCACAGGTGATGTAGCTCATGGAGCACCCCCACCACCTCCCAGGCTGGGCGCCATCATTGAGCCAAGGCGGGAGGCTCCTCGGCACGATCCGCAGCGCAGGGAGACCGCACGCAATGAAGCAAGCTGCCAGGTGGTGCAGCGGCCGCAAGAAGATGCGCGTGTGCTCCCAGCACCGCCACGTCAAGCCCGCGTGCCACTCGCGGTGGTAGCGCGCAAACGCCAATACCAGCATCCACCTCTACGGCGGGCTACCGTGACCATAGCGGGATGTCGCGCATTCACTCCAGAGTTGCGTAGCATCGTCTGGCCAAGGAAGTTCAAGCCTAACCTGCCTCCACGCTATGATGTCACCGCCGACCCTGCCGAGTTCCTGTAGCTCTATGAGCTGAGCATCAAGGCAGCCAACGGCGACGAGAAGGTTATGGCGAACTGTTTTCCCATGGCTCTCAAAGACAGTGTGCGCTCGTCGCTCCTGAACCTCCCCGTGGGATCGATCTCCTCCTGGGACGAGATGCGAGAGCATTTCGTCGCCAACTTCCAGGGCACTCGCGACCGCCCACCAGCCGCGGGTGACCTGTGGTGCATCAAGCAATAGCTAGGAGAGAGCTTGCAGAAGTACATCCAGCGCTTCAGTAGTGTTCGCCTCAAGATCCCAAGGTGTCGGATGAAGCCATCATTTCGGCGTTCACTAACAGCGTCCGCGACATCAAGATGAAGGAAGAGCTCACCATACACGAGGACATGTGCACGGCTCTGGAAATGTTCAACATGGCAACCAAGTGTGCGAGAGCTCAGGAAGGTCGCCTCTCCCTCCTAGAGCTACCGGAGGCTGACCCAGAAGACAAGAAGGCCAAGGCCAAGGATGTGAAGCGCAAGGGGCTAGATGTGCTTGTGGCCGAACCTGAGATGAAGCGCGGTTGAGACCACCCAGATTCATCCAAGGGCAGCCGCCCATTCTGCGTCTTCCACAACATGCACAGCCACAAGACCAATGACTGCCAGGAGCTTAGGGCCATCCGCGACGAGCGCCTCAGTTGTCGCCCCGAGCGCAACAATCGAGGCTACAGCCGCGGAGGAGGCCGAGGCGGACGACGCTGGGACGGCCGCGACCCCCGCCAGGAATGGCGCGATCAGCCTCGTGAGGACCGCTGGAGGGACCAGCCTCACGAGGGTCCCTGGAGGGACCAGCCTCGCGAGGACTGCCCTCAGGGCAACACTGCCCTCCTCCACTGCTGCCACCACCAAGAAGGAATGATGACCACCACCAGGATGAGGGGGCTGGTGGCTTCCAAGAGCCTCGTGCCATCGCTTGCATCCTAGGCGGCGCTCAGGCCCCCGCCTCCCATTGCATCTTCAAGCAGTTCGCTCGCGAGGTGAACGCAGCCCTCCCCAAGCTCGAGACGACGCATCCACTCAGGTGATCCCAGTATGCCATCACCTTCAACTCTTTTACCTAGCTCAAGTGTGCGGCCACAGTTTGTGCCCTCAAGATGCTCTGCTCGCCCATCATCAGCAACGTCCTCGTCACCAAGACACTCATCGATGGCGGCGTGAGGCTCAATATTCTCTCTGCTGAGACGTTCGACAGGCTCCAGGTGCACTATGACCAGCTCTAGCCTACCAAGCCCTTCTCAGTTGTGACCGACTATTCCACCACCCCCTATAGGGCAGATCTGCCTCCCTATCTGTCAGTGTCAAAACCGGCGGATCTTGGGTAGGGGGTCCCGAACTGTGCGTCTAAGGCGGATGGTAACAGGAGGCAGGGGACACGATGTTTACCCAGGTTCGGGCCCTCTTGATGGAGGTAATACCCTAATTCCTTCTTGATTGATCTTGATGATATGAGTAGTACAAGATTTGATCTACCACGAGATCATAGAGGCTAAACCCTAGAAGTTAGCCTATGGTATGATTGTTGTTGTCCTACGGGCTAAACCCTCCGATTTATATAGACACCGGAGGGGGCTAGGGTTACAGAGTCGCCACAAGGAGGAGATCTACATATCCGTATCGCCAAGCTTGCCTTCCACGCCTAGGAGAGTCCCATCCGGACACGAGACGAAGTCTTTAATCTTGTATCTTCATAGTCCAATAGTCCGGCCAAAGGATATAGTCCGGCTGTCCGGATACCCACTAATTCAGGACTCCCTCAATAGCCCCTGAACCAGGCTTCAATGACGATGAGTCTGGTGCGCAGATTGTCTTCGGCATTGCAAGGCGGGTTCCTTCCTCCGAATACTCTGTAGAAGATTTTGAACACAAGGATAGTGTCCGGCTCTGCAAAACAAGTTCCACATACCACCGTAGAGAGAATAATATTTCCACAAATCCAATCTGCTGACACGCTTGATATCATGACATCATACCATGGCCCGGTTATTTATTCGAACCGTTTTTCTCAACCAGCCTTGGCGCATATCGCGAGGCGGTTTCTTTGGCACGTCTTGTCGAAGCAGAGATCGTCTCCCCTTATCGCGGGATTCTCATCAATAGGGGCATGGGTAACCCAACCGTGCCATCAATTACGGCTCTTGGGGAATAAGCGGGTTTACTAGGCTAGTGGGGGCATACAGTTTCGTCCGTCTTTATAAAGGGATAAGGGTTCACCTGTTTTCATCCACGCCTTCTTCCTCCTCGCTCATCCATTCTTGCGCACTCGAGCTCCAACACCCAAGTTTGCATCTTTCTCCTCACACCGCTCCAATCATGTCCGGAGCGGGAGGCAAGTGGATGAAATCCTCCGTCAAGGAGGAGGACATCAAGAAGCTGCGGGGAGCCGGATACTTGGCCATTGATATCGCGCACCAGCTGCCCGACAAGGGGCAGATCGTCCCTACCCCGGAACCTCACGAGAGGGTAGTCTTTCTCACCCACTTCGTCCATGGACTGGGGTTCCCCCTTCACCCTTTCGTCTGCGGCCTCATGTTCTACTATGGGCTGGACTTCCATGATCTGGCCCCGAACTTTATCCTCAACATCTCGGTGTTTATCGTCATTTGCAAGGCCTTCCTCCGCGTCCAGCCCCACTTCGGCCTGTGGCTGAAGACCTTCAATGTCAAGCCGAAGGTTGTAGGCGGCCAGCAAGCGGAATGTGGAGGCTCCATGGTGGGCCAAATGCCCAATGTCCCATGGCTCGAGGGCTCCTATGTGGAGACCATAAAGGCGTGGCAATCGGGGTGGTTCTACATCACCAAGCCGCGCAACACCAACCGGGTGGCGGCCCCCGAGTTCCAATCCGGAATCCCCATGCGGCTTACCTCCTGGAAAGAGAAGGGCTTGTCCTGGGGTTCATCGGTGGAGCTGGCCGGACTCCAGAAATGTATCTGGAACATGACAAGCAAGAAAGTCAAGCTTGTCAACATGGTCCAAGTCATGCTCTTCCACTGGATCCTCCCGTGTCAACAATGGGCGTTTAATTTATGGGAGTTCGACCCGGCCCAACACCATACTCTGCGCGAGCTCTTTGACACAACGGACAAGGACGTCTGGAGGGTGCTGTTCAAGGGCGCCGAGGTCCCCCCTTCCCTTACCGAGGACTGCAGACTTAGCGCGAAGTGCCCAGCGAATCCGGTAAGTTCTCTACACCATATAGGGTATTCACTTTCCCCAGTTTAATCATGTGCAGGATCTAAGCTCCCATGCCTTTGACAGGACTGGGTGGAGACATCGGAGCAGATCAGCTGCCCGACCCTGCTGCCAGAAGATCCGGGCAACGCTCTCCTAATGGAGATGCTGACTCCGACACCTTATGAGGTGCCAGAGAAGAAGACCAAGAAGAAGAAAGTTGCAGGGACTCGAAAGAGTTCCCGGCGTCAGGTGGTATCGGACTCATCATCCGATAACCCCGAGACGCACTCCCCTCGTGAAAACGAGGAGGCGGAAGATGAAGGTTCTCCCTCTCCAGTCGGGGGAGACAAGAAAAGGAAGGTCGCCCCAACCGGGGAGGCCGAAGGGTCCAAGAAAGGAAGGACTCTCCTTCCGGACTGTTCTACGACCGCCACGCATAGCGAAGATGAGTGATTTCCCAGGGACGAGCCCCTGGTGAAGTCGTAAGCATTCGGATACCAGAGTAGTTCATGGCATGCTTTTATTGCACTGCTTCTCCACACACCGAATATGATTATGCGGTCCGTCCCGAGCCCGCATCGCCGTATCTTCGTCGGACGGTTCTTTGGACCCGTCGGATATGAATAGTGATTCACTTCCGACCGCCTCCTCCCCTCGCCTACGGACAACGTCGAGGTGTTGTATCAAAGGGCACCAAGCCGAGGGGAGGTTGTCCTGGAGGCGCCTCAAGGCGACCTTCCGGACCCTGGGCGCAAAGGGAGCAAGACTCCCACGGGCTCCAAGTTCGGCCCTCAGCCAAACACCGCACCGGAACCACCAGTGGTCCCAGACTCCGGCAGGCGGCCCCCTGTTAAGAGGGGCAAGCCGCCCGTGCCGGTGACCTCTTTCCATCCAGGGGCACCGGACAACTTGCTGGAAGTGCTTCGCGCTTCCATCGACCAAGAGCACCGCACTATTATGAGTGCGGTGATAAAAAATGTTCAGTCTGCCAAGAGCGGACTAACTGAAGCCTGTACCAGCCTCCTAACATGCTTTGAGGTGAGTAATCCAAATATAGGAAAATGTTACCGCATAGACAGTAGCCCCTGATGCTCTGTTTGGCGTTCGGCGAAGAAAATCCGAATAGAGGATCAAATAGTAACTGCAGGAGTCTAATCCAAATATGTTTATATGCGTATGCAGGCTTCACCGGTGGCCACTGCCGCACGTACTGCGGAGGTCACCGCACTGAAGCAGAACCTCGAGCGGTCCGAGGAAGAACTCAGCCTTGCCAAGAGGCAGCTCGAGGAGAACAAAGTTAAGTAATACCTTGTCAATATGTAAAAAAAGAATTGGTTGCAAGATAATAGGATCATCATGAATGTGCCAGGGACCATGACCGAAGTGGTGACCCTGAAGTAGGCGCTGTCCGAGGCCGAAAACAAAGCGGCCAAGGAGCCCATCGAGCAAGAAAGACACGAAGCCCGAGTAGGCGAGGTGCAGCAAGAGCTCCAGGCACTCGTGAAGAAGCACGAGTCCTTGGAGCTTGACTCGAAGACGCGAGAGTCCGAGCTTGCCAAGGCCCTCGAAGGCGCAAAACATGCCAAGGCCGAAGCCCAAAAGGCCCTCCAGGAGATTGAGTCGGTGAAGAAGATAGCGGCGGGTAAGGCCTTCATTATGCAAAGCAAGCATGTGAAGGAAAATTTCTATTTACTTACCTGAGTTCGGAGCTCTGCAGGGGCGTTCGCAGATCTGCCCCGCAGTGTGTCTGATGCCGTGGAGTTCTACCGGACTGAGGAGTGGAGCTCGACTGAGAAGGTGTTCTGGTGTCAATATACTGGGACCTAACACCCGATGCCCTTGAGCGATCATCTGAAGCAACTGGTCGAGCTCCACAAGGCGGCCGAACATGCCATGAAGGGCCTTGTAGTCCGGATGTCGCCTGGCGATGCCCTTCCCAATAGTTACTTCGGCCTGGTGAGGCGGCTTGTGGATGCCTGCCCACGGCAGGAAGTCACAAAGCGGTCCGTCTGCATCGAAGGTGCACACAGGGCTTTTGCCCATGCAATGGTGCACTGGGCCAAGATGGACGCCGAGAAGCTGGTGAAGGAGGGGCCGACGCAGGGCAAGGAGCATCGCCACCCTGAAATGTATTATGAGGGTGTCCTGAAGGGTGCCCGTCTTGTGGCGGATGAGTGTTCCAAAGATGTAATTTTTGAATGAACTTGCTCATGTGATCCTGTATTATGAAAACTAGTTCATGTGCGCTATGCAACACTTTTGTATCTAAAATATTACCTTCTGTGCGGCCGTTTATAAAATCTGAGAGTTGGCTAGTCGTCGGCTTCTTCCCCCATGCAACTAGTGCTGGGGTGTTCGGGATAAATCTGAGCACTCTTTTTCCCATTTTTGGGTTCTTCGAGAGAGGTGCTAAGCGCAACGAACCAGGCAATCGGACTATAATGCTTTATCACTCTCACTTAGCGATAGAAGTCTACAATTTTAAAATTTGGCGAAGCCCCTAGTATTCGGAGGGCCAAATTTGGGGCGCTATACATGCCTAAGTCGGACAAGGCCGACTCCTCGCCCGAAGCGGAAAAAGTCTTTAGGTACTTGAGACCTCTCGAACAGCGATCAGCTCTGGCCTTATCATGACAGTCAGTTTTAGCTTTCTCTACTGAGGTGCTCGTCCGGAAGAACTGGGACACAATTGCAGTAGTTCTCCCAGCGCTACCTTAGCCGATATAGCGAAACGTAAGGTACCAAAACATGGGAGCCGGGCAAACCCAACTATTGACCCAAGACATGATTCGGAGCTGATGCATATAATGCTATAAGTTCGGGGTGCCGCACTGTCGAGAGTGTTCGGACTTCTATCACACCCTGCATTTTGTAACATTTCATTTGCATTAATAAAGCATAGAAATTTGGACCAACAAAAACTTTTGCATTATTTAGCTTTTATTTTGGAGTTGGTTTTCTCCCTGTGATTTTCAAGTGCTCTTCAAAGTCAACTACTCCACCTTCTGTACTTCACCTCCTTGCCCCAAACTTCTGCCCAATGATCATGCCATGTGTATAGTGCAATATAGTATTTTCTTACAAAAATAATTTGGCCAAATAGTATTTTCAAAAATTAGTTTTCCAAAAACCCCTGAATTGAGGTTTGCACTGCAAGTACTTGATTTGGGGTATGAAAAATATTTCAAAGAGTATACTTGAAACCTATTAGGTATAGGATTCCCATAAACCAGAAAATTATAATTTTAAAAGTTATTTTCCTATTTTATTTAATGGATTTTTTAGGCCAGAAATGGTCTTTAATAGGTTAAAAATATTTAAAAGCTTCAAAAATATTTTAGGAAAATTTGGGAAACTCAGTGGACATATATTTTCCATATATAAGAGTTTCAACACATGGTCATGTTCAAAATATTGGACAAAACCTCCCAAAACCATTCCTGAGCATTTCAAGGATTTGAAATACTTCTACAGGAAATATTTTCATAAAAATCCATGGAAAATCCAGCAAGTAAAAAATGAATATTGTGATCACCTTGCAAAGCCTCATCTCAATTAAGGTCATTTTGGTCCACCCAAATGCCCCAAAACCCTCTCTCTCCAGAATCAAATTTGAACAACTTTGTACTACCAACTTTCTCTCCTTGACCCCAACTTTTGTGAGCATGATCACATGACCAAATGAGGCCACCACACTAAGTGGTGCATCAAGGAGAAGTGATTTACTCAATTGGATCTACACAAGTTCATTTCTGCTAATTTCTAGGGTTTACAAAAGTTGCATTGGCAACTTTGCCCAAATAAGTTTCAAATTGGTGGAAGGCCCTAATTATATGTGTCATTTCACCATGTGGAGTCTCATGGCAAATGGAGATCATCTACTTTCCCAAACCATTATCAAACACCTTCTGACTCCTTTCCAAAATGCTATTTTTGACCTCTTCCACTAATCTCCGTGGGCTCAACTTTCTGCCACGATCCCTCCTAGTCCCCCTCTAGCACATGCGTGCTTTGCTTCCCGAGGAAGCAATGATGAAGGGGGGAGAGCCCCATTTTTCTTTTCTGGACAATGGATTCCTCCCTCTCTCTCAGCCTCCCTCTTTCCTCTCAGCTTTCCAGAGCATCCAAGGCCCTCCCCAGCTTTTGCCCATGCCCCCTTCAGCTGCCAGACGCAAGTGGACGTGCGCGGACGCAGGAAAGCCGCGGATGCCGGCCAAAGTCGCGCTCTGGAGAGCCTGGCAGGGCACCCGACCGTTGACGCCGCGTCTCCCGGCCACCTCGAGCCTCCCCCGCGCGCCAGTCGATGCCCCTCGACGTCCGCTCCACGACAGAAGGCCGCTCACTTGCTCCCGCGCCCTCCTCTCTCTCCTGCAGCTCGCGCCAGAGCGTCGCCCCGCTCGGCCAATGCTCGCGCCGCTCCTATGGCCCTCCCGCAGCTCGCCCCGCTCCTCCTCTCTCTCCCTGGCACCCTACACCACTCCCACAAACACCCCCGAGCCCTCCGTTCCCTCTCTAACGGCCACCCGAGCCGATCCCGCAGGCACCCGTAGGCCGCGCCTACGGTGGACCTCGGCCAGCCTATAAAAGGTGACCCCGAGCCTCTCTCTCGCTCCCTGTCGCTCCCCTACACCCCTAATCTACCTCCCGACCCATCCATTCAACCCCAGAGAGGCCCGAGCTCGAGATCGAGCTCGAGCTCCGCCGCCTCGGGTCGTCGACGTCCACATGGTACAGGCCTCCTCCGCCCCTGTTTTCTCTCGATCTGGAACCGCAAGGCGTCGCTGACCCTTTCCCCTCTCTTTCCCACTCTTTTTGCAGCCGGGAACGGCCGGAACCATCGACGCCCGAAGCACCTCCGCCGCGTGACCTCGTCGCCGGTGAACCAGGCTGCTCCGGCGACCAACTCCACCACCACCCGAACGGCGACATCCCCCTGAGTCCAACGGTACCACCCACGCATCCTCCCGTGCCTTGCATCGCCGCCGGCGAGCTCGCCGTCGCCTCTGGACGGAGGTAGACGACGAAGGCCGTGGGCCCTGTTCGTCAGCCTCACGCACTGACGTGTGGGATCCACCCGTCAGGTGTCAGGACCCCGATTCCAAGTCACATCGATCTAGCTGGTAACACCTCATATCACTTTGCGGCCTCACGCACGGTATTCCCACAGGTGTCGCCTTACCATGGCCTAGGACCGTTTGCGCCTTTTGGCTCACGTATATGATAGTGTCGCTAGCATCCATATGACAAAGAACCCGGGCCGACATGGCTAGTCGTGAACCCAAAGCGACACTAACCCATGAGGACAGGCATGCATGAATCAACTTCGAGCATGTCGGTCAGCAGCGTGTGAATCCGGGCTGTAGCACTGGGCTAACAGGACTCTGGGACCCCGGGCTGTAGCAGGCTAGGCAGGACTCCGGATGTCACCGCGTGACATTTCCCCAAAGGGACAGACACAGGAACGAAGTGAAACACATGCCGTCCAGTCAAGTGTCCTGAGCAGTAGTGTTGGGCTAGCAGGACTCCGGTGAACCGGGCTGTAGCGGACTACTATGGCTCAAGGAAGCACTAGACTAAATTTCCCCATAAAAGAGGCTGCCAAGGATAAACAACTAGATTGTCGGATCCCACACATACCAAGCATTTCAAAAATACACACAATATGCTCAATATGTGTAAATACAACATGGCATCACAACATACCTCTACGACTCAAAGTATTTATTCATTAGGCTCCGAGGAGCGAGATATTACAAACATGGGTCTCTCGACCCAGCATTCAGAGCATACAAGTCAAACACATGCGGAAGCTTAACATGTCTGAGTACAGGCAACTATAAATGAAAAAGGCTGAGAAGCCTGACTATCTACCCGATCCTGCTGAGGGCACAAGATCGTAGCTGAGGTAACAAGCTAAACGTCGAAGTCCACGTGGAACTACTAGCGAGACTGACGTCTTTCTGTAAAACATAAAATAAGCAAACGTGAGTACAAATGTACTCAGCAAGACTTACATCAGAACTAACTAGATATGCATCATTATCAACAAAGTGGTGGTGGGGTTTAACTGCAGCAAGCCAGCTTTGACTCGGTGGCTATCCTGAACTACGACTGCAAGTAACTCTTTTGAGGTGGCGCACACGAGTCCACATATTCACCAATCAATACACCACTATGGATTCGATCCCGTCTTCCTACAAGAACGCCATCCATAGCACTCACGCTTATCTTGCGCATTTTAGAGTATCCACTTTCACTTGTCTATGAACTGTTATAGGCAACCCAGAAGTCCTTTACCGCGGACACGGCTATTCGAATAGATCATATTAACCCTGCAGGGGTGTACTTCTTCACACACGCTCTCGCCACTTACAGCCATGTACACGTCATGTATCTCGGCAACCTTCAAGCGGAAGCCTGGCGAGGGTGTCCGCCACGGCCTACCAAAACACTCAAGTACCTAGTCCAGGTTTATTGCCTATTCGGGTTCCATCCGCAGGGAGTCCGGCCGAGGTTTGCACTAACGGCCCCGAACGATGTGTGCAGGGTTCCCGAGACACCAAACGGGCGAATTGGTACATCAACACGTGCCTACCGCAACACAGCCCACCCCTAAGGTCAGCGCCAATGCGGCCCCCAAGATGCTACAAACACGTAAACTACTTTGCAACTCCCGGACAGAGGACAAGGGTGGTTAAGATGCCGAGAGAGTCAATTAAGGATCCCAATGTGTGGTAGTAACTGTTTCATGGATCACAAACACAGAACTCAGTTCCTGAGGACGGTTTCAATGAGACAACCCACCATGTACTCCTACATGGCCTCTCACCGCTACCTTTACCAAATCGTGTTCACACACTTAGCTCACACACCGTAGGACATATTTACACACCTCCGATTCATTCCCGATGAATCAGACCTGACTTAACTCTAAGCAGTAGCAGGCATGACAAACAAGCATGAATGAGTAGGCACAACAGGGCTCAAACAACTCCTACTCATGCTAGTGGGTTTCATTTGTTTACTGTGGAATGACAGGTCATGCAGAGGATAAAGGGGTTCAGCTACCGCATCAAGTAACAGATGAATCATTGTTGTCCTAATGCAGTAAAAGAGAGCAGGAGCGAGAGAGTGGGATTATATCGGAATGAACAAGGGGATTTTGCTTGCCTGGCACTTCCGAAGCTAATATAGCTCTTCATCAGTGTCATCCATCTCATCGTCGGTACATGTCTTACTGAGAGGGGACAAATACCGGCAAACAAAGAGGAACACAATCAATGCAATGCAACAATTATAATGCATGATAATGTCATGGCAATATGTTGTTGATTGGCCTAATGCATCTAGCACAAGTTATATGGGGTTGGTTTGAACACTAGGTTCAAATTCAAACTCCATATGTGAGAGTTTAAATGCCATTTAATTTATTTGACCAGATAAACAGGTATAAGTTGTTCTAACATGCATGAAAATGGTACAGATGGATAGATTAGATTTTTCTGATCATTTTTCATATATAAATTATTTCATTTGGAGTTACGGTTGAATTACTATGAATTTTAGAAGTTTAGGATATTTTCTGGAATTTCCTGAATAAACTTGAATCCAGAAAATGCTTTATTGCGTCAGGGTGACGTCACTGTGATGTCAGCAGGTCAACTGAGCTGCCCCGGGTCAAACCTGACCTGTGGGACCCATACGTCAGTGTCTCAGGCTGGTTTGGGTGTACGACAGGTGGGACCGGTCAACGTTGACTTGACCAAGTCAAAATCTGACACGTGGGGTCCACAGGTTAGCACTAATCTAAACAGGTAAGTTACACTGACCTAATCTGTTTTAGTTAGCCGGTTAGTTGGGAGGTGGGGCCCGGTTGTCATTGACTCCAGGGGGTAATTAGTTGGGTACTTAGGCCCTAATGACGGGCCACGTCATCTCACTAGGTTCAGCGCCGGCGAGCACACAGACGCGGCGGCGTCCACCCTAGAGGCCACGGCAGCGGCAACTGAGGGCACCAGGGGGTTGCCCTTGCCCGCCCGCATCAAGAGGAAGCGAAGTTGGGCGCAGGAGTCGCCGGAATCATGCCGGCGACGAGCTTTGGCGGCGGCCGGAGTTCGGGTGGGTGTGGGGTTGGCGCTGCGATGCGCAAACAAGTGAGGCGAAGGTCTAGCGGGGCACTACGCGTTGCGGGGAGCAAGTTGGACTCGCCGGGGTGACCATTTGGTCACCGGAGCTGCGGCGGCGACGAGCTCAAGCGGCGGCGGCTACGGTCGTCAAGGGGGCGACGTCTACGGCTCAAAATCGAAGGGAAGGAAGGAGGGGATCCACGCAGGAGCTCACAGCGGTTCGTTCGGTGGCCTCAGCGAGCTCGGGTGAGCGTCGGAGCAGGCGCACGGTCGCTGGCGATCTCGGTGGCCCGAGGTTGAAGAAGACGGTGGTGAGGCGTTTGGCGGCGTCCGGCGTCGCTTGGCTTGGCGAGGAGGTCGAGGACGAGGTAGCCGAGCTACTGGGCACGACGAGGGGTCGAGGGGGAGGCTCTTGGTGCAGCAACGGCGAGCGGTGGCGACGAGCTCCGCTCGGGCTGCGCGGGAGAGAGAGCAGAGGAGGGGGAAGGGATCCAGGGAGAGTGAGAGTGGTCGGGGGGGTTGCGTGGCGTCCCGGAAGATGTCCAGGGCGACGAGGGAGCAGCCAGGCAGGCAGCTGTCGGCGTGGCACGCCGCGGCGCCGTGGCTAGCTTCTCCTCTGCCTTCTGGCAGGAGGAAGAAGACGCCCCTGCCTTCGGTGGGCCAGCCAGGTGGCTGGGCTGCCAGATGGGCTGGGCCTGCTGGAGGAGCTAGGCCAGGTAAGTGTGCTGCCAGGTTAGTCTCTCTCTCTCTTTTATCTCTGTTTTCTATTTCCTCTGCAACTTTAGAGATTTTATTAAAATACTAAAACTAACTCGAAAATCATGAAACTGCTCAAGGCTACTGTTTGGAATATTTCCAACAGTAAAGATTTTAGTTCATGATTATTTGAGCATTTAAAATATTTTATAGCATTTAAATGCCCAAAATGCAAATAACTAATGATTTAATCCAGTGACCCTCTGTTGTCCTAGAAATTTGTGCATCACTTTTGACAGTGGTTTAAGACCAAGGCAGAGGTGATGAACATTTTAGAAGGGCATTTCAGGTTCATTGGAAATGTTTTTATGTTGAACCTATTTGATTTGATCTGGTGCTAGGGTTTGATCAATCCCCCATTTCAATTTTTCTGGAAAAGTAAACATGATGCAACACTCTAATGCAAGCACTAAGCATTACCAGAACTGGGGATGTGACATCAGGTATAAAAACACACGCGCGCAAGCACCGGTTCACCTGTCGGCTGAAGGCGTACCTCACCTTTACGCCATCGACGTGGTGGCCTCGCGCGGGCTGATTTCCCTCTAGGCCTGCTGCCCCATGGCCTTTCTGGCCCAGTGGCACAGTGCCACTTTTCTTTTTCTTTTTCTGTGTGTTTTATAAAAATTCCACAGGATAAAATACTTATCCAAATAAATTAATTCCAACTCCTAAATTCCTAAAGTATTGCAACCTATTTAATGGTGCAACTTTCATTCAAATCCAACAACCTTTTCTTCACTGTAAATATTTAAATGTGATTTTAAGCATTTAAATATACCTTTGTAAATCCATTTCTCCTGTTATGCCACTCCAAATCCAAAACTAAGAATTTTTCCCTTCTTAGTTTTCACCCTAGTATTTTACAAAAATAAGTTCACATTTTTCTGAGCACTTTGACTTTTCTGTTTTTATTATTGTCTTATTTTTCCGTTATTTTCTTGCGACGTTTAGATCCCGTATTTGACGAAGTTGCTGAAGAAGAAGGAGGAGAAGGATTTGAAGAACTTGAAGACCAAACCAATCAAGGCAAGCAGCCCTTTGACCATGACACCCCTCTTGTTCATCAGTACCCTTTTTCCGATTGCACGATGATGAAATATGACGGTGGTAAACTTGTTGTGAACCACCACATGATGCATACCCCTACCTATAACCTTACCTTGTTCATGAATGCATTGTCAAGAGACTAGTCGATGCATAATGATGCATGTGTACCATGAACTCTTCGTGGTTATATTCTTTTGAAAACCCCTTCGGGTGCCCCTAATGCCCTTGGGAGATGTTGAACTAAGGTCACCACTTGAGGAAGAAGTGGCGTACCGAAGAGAGCTTTTGGAGTGTGTAAAATGATGGATTAGATTTATGTGTGATTACCGTCCCAACCAAACATGTGCAACCACTCTACCCCTTTATGGGACGGGGCATTATTGATTACCTGGACTGATACTAGCATGGTGCCCACATTACTAATGACGGGGGTGACTTGAGGTCACTGTCGGGACGGGGTCGCGCTTGGATAGGCGGCCATGACTGTTTTCACAGGTCATCGGACACACCGTTGGTCCCTTCGTGTATGCGTGATAACATAAAAAGGGCAAAGTCCCACGATCTTTTGCTTATACAGGAGGGCTGTGTATCAATGAGTGGACCCTATGTTAGTATCGTCTAGGGAAAGGTAATGATCGGGTGCTTCCCCCAAGTACTTGAGGTACTGCGGGATCGTGGGTGACACGAAAGCTTCCCGGATCTTGTGGGTAAAGTGCACAACCTCTGCAGAGTGTCAAACTATTCGAATAGCCATGTCCACGGTCATGGACAGTTGGGAGGAGCTACTTAAACTATGTCCAGAAACTTTACAATCTCGGTGCATGTGTGTGTGGAAAGGAACTATTTGTGTCAAGGTGGTGACTTGACATGTTGAACGGCATGGAATTTGATTCAAATTCTATTTATGTTGATATCTGTAACCTGTTCTCAGGGTTACCCAAGTTCATTGATGCATATCTCATGAGTTGATAGGACATCCCAACTAGCGTGAAGCTAGGTTGCTTACTTGTTGTACAATTGCATTGTTACTTTGAACCAAATCATGGGTTGCTTGCGAGTACATTCAAAGTACTCATTGTCTTGCCACTGGTTATTTAATTGGCCAGGCATGGAACAACAGGAGTTTGTAGAAGAGTTCTTTGGTGATGAACACGCGAACTAGGACGCTTCCCAGTCAGAATGCCTCTCGGTTAAGGCAGATGGCATGGATTCTACTTATCAATGAAGATTTCCGCTGCTTGTGTTTCATTTGATGTTCAGCCCTTAAGGCTTTATCAATTTAAGACTTGACCGTAATGGTCATAATTTGTGTAAGACGGTATGTATGGATGTAAGACTCTTGTTATCTCTGGGATCACTGTACACGTGCATTCGGTGATCTCGACTTATGAGTCGGAGTCCCCACAACTTCTCACGCCGTGTTGTGGGGTATACGGAAGCCCCTGGCGTACTGGCCGTACCAGAGTGTATGGGTGCTAACTGTCATAAATGAATATATATATATATATATATATATATATATATATATATATAGGGATTGTCTATTCGTCACCTCGGTGAGGAATAGTTATTCTTCACCCTCTATTTTACCATTAATATACCGTAATTTTACGCTTCGTAAGTTTTGTCTTATTTTCGACATAAAAAGAGACCGTAAGAAAATATATAATTGTCGTAAAAATATTTTCTGTTATGTAAAATTACAAACGTAAAAACATAATGTAAAATACACATAAGCTGCAAATTTTCTTGTCTTATGACCTGTATTTTATTTTCTTATGTCAAATATTACGCAGTGAATGAATAGGAATGCAACTATTTGAAAATCAAACATAATTTAATTATAAAATGATCAGAAGATTACCTCGGTGAAGAATAAGTTATTCTGCACCCTGGGTGATGAATAGCATCACTATATATATATATATATATATATATATATATATATATATATATATATATATATATATATATATATATAGGACAAATGTTTCCTACAAGAAGTGGTAGTTACCACCACTTGCATTTTGTATGTTTTATGTAGTATCTATCGAAGCAGTGGTAGTTACCACCACTAATTTTTAGGTAGTATGTACCATGTTTTGAGTATGTTCTTTTTACGCATAAATATATACGTATTTCACAAATATAACAAAAACTGTGGGCTCATATGTAATTTTTCATGTAACTTGCTTTGAAATATCTTAGATATAGTATGTGAACATATTTAAAATAATAAAATAGTATATATAGTATCACATGGTAGTATATGAGATATGTGGGGTAACTACCACGGGTGGTAGGATGGATTTTTATATATATATATATATATATATATATATATATATATATATATATATATATATATATATATATATATATATATATATATGAAGAATATAGAATGCGATAATAGACAAGTGATATGCATTGTTTATTCGACAAATGCATCAAAGCATACTGATACAAGTAGTGCGGTAAGCAAAAATAGGACTATTTGGCATTCCCCATGCAGAGCACCCTGCGGACTGGTATCTTAAAGCAGGTATTTCACTCGTTATCAGAGACCACCTGGGGATTCCATTGTACAACGTAGCTTCCCGCTCCTTGGATGTTGTATCATGTGTCCGGCAATCGTACTCCCGGATAGGGCTTCCAGAGAGTAAAGTCCTGAAAGAAATAGAATGATGAAGGTAGTGAGCCCCTAGTGCGGTTGAGCCGCATTGTGGGACGTGCCTTGATCGTGCCCCCGCCGACGCTTATGGTATTTTCAATGCGTAATTATGTACGCGTGGCACGAATTTCGTCGTTCGGCTGAGGCTAGGGCGGGGGCCGAATTGCTAGGCGAGCTCTAAGCGTGCCAGGCGATCCTGTTGCAGGTTGCTCCGGATGCGCTTGACCGTGTCCGGGGGCTTTATCGCCGAACTGGTGGATTGCCTTAAGAGGATGCTTTGTGCCTCCGCTGCGAGGGTCGTAGTGTGCTCCTCCGAACGGAGCAAGCGCTCTGTGTTTCCATTGACTGTGATGACCCCCTAGGTCCTGGCACCTTGAGCTTAAGGTATGCATAATGCGGTATTGCATTGAATCTTGCAAACGCGGTTCACCCGAGCAGTGCCTGATAGCCGCTATGGAACGGGACGATATCGAAGATTAACTCCTTGCATCGGAAGTTGTCCGGAGATCCGAAGACCACTTCCAGTGTGATTGAGCCCGTACAATGGGCCTCTACACCTGGGATGACGCCTTTAAAGGTCATTTTTGTGGGTTTGATCCTCGAGGGGTCTATACCCATTTTGCGTACTGTATCATGATAGAGCAGGTTCAGGCTGCTGCCGTCGTCCATAAGGACTCGAGTGAGGTGAAATCTGTCAATGATGGGGAGTAAGACCAATGTGGCAGATCCGCCATGACGGATACTAGTGGGATGGTCCCTGCGATCGAAGGTGATCGGACAAGAGGACCATGGGTTGAACTTTGGGGCGATGGGTTCCATCGCATATACGTCCCTTAGTGCACGCTTCCGTTCCCTCTTGGGGATGTGGGTTGCGTATATCATGTTCACCGTCCTTACTTGTGGGGGGAACCTCTTCTGTCCTCCCATGTTCGGCGGCCGTGGCTCCTCCTCGTCATTGCTGTGCAGCCCCTTGTCCTTGTTTTTGGCGTTTAACTTGCCAGCCTGCTTGAACACCCAGCATTCTCTGTTGGTGTGATTGGCTGGCTTATCGGGGGTGCCGTGTATTTGACACGAGCGATCGAGTATGCGGTCCAAACTGGACGGGCCCAGAGTCCTTCTTTTGAATGGCTTTTTCCGCTGACCGGGTTTAGAGCCTCTGAATCCAGCATTGACTACCGTATCCCCGGTGTTATCGCCGTTGTTGCGGCGCTTGTGTTTGCTTCGGCGTGCCCTGCCGTTACTGTCCTTGGTATCCGAAGTGCCAAGGTTTCTTGATATGTTGTTGCTGCGAGCCAGCCAACTATCCTCTCCCACGCAAAAGCAGGTCATGAGTGTCGTGAGGGCTGCCATAGACTTCGGCTTTTCCTCGCCGAGGTGCCGGGCGATCCACTCGTCACGGATGTTGTACTTAAATGCCGCTAAGGCCTCTGCATCCGGACAGTCGACAACTTGATTTTTCTTGGTTAGGAACCGTGTCCAGAATTGCCTGGCCGATTCCCCTGGCTGCTGAATTATGTGGCTCAGGTCATCGGCATCTGGTGGTCGCACATAAGTGCCCTGGAAGTTGTCGAGAAATGCGTCTTCCAGATCCTCCCAACAGCCAACGGAGTCTGCTGGCAAGCTATTCAGCCAATGCTGATCTGGTCCTTTAAGTTTTAACGGGAGGTACTTGATGGCTTGTAGATCATCACCCCGGGCCATGTGGATGTGGAGGAGGAAGTCCTCGATCCATACCGCGGGATCTGTTGTGCCATCATATGATTCGATATTTACGGGTTTAAAACCCTCTGGGAATTCATGCTCCATTACTTTGTCAGTGAAGCATAGGGGGTGTGCCGCGCCTCTCTGCTGGGCTATATCATAGCGTAGCTCATATGAGTCTTGCCTGCTGTATTCGGCCTAGCTGGATTTGCTTTTCCTGTATCCAGCGTGGCGGTCACCGTCCCGCGTAGGGGCGTGCCCTCGTGATCCGTAGATCGATCTTGCATGTTTTGCCCTGTCTTCCAATACATCTCGCAGGTCTCGCGTGTTTCCTGGTGCCTTGGTGTTTTTGTTTGAATGGCGGCGGGGTGCAGGCTGATTTTCAGGCTGGAATGCCTCTCTATCTCGGCCACGAGGTGGCCGATCAGCCGCATCGTACGCTAGTGATGTAGGTTTCAATGCTTCCTCCTCAAGTCGGGGTAGCAACCTGCACTTTGGGTAACCCTTGGAAGGGCGTTCGAGTTCATATTCCTCAGCCGCAAGGACTTCAGTCCATCTGTCTACTAGCAAATCCTGATCAGCTCGAAGCTGTTGTTGCTTTTTCTTCAGGCTATTTGCTGTGGCTATAAGCCGACGTTTAAAGCGCTCCTGCTCGATGGGATCCTCGGGTATGACAAATTCTTCGTCGTCGAGGCTCACTTCATCTTCGGAGAGAGGCATGTAATTTTCATCCTCCGCTTCTCCCTCTGCCGCTCGCTCAGGAGGGCTGGCTTGTTCATCCTCCGGCTCTAGATCTTGCTGGAGGGGATTGTCATCATCTTCGGCACTGTCCGGAGTACTGTTATCTCCTGTGCCGGTATCACCGCTTTTGCCGTGGCGAGACTTAGAGCGGCGCCGCTAACGTCGGCGCTTGGGTTGCTTCTTGTAGGGGTCATCCTCCGCTGTCTTGTCGCCATTGCCTTCTTTGGGTGTATCAACCATATATATATCATATGATGAGGTGGTGGTCTAGTGCCCCGTGGGAAGTGGTTCCTGTTCGTCTCCTTCATCGTTTTCCATGCCATCGATGTCTTCGCAGTCGAAGTCGAGCATGTCGGTTAAATCATCTATAGTGGCTACTAAGTGGGTGGTGGGTGGGGAGTGAATTTCTTCGTCATCCGCATCCCATTCTACCTGGACATAGTTCGGCCAAGGTTCTCCTGATAGGGAGAGAGAGACTTTAACGAGTTTAGTACATCGCCGAAGGGCGAGTGCTGAAAGATATCTACGGAGGTGAACTCCATGATCAGCGCCCAATTGGATTCGATAGGCATGGGCGCAGGCGGTTCGGAGTCCGTGGCCGGAGACAAGTCCAGTGGTTCGGTGTCACGGTTCTCACGAGGGGTAAGGTCAGTATTCGGCTCTATCCGCCCGTCCTCGAATGGCGCAGTCTGTTCCGGATTGAAGGCCAGAGTGGTTGCTGGTGTGATTTGCCGAACACTATCCGACGGCAGAGCTACATCGTGCTCGTCATGATCGTGTGGCACACCTAGCATGGGCTCGAATCCATCGAAGATTAAGTCTCCGCGGATATCGGCCGTGTAATTCAAGTTTCCAAACCTGACCTGATGGCCAGGGGTGTAGCTCTCGATCTGCTCCAGATGGCCAAGCGAGTTGGCCGATGCGCGGCCACGAATACGAAGATCTGTCTGGGAGGAAAACCTCACCTGGACCGCATCGTTATCGATGATCGGAGGAGCCATCCAGCTTTACAGGCGACGACACATGTGGAACTCTCAATGAAAGCACCAATGTCGGTGTCAAAACCGGCGGATCTCGGGTAGGGGGTCCCGAATCGTGCGTCTAAGGCGGATGGTAACAGCGGCGGGGGACACGATGTTTACCTGTGTTCGGGCCTCTCAATGGAGGTAATACCCTACTTCCTGCTTGATTGATCTTGATGATATGAGTAGTACAAGTGTTGATCTACCACGAGATCTTAGAGGCTAAACCCTAGAAGTTAGCCTATGGTATGATTGTTGTTGTCCTATGGGCTAAACGCTCCGGTTTATATAGACACCGGAGGGGTCTAGGGTTACACAGAGTCGGTTACAAGGGAGGAGATCTACATATCTGTATCGCCAAGCTTGCCTTCCACGCCAAGGAGAGTCCCATACGGACACGAGACGAAGTCTTCAATCTTGTATCTTCATAGTCCAATAGTCCGGCCAAAGGATATAGTCCGACTGTCCGGATACCCCCTAATCCAGGACTCCCTCACTGTCACCTTCGGCAAGTGCGACAACTACCGCACCGAGCTCATCATTTTCGATGTCGCCCACATTCGCCTCCCGTACAATGCCATCCTCGGGTACCCGGCCCTGGGCAAGTTCATGGCTGTGACCCACCATGGCTACAATGTCCTCAAGATGCCAGGAAGCTGTGGCATCAACACAATTTCTTGCGACAAGAAGCACGCGGTGTGCTCCCTCGAGCGCGTGCACCAAGCTGCAGCAGTCGAGAACCTGGATGACGAAGGCGCCGCCTACTACCCTTAGGCCGTCCCCAAGAAGAAGAAGCTGCTCCGTCAAGGATCCCAGGAGGATGGGGCGTCTAGCGACCGTGCCTCAGGACATGCACCCGCTGATGGGCGCCTTCCCCTCTCGCATAGGAAGGCGCACCCGGCGCCCCCCTCAGGCTGGGCTCGGGGGCTCTCCTCTGGAGGGCCTCAGACATGGCCAACGTCATGAGGGAGGCGCTCGGGCACCATGTGGAGGCGTGCTTCAACGCGTGTTTCTACAAAGAGAGTGCAGGGCGCAAGGTGCCAGGTGCTCAGGAGTTCATCACCAAGGGGATCTAGGAGCTTTAGAGGCGCAAGCCATGCGTGGCGAGGGTCGTCACACACACCCCACTTCAGCTGCTGCCCCAGACGAGGGCAGCGAATTGCGCGTCTGCGTCAACATCCCAGGGCTCAACAGGGCCGCGTCTCACGAGATCTTCTGGCCATCCTGCTTTGTCCGGTGCGAGGGCCCACCTCACAACTATGTTCGCATGCCTTAAGGTTTGCTGAACAGGCTGCCGCGCACCAGCGTTGCATGCGGGGCTTCCTGGCGGCTCATGAGGCCAGGCATCAGGCGATCCTATCGGAGGTGGCGACGGATCCTCGCGAGCCCCTCGGGCCTCCAGAGCCTCCTGAGGTTCAGGACCTGGGTCGCTCGTGAGGAGCGACTTCTGCCGCGCTCATCTTCGGCTACCTCAACACTTCTTCAGCAACGGTGCTAGGTGACATTTTGTTGGTTTGTTCAGTTGGTGGCACACCTCGGGCTGCATCATTCCCAAGCCGTGTTGGTCCGTCCCTGCGATATGTATCGTTGTTTGCATTTATCAGAACTAGCTTTACCCTATCCATGAGTAGCTTTATGATTATCACCTGACTGTCCGGTGCTTCATCGCCATGAACGTCGTACGCCCTTGCAAACCCACCCATGACCTCCTCATGATTAAGGACAGGAACGGCGTCTGTGCTCGGGTCCGTCCCTGTAGCGTCGCTAAACCCAAGTGGCTAAGCTCTGGCTCGCGGGCTAGCTCCTGTGCACATCACCTCCCATGGCCCTTGGTGCCTTGTTCTCGCATGAGCTAATCGGGGGAGGATAAGTTAGGGCGCGCTACCCGGTGCCTCACCCCAGTGGGAGCCGCGCGCTAGTTGTCTTTCTTCGGGACTTCCGCATGAGAAGACTGGGCACGGCGTTTGTGCTCGGGTCGGTCCCTGCAACATCGACAAACCCAACGGCTGAGCTCTGTCTGGCGAGCCGACCCCATTCACGTCACCTTCTGGGGTCGTTGGTGTTTGGCCATCTCATGCGATAACCTCAGGAGATTCACTCAGCGCAGGTTGCGTAACCATCTCGCAGGACCATCTCAAGTGTTCTGAACCACATCCAGGCGCAACCCGCCTTGAGGTAGGGCCTCATGCGTCCCGTGCTGGCTCACGAGTGCCCATACACATCTCCTCCAGCCCTGTCGTGCAAGCCACGTGTTAGGGCGAAGTTGTACACGCCCCGGAGTCTCCCCTCAGAGGGAGCTCCCACCCACGTACCAGTGGAAGACCCATGCTCCGTGCTGGCCGACGACACTGTTGAGGATAGGCTATGCCCATGCAACAACGGAAGTGCCATGCTCCGCGCTGGTGATAAACAACTGAGGGCAACCTAGCGGCTGCACTAACCTCAGGGGAGCCACCAGGCTCGCTGTTCAGCCTCACCGTGCCACTTTTCCCTCACGAGAGTTGCGCGAGGGGGCTGGGCATGGGGGCTACACTCAGGTCACGAGTGGCGTACACCACCTCGCCAGGTCCCTCAGACCTGGTCTTCGCGCACCCCTCCCGAGCAAGAGCCCAGCAAGGAAAGGTATGGTGGTTTGTTCGTACGTCAAGGGGGACCCCTGGCATCGCGTCCCAGGGGCCTAACTGGTCACATAGACCCTCATCCCTTGGTCTCGTCCTGGTGATCCGGACGACCCAATGGCGGCTGAGGTATGCACGGGCTGGGCCCTGCCGATGCAGAATGCTAAGACCTACTGCTGCATCTCCTTCCCGAGGGATGTTCGTACGTCAAGCGGGACTCCTGAGTATCACGACTCAGCAGCCTAACTGGCCACGTAGCCCATAATCCCTTGGCCTTGTCCTGGTGATCTGGACGACTCAATGGCGGCTGAGGTATGCGCGGAGCCGGGCCCTGCCGACGCAGAACACTAAAGCAAACGGAAAGGAAATCGCAGAACCGTAGAAAATTATTACAAAACACACTGTCTCTTAAAGATCAAAGCATAAGTTCTTACACCTCCACGAGGCACGATAAATGTTGCAGGACTGGAACAGGGGGAAGGGTCACCCTGAGTTTCTTCCTCAGCCTTGGGCACAGTCGTCGCCTGTCTAAGGAGGCCCGCCATCGACAATGTCGCCACTGTCCTTGCCATCAACCGTGGCCACGGGGTCACCTGTGAGGAACTTCTGCAGCAGGGCCTCCACCCGTCCCTTCAGGGCCTTAGCATCAGCGTCGTGGAGCTCAGGATCCACAGGTTCGAGCAGCACGCCAAAGTCGAAGCTGGGGTCCTGAAGATGGAGGTGGCTGAAGATGCGCGTCGCGGTGAAGGTAAAAAGCGCGTGGGCCTCGTCCTCCATCGTGGGGCCCACTCCGACGACGATGCCCTCGAGTGCCGTCACAAGCTTGGGGAGCAGCCCGGCGGGGCCTTGCTCCGGAGTCGCCATCGGCTTCTCATACTGTCACGCCCAATATGCGACCCTATCCAAAAGGAACTCGAAGGTCCCACCAAGGATAGACCCGCATATTGAAACGCTTATGCAAGGTGGATATCATTACATCAACATTACATAATACATAGGGATACAACCAAGACATACAATGTCACATGAATACAACATCATATACAAGATACAACACCAACATCCGACTACGGATGAATCATAAACAGAAACTCAAACGACATCCAACCTGCTAGCCCAGGCTGCCGACCTGGAACCTATCCCCTGATCGAAGAAGAAGCAGAAGAAGAACTCCAAACAAGCAAACATCGCTCTCGCGTCATGATCATCGTAAACCTGTACCTGCAACTATTGTTGTAGTAATTTGTGAGCCACGAGGACTCAGCAATCCCATTACCATGGGTATCAAGACTAGCAAAGCTTAAAGGGAAAGGAAGGGGTAAAGTGGTGAGGTTGCAGCAGCGACTAAGCATATATGGTGGCTAACCAACGCAAATAAGAGCGAGAAGAGAGCAAGCGGAATGGTCGTGAAGCTAGCAATGATCAAGAAGTGATCCTGAACTCCTACTTACGTCAAACATAACCCAGAAACCGTGTTCTCCTCTCGATCAACCCCGAAAAGAGACACTCACGGTTACGCACACGGTTGGTGTATTTTAGAAGAGTTTACTTCGAGTTTACTACAACCGGATATTAACAAATTCCCATCTCGCCACATAACCGCTGGCACGGCTCTCGAAAGTTTATACCTGTAGGGTGTCCCAACTTAGCCCATGATAAGCTCGCGATCAACGAAGGATATTCCTTCTCCCGGAAGACCCGATCAGTCTCGGAATCCGGCTACAAGACATTTCGAAAGTAATAAAACAAGACCAGCAAGACCTCCCGGCGTGCCGACACCTCGATAGTAGCCACGCCGTATCTCGCCTCGTGCCACGACCGGATGAGCAGTCCGCATAACTAAAACCAGGCCTCGAAGTTTCCCGAGGAGGCGCTGCAAAGGTCTAGTTCGGACCAACACTTAGACAAGCATTGGCCCGGGGGGCTAAAATAAAGATGACCCTTGGGTTAATTACTCCCAAGGAAAAGTAGGTGGTGGTGAGGCAAATGGTAAAACCAATTGTGGGGCCTGGCTGGGGGGGTTTTTTTTAAAACCGAACTGTCAAGGGGTCCCATAAACCACCCAACCGCGTTAGGGACGCAAAATCCGGGAACATAATACCGATATGACGGAAACTAGGGCGGCAAGAGTGGAACAAAACACCAGGCATAAGGTCGAGCCTTCCACCCTTTACCAAGTATATAGATGCATTAATAATATAATAGATATTGTGATATCCCAACAAAAATCCTGTCCACCATGGGGCAATCTTCATCTTCACCTGCAACTAGCAACGCTATAAGAGGGGCTGAGAAAAAGCGGTAACATAGCCAAACAACGGTTTGCTGGGAAGGTGACAACGAGTTAGAGGTTCATGGCAATTTGGGAGGCTTGAGCAGCAAGTGATAGGTAGCACATCATAGAGAAAGAACGAAGCAACTAGCATAGCAATGATAGTAATGAGATCCAAGGTGACGGTCATTTTGCCTGAAATCCCGCAACGAAGAAGAACGAGTCCATGAAGAAGATGAACGGATGAAGCCACGAAGACGGACCAAGCGTGGACGAACGAATCCTCACGATCACAACGAAACAGGAACTAACAAGAAGAAGCACACAACATAGTGAACACACCACACATAGACAAGACATGATGCACAACAAGCATGATGCATAACAAAGCTACATGAAGCTACTCATGGCAAGAGATGATGCAAATAATAGCAACACATCAAAGCAAGTTTAAATGAGGCCGGGAACAACATATAACAATTCCGGTAAGTCCTCATATGCAAATTTCGAAATTGGTCCAGATCTGAATAAACCTTATGTTCAAGTTGTTAAACAGCAAGTTAAGATGCACCACGATGATCTACACGAAATTCTAGTCAAGTTACATATAAAGTTCATTAGGTTCGGAGCTACGGCCTAGAAGATATGAGCAAAACAAGTTAAACATGGCATTGATGCAAAATGCATACAAACATCATGCAAACACCTCAAAACAAGGATTCAACATGATAATATGAAACTACATGCAATTCTAAGCAAGTTTCATATAGAGCACACTCAAAACGGAGCAACGGTTCAACACATACACCCTATACAATTCATGACAACAATCTGTCCAAAACAGCAACTAGGCATATTGCAAGCATCAAAACACTATGCTACAGCACCTCAACATGAAAACAAAAGACATGGACGTGATTTACAGGTAAATCGTGACAAAAGATGAACACTGAGCTATCTCCAGAAATCACAAGAACATGCTGAAAATGACATGGCAAGATTGCAAATAATATCAGTTTCAGACTTTGCAGAAATAACATCAGGTTGCAATGTTTAGAGCTATCAAACAACATGTTACAGGAACTTATCATGGCAAAAAAAGGCATGGCACGAATCTACTAATTGCATAGAACAAAAGTCCCTTACTGACCATGAGCCAAAAAGGATCAGAAGATATGATGGCACCCATGTACACATAGCAAGTTATATTACAGATTCATACATTGCAGGAACAACAATAAGTAGGCATGTTGGTGAGCTTGAACCACTCACCACAGAGCAATACATGGCATGGCAATGCAACCAACAGTAAGAAGACATGTTTATGAAGCTAATCATGGCAAGAGCAAGTTCATAGGGTGCATGGATCAGTAACAACAATCATGGCAACATTGAACATAATGATAACAGGCTGACAGCAACATTATTTAGCAACTTTGGAGCAAGATTACAACATGTAACAGCAGACTATAATTTCAACAAAGGGCATGGATGGATAGAGCAAGACATGTATTACAAAACATCCTTAGTGAACATCTCCAGATTATGCATAGAATGACTTGTAGAAGCAGATAAACATAGCATCATGATATAGCAGATTCAGACATGCAAAACAGCAACAGCAAGTACCCTACTTAACAAGCTTGATGCACTCACTACAGGAATCACAAAAATACATGGATAGCACCCCTGTAAATATGGCATGGCATAGATCAAAACTCATGTAGACATCAACCTCATAGGATGCACACATCAATCATGGCAAAAATGACAAATGAGCATGTTATAACAGTTTCAGCAGATTAACATCACATAGCACTCTTGGGACGATGATTCAGGCATCGAGATGACCTGAAATGAATATGATGCAATGGAACGAAATGATGTACTCGTCGAGGCGAACAATTTGACATATTACATGCACGAAACGGAGCTACGGATGCAGAGATACAACAGGTCAAACATGGCATGATAATAACAAAATACTCCGGGACTTAGCAGATTTGGACCTCAGGGAAAAAGTCAACGGTGGCGCCGACTACGAGGTTCGCCGGAGACGTGCGTGGAGGAGGACGCCAGAGGTCAGGGAAGTCGCCAGAGATGGCCGGGGAGACGGATCCGAGGCGGGTCCGGCCGGATTCACCGATCCGGCGCGACCGGAGGAGTGGCCGAGGCGGGCGCTGGGTGGCGGAGTTCAAGGGAGGCGGCGGGCGGCGACCACGGGGAGCGGCGGAGGGGCAGCTTCGGGAGGCCGGGCGGCCGGGCAGAAGGGGAGGAGGCAGAGCGGGCGCTGACGAGGCGCCTTGGCGCAGGCGCGGGCGGCGCGGGCGGAGAAGGGCGGCGAGGCCGCAGCCCGCAGCGGGCGGAGGCTCGCCGGGCGGCGAGGGCGAAGCTGGGCGCAGCAGCGGCGGCGCTGGGTTCTGGCTGCGGCGCGACCGGGCTCAGGCAGGCCCGTGGCGGGTTAAAGGCCTCGGCGGAGGGAGTTGTGCGGGACACGTGGCGGGCTCCATAGGCTGGAAGTGGCGGGCGATTTCGTCCGGGAGGAAACGGACATGTCCGGCGTGGTGGGAGGAGATGGACTAGGGTTTGGACTGCGGAAATTTCGGGGGAGGCACATATTTATAGGTAGAGGGAGCTAGTAGAGTCCAAATAGAGCACGGTTTTCGACCACACGATCGTGATCGAACGACCGAGAACATGGAGGGGAGTTTGCTGGGTTTTGGGGCCACTTTGAAGGGGTATTGGGCTGCACACAAAGAGGCTTTTACGGTTACCCGTTAACTGTTGAGTACCAAACGACCTCCAAATGGCACGAAACTTGACAGCGGTTCACGGTGCTATACCAAGGTCGCTTGGCAAACCTCGTCCATTCCGAGAAAGTTCAACACCCGACAAGAAAAGAGGTAAAGGGGGCGCCGGAGACATAGGAGTGCAGATTGCAAAACGGACAACGGGAAAAAGCTCGATGCATGAGACGAACACGTATGCAAAATGAAATGCACATGATGACATGACAAATGCAACACGCAAGCAAATGACATGGCAACGACGGCAAATACTGGCGGACACCAGGCGATCAATCCGGGCGTTACAACTCTCCTCCACTAACAAGAGATCTCGTCCGGAGATCTTAGGACCGAGACGGAAGGGAAAAGGGATGAGGTGAAACAAGAACTCAAAGAAGAAGCAAATAATCGAGAGCACTCGAGAGGAAGGGAGGAACGACGAGAATGACCAGAATCGAAAGATCACGGAATCAGATAGACTATGAGACCACTCCGGTTAGAACGAGATAGGAAACGAATACGACTGGAAGGATTTATGCAGCACTCCGGCTGAACATGGAAGGAGTTGGAACTGAGTTTGACAAAATGGAACGATAGTTGACGAGAGGAACAACACAATGCCTCCGGAAGAATTGAAAGAATTGACTGAAAAGAACTTAGAAGGAAGGATTGAACGGAGTTGTTGAAAAAAAATCACCACCGAAAAGAATAAGATTGTTGTGGACTTATGCATAACATCTCAAAATTTTGAGGTGATAACCGACCACGAGCGGAAAAGATGGAAAAGATGAGAAGAACGAAGAAATGCAAAACTCCATTTCAGACGAATACGGAGAATTAAATACACTTCGAGACTCTAGAAGAAAGATACTTGAACTCCACCAACAAATCTTGATGAACTCTTGAAGAATGAATTAAATCCTGAAGAACCACCATGAAGAACTCCGGTAACAAAAGGATGACGAGATAAAATGAAGGAAGAAAGAATAAGATGAGCCTGCGATGAATTAGATGGAGGATTCCGACGAAATGGCCGAGGAAATAATTGAACTCCGGAAAAGAAAAGATGAAAAGACTTGGAACTAGAATTTATTCCTCAAGAACAAACTCTGAAGAAAAAGATTAATCACTTTGATGAAATAAGAATAAGATTTATTGTATACTTATCCTTCATCAAATTAAATTGATGACAAGCAATGGATTTTTGCATACTACTTATTCTTCTTGAAAAAGAATTGAGAAGTGACATATCGCAAACTTGAGAAGGACTTCATAAATCACCGGTAGGTTGAAAAGAACGAATGGATTAATATGATAAACAAGGAAAATAATATTGAACGAACCACCGTAAGAATTCGGAAATGACTGACGAAAGAGAATAAATCACCGGGAAGAATTAGAAGAACAAATATGCTCGAGGGGATTTAGATGCAAAAGAACAAAGAGATCATGAGCTGATTAAGAACATTTGAGAGAAGCACCGGGATAAATAGAGAACGATAACTGGAATGATGGCCTCCGGTGAAAAGAAACAGACATCAACTCCTGAAATACTCTGGATGGTTGAGAAAAAGAATTTCCGACAAACAGAATAATTCGAGAGGGTAACAAGAAGCTAGAACCATGAATCTTCGGGAGAACGGCAAGATTTAGAGGAAAAACTCTTCTTCGGTCTTCAAATGATGACGAGAAACACCACCAAAATAACTGACGTACTCCAGTAGAATGAAAAGCAAAGAGGTTGAGTCAACAATGAAAATAATTTGAAAGCGATCTTGGAAAAGATCCGACTGATGAAAATCATACTTACGTCAAACTTCAAAAGGATTTGAGAATAGCTCCGGAAATTAGAAGAGTCAGGTAAGATCCTGGGAAAAGACCTGTGGGTTAGGGCCCACTAAAAGAAAACACCGTTGGAAAGGGATGTTGAACAGATAGGTGATGCACCGGAAGAACTGAAATATTTGACTGAGGTGACAACCTCGAATTGATTGGAACACAGACGAATCTCCTGAGATGTCTTGAACTCCGGAATGATTGAATGACGAGAGGCAAACGAGCAGGGAAAACACTTTAACCAAGGAAAAGAATGTGATCAACCCGAAAAACTTGAATTGAATCCATCGGAAAAGAAAGAGATGAAGAATGTCCACAGAGACGAGAATTCACCAATTGAAATAATTGAGGGAAGACTGAAGAGGCTCCACACGAATGAAATAGATGGTCGAGAGAGACTCAAACTCCGGGAAGAAAAGGGTGGGTCGGCGGGAAAAACAAAGGCAACTTGGAAGGGGAAACGACGAATATCTTGAAGAGAAAAACACCGATTGAAATCATTGAGGAGAAAGAGCAAAAACTTCACACGAGTAGGATGGATACTCGATTACGGACTCCGGTTCCAATAAGAAGAAGGGTGGGCGGGTGGGAAAAGAAAACAACTGAGGATTGAACTTGGCAAAGATGAAGATGGTCGAGTCGACTTGACGAGAAATGCACCGGACAAAAGAGGATGGACAACTCACGACACTAACCACGTTATCCTAAAGAAAAATTTGAACGGGAAGAGGAGTAATTCAAAACACCTACGTCAAGATTCCTTACCAGAGCGACGAAGGGGCAGAGGAGTAAAAAGAATTCCTACTCTCCGATAAAACTAGACTCCGAAATCAGTTTTTTCTAGACTCAACAATGGCCAAACTACACGAACAATCAAGGGGGCTCCTAAGGTCGGTCAAGGCTCTGATACCAACTTGTCACGCCCAATCTGCGACCCTATCCAAAAGGGACTCGAAGGTCCCACCAAGGATAGAATCGCATATTGAAACGCTTTTGCAAGGTGGATATCATTACATCAACATTACATAATACATAGGGATACAACCAAGACATACAATGTCACATGAATACAACATCATATACAAGATACAACATCAACATCCGACTACGGATGAATCATAAATGTAAACTCAAACGACATCCACCACTGCTAGCCAGTGCGCCGACCGAACCTATCCCCTGATCGAAGAAGAAGGAGAAGAAGAACTTCAAACAAGCAAACATTGCTCTCGCGTCATGATCATCGCAAACCTGTACCTGCAACTGTTGTTGTAGTAATCTGTGAGCCACGAGGACTCAACAATCCCATTACCCTGGGTATCAAGACTAGCAAAGCTTAAACGGAAAGGAAGGGGTAAAGTGGCGAGGTTGCAGCACCGACTAAGCATATATGGTGGCTAACCAACGCAAATAAGAGCGAGAAGAGAGCAAGCGAACGGTCGTGAAGCTAGCAATGATCAAGAAGTGATCCTGAACTCCTACTTACGCCAAACATAACCCGAAACCGTGTTCTCTCTCGATCAACCCCGAAAAGAGACACTCACGGTTACGCATACCGGTTGGTGTATTTTAGAAGAGTTTACTTCGAGTTTACTACAACCGGATATTAACAAATTCCCATCCGCCACATAATCTGCGGGCACGGCTCGAAAAGTTTATACCTGCAGGGTGTCCCAACTTAGCCCGTGATAAGCTCTCGCGATCAAAGAAGGATATTCCTTCTCCCGGAAGACCCGACCAGTCTCGGAATCCGGCCACAAGACATTTCGACAAGAATAAAACAAGAACAGCAAGACCTCCCGCATGCCGACACCTCGATAGTAGCCGCAGATCTCGCCTCTCGTGCCACGAACGGATGAGCAGTCCGTATAACTAAAACCAGGCCTCGAAGTTTCCCGAGGAGGCGCCGCAAAGGGTTTAGTTCGACCAACACTTAGACAAGCATTGGCCCGGGGGCTAAAATTGTTGGGGAACGAGTAATTTCAAAAATTTTCCTACGATCACGCAAGACCATGGTGATGGCATAGCAACGAGCGGGAAGAGTGTCCGCCCACGCACTGTGAGACCGAAAGCGGAAGCGTTATAACAACGCTGTTGATGTAGTCGCACGCCTTCACGACCCGACCGATCCAAGCACCGAACGCGACGGCACCTCCGAAGTTCTGCACACGCTCAGCCCGATGACGATCCCCTGACTCCGATCCAGCAAAGTGTCGGGATGAGTTCCACAAGACGACGGCGTGGGACAATGATGATGCTCCACCGACGCAGGGCTTCGCTTAAGCCCGCGACGATATGACTTCTCCCAAGCAGGCTTCGCTTAAGCTCCGCGACGATATGACCGAAGTGGAATATGGTGGAAGGGGCACCGCACACGGCTAAGGAAATCAACATGTGTGTCTTGGGGTGCTCCCTGCCCCGTATATAAAGGAGCCAAGGGGAGGTGGCCGCCAAGAGGAGGAGGCGACTAAGGAGTCCTACTCCTCCGAGTAGGACTCCCCCAATCCTAGTTGGATTAGGATTCCTGAGGGGAGAGAGAGAGGGGGGGGCCCACCTTCCTAGTCCTAATAGGACTAGGGAAGGGGGGGCGCCACCTAGGGCTGGCCCTTCTCCTTTCCTCCAAGGCCCACTATGGGCCCATGTAGTTCCCGGGGTTCCGTAACCTCCCTGTACTGTAAATTCTCGATTTCACTCGAACCTTCCGATGTCCAAATGTAGGCTTCAATATATCAATCTTTATGTCTCGACCATTTCGAGACTCCTCGTCATATCCGTGATCACATCCGGGACTCGAACAACCTTCGTGCATCAATACTTATAAACTCATTATGACTGCCATCGAAACGTTAAGCGTGCGGACCCTACGGGTTCGAGAACTATGTAGACATGACCGAGACACCTCTCGGTCAATAACCAATAGCGGACCTGGATGCCCATATTGGCTCCTACATATTCTACTTAAGATCTTTATCGGTCGATCCGCATAACAACATACGTTGTTCCCTTTGTCATCGGTATGTTACTTGCCCGAGATTCGATCGTCGGTATCCAATACCTAGTTCAATCTCACATCGCAAGTCTCTTTTCTCGTCCGTAATACATCATCTCACAACTAACACATTTAGTTGCAATGCTTGCAAGGCTTATGTGATGTGCATTACCGAGAGGGCCCAGAGATACCTCTCCGACAATCGGAGTGACAAATCCTAATCTCAAATATGCCAACCCAACATGTACCTTCGAGACACCTGTAATGTACCTTTATAATCACCCAGATTACGTTAGACGCTTGGTAGCACCCAAAGTGTTCCTCGGCAAACGGGAGTTGCATAATCTCATAGTCATAGGAACATGTATAAGTCATGAAGAAAAGCACTAGCAACAAACTATACGATCAGGTGCTATGCTAATGGAATGGGTCATGTCAATCAGATCATTCAACCAATGATGTGATCCCATTAATCAAATAACAACTCCTTGTTCATGGTTAGGAAACATAACCATCTTTGATTAACGAGCTAGTCAAGTAGAGGCATACTAGTGACACTGTAGGTTTATGTATTCACACATGTATTATGTTTCCGGTTAATACAATTCTAGCATGAATAATAAACATTTATCATGATATAAGGAAATAAATAATAACATTTATTATTGCCTCTAGGGCATATTTCCTTCATCTCCCACTTGCACTAGAGTCAATAATCTAGATTACACAAGAATGATTCTAACACCCATGGAGTCTTGGTGCTGATCATGTTTTGCTCGTGGAAGAGGCTTAGTCAACGGTCTGCGCAACATTCAGATCCGTATGTATCTTGCATATCTCTATGTCTCCCACCGACCAAATCCGGATGGAGTTGAAGCGCCTTTTGATGTGCTTGGTTCTTTTGTGAAATCTGGATTCCTTTGCCAAGGCAATTGCACCAGATTGTCACAAAAGATTTTCATTGGACCCGATACACTAGGTACAACACCTAGATCGGTTATGAACTCCTTCATCCAGATTCTTCATTAGCTGCTTCCAAGCAGCTATGTACTCAGCTTCACATGTAGATCCCGAACGACGCTTTGTTTGGAACTGCACCAACCGACAGCTCCACCGCTTAATGTAAATACGATCCGGTTTGCGATTTAGAATCGTCTCGGATCAGTGTCAAAGCTTGCATCGACGTAACTGCCACGATGAGCTCTTTGTCACCGCCATATATGAGAAACATATCCTTAGTTCTTCTCAAGTACTTAAGGATGTTCTTGACCGCTGTCCAATGATCCACTCTGGATTACTTTGGTACCGCCTCGCTAAACTTACAGCAAGGCACACATCAGGTCTGTACACAGCATTGCATACATGATAGAGCCTATGGCTGAAGCATAGGAACATCTTTCATTTTCTCTCTATCTTCTGCGGTGGTCGGGCATTGAGTCTTACTCAACTTCACACCTTGTAATACCGGCAAGAACCCTTTCTTTGCTCGATCCATTTTGAACCTTTTCAAAACTTTATCAAGGTATGTGCTTTGTGAAAGTCCTATTAAGCGCCTTGATCTATCTCTATAGATCTTAATGCCCAATATGTAAGCAGCTTCACCGAGGTCTTTCATCGAAAAACTCTTATTCAAGTATCCCTTTATGCTATCCAGAATTCTATATCATTTCCGATCAATAATATGTCATCCACATATAATATCGAAATGCTACTGAGCTCCCACTCACTTTCTTGTAAATACAAGCTTCTCCAAAAGTCTCAGATAAAACCAAATGCTTTGATCACACTATCAAAACGCTTATTCCAACTCCGAGAGGCTTGCACCAGTCCATAAATGGATCGCTGGAGCTTGCACACTTTGTTAGCTCCTTTGGATCGACAAAACCTTCTGGTTGCATCATATACAACTCTTCTTCCGTAAATCCATTCAGAATGCAGTTTTAACATCCATTTGCCAAATTTCATAATCATAAAATGCGCAATTGCTAACATGATTCGGACGACTTAAGCATCGCCACGGGTGAGAAGGTCTCATCGTAGTCAATCCCTTGAACTTGTCGAAAACCTTTGCAACAAGTCGAGCTTTATAGACGTGAACATTACCATCAGCGTCGCCTTCTTCTTGAAGATCCATTTATTCTCAATTGCTTGCCGATCATCGGGCAAGTCAACCAAAGTCCACACTTTGTTCTCATACATGGATCCCATCTCAGATTTCATGGCCTCAAGCCATTTTGTGGAATCTGGGCTCACCATCGCTTCTTCATAGTTCGAGGTTCATCATGTTCCAAGAATATGACTTCCAAAACAGGATTACCGTATCACTCTGGTGCGGATCTTGTTCTCGTTGATCTACTGAAGTTCGTGAGAAACTTGATCTCAAGTTTCATGATCATCATCATTAGCTTCCTCCCTATTTGGTGTAGGTGTCACGTAAACTGTTTTCTCGTGATGTACTACTTCTCAATAAGGAGTAGATACAGATTATCTCATCAAGTTCTACTTTCCTCCCACTCACTTCTTTCGTGAGAAACTCTTTCTCCAAAAGTTTCCAATTTAGCAACAAAAATCTTGCCTTCGGATCTGTGATAGAAGGTGTACCCAACTGTCTCCTTTGGGTATCCTATGAAGACACATTCGATTTGGGTTCGAGCTTATCAGGTTGAAGCTTTTTCACATAAGCATCGCAGCCCCAAACTTTCAAAAGCGACAACTTTGGTTTCTTGCCAAACCACAGTTCATAAGCGTCGCTTCAACGGATTTAGATGGTGCCCTATTTAAAGTGAATGTAGCCGTCTCTAAAGCATAACCCCAAAATGATAGCGGTAAATCAGTAAGAGACATCATAGATCGCACCATATCTAATAAAGTACGACATTGACGCTCGACACACCATTACGTTGTGGTGTTCCGTGTGGCGTAAGTTGCGTAAACTATTCGCATTGTTTCAAATGTAGGCCAAACTCGTAACTCAAATATTCTCCTCCACGATCAGATCGTAGAAACTTTATTTTCTTGTTACGATGATTTTCCACTTCACTCTGAAATTCTTTGAACTTTTCAAATGTTTCAGACTTGTGTTTCATTAAGTAGATATACCCATATCTGCTCAAATCATCTGTGAAGGTGAGAAAATAACGATATCCGCCACGAGCCTCAACATTCATTGGACCACATACATCAAGATGTATGATTTCCAATAAATCTGTTGCTCTCTCCATAGTTCGGAGAACGGTGTTTTAGTCATCTTGCCCATAAGGCACGGTTCGTAAGTGCCAAGTGATTCATAATCAAGTGACTCCAAAAGTCCATCAAGATGGAGTTTCTTCATGCTTTACATCGATATGACCTAAACGGCAAGTGCCACAAATAAGTTGCACCATCATTATCAACTCTGCATCTTTTGGTTTCAACATTATGAATATGTGTATCACTACTATCAAGATTAAGTAAAACAAACCATTCTTCAATGGTGCATGACCATAAAAGATATTATTCATATAAATAGAACAACCATTATTCTCGATTTAATGAATAACCGCCTCGCATCAAACAAGATCCAGATATAATGTTCATGCTCAACGATGGTACTAAATAACAATTATTTAGGTCTAATACTAATCCGAAGGTAGATGTAGAGGTAGCGTGCCGACATGCGATCACATCGACTTTGGAACCATTTCCCACGCCAAGATCGTCACCTCGCCCTTAGCCAATCTTCGCTAATCCGTAGTCCCTGCTTCGAGTTGCAAATATTAGCAATGTAACCAGATCAAATACCAGTGCTATCATGCGAGTATTAGTAAGGTACACATCAATAACAAGTATATCACATATACCTTTGTTAACCTTGCCATCCTTCTTATCCGCCAAATACTTGGGGCAGTTCCGCTTCAAAGGACCAGCCCGCTTGCAATAGAAGCACTCGGTTTGTGCTTAGGACCAGACTTGGGTTTCTTCTCTTGATCAGCAACTTGCTTGCCGCTCTTTTGAAGTTTCCTTTTCTTTCCTTTGCCCTTTTCTTGAAACTAGTGGTTTTGTTAACCATCAACACTTGATGCTCCTTTTGATTTCTACCTCCGCTGCTTTCAAAGATCGCCAAGAGCTCGGCATAGTTTTGGTCATCCCTTGCATATTATAGTTCATCACGAAGCTCTTGTAGCTTGGTGGCGTGATTGGAGAATTCATCAATGACGCAATCATCCGGAAGATTAACTCCCGCTTGAATCAAGTGATTGTTATATCCGACATTCTGAGTATATGCTCACCGACGTAACCATTCTCCTCCATCTTACAGCTATAGAACTTATTGGAGACTTCATATCTCTCAATCCGGCATTCGCTTGAATATTAACTTCAACTCTGGAACATCTCATATGCTCCATGGTGTTCAAAACGACGTTGAAGTCCCGGTTCTAAGCCGTAAAGCATGGCACATCGAACTATAGAGTAGTCATCAGCTTTGCTTTGCAGTGACGTTCACAACTTGGCGCAGCCCTTGCATCAGGCCTGGCACCTAACGGTGCTTCCAGACGTAATTCTTCCGTGCAGCAATAAGGATAATCCTCGTTACGGACCCAGTCCGTGTAATTGCTGCCATCATCTTTCAACTTTGCTTTCTCAAGGAACGCATTAAAATTTAACGGAACAACAAAGACGAGCCATCTATCTACACATCATAGACAAGCAAGATACTATCAGTACTAAGTTCATGATAAATTTAAGTTCAATTAATCATATTACTTAAGAACTCCCACTTAGAAAAATATCCTCCAATTCTCTAAGTGATTGCGTGATCCATATCAACTACACCATGACCGATCATCACGTGTGATGGAGTAGTTTCAATGGTGAACATCAATATGTTGATCATATCTACTATATGATTCACGCCGACCTTCGGTCTCCGTGTTCCGAGGTCATATCTTATATGCATAGCTCGTCAAGTATAACCTGAGTATTCGCTGCGTGTGCAACTGTTTTGCACCCGCTGTATTTGAACGTAGAACCTATCACACCCGATCATCACGTGGTGTCTCAAAGACGAAGAACTTTCGCAACGGTGCATACTGTGGAGAACACTTCTTGATAATTTAGTAAGGGATCATCTTATAATGCTACCGTCAATCAAAGCAAAATAAGATGCATAAAGGATTAACATCACATGCAATCAATATAAGTGATATGATATGGCCATCATCATCTTGTGCTTGTGATTCCATCTCCAAGCACCGCCATGATCACCATCGCCACCGCGCGACACCTTGATCTCCATCGTAGCATCGTTGTCGCCTCGCCAACTATTGCTTCTACGACTATCGCTACTCGCTTAGTGATAAAGTAAAGCAATTACATGGCGCTTGCATTTCATACAATAAAGCGACAACCATATGGCTCCTGCCATTGCCGATAACTCGGTTACAAAACATGATCATCTCATACAATAAGATATAGCATCACGCCTTGACCATATCACATCACAACATGCCCTGCAAAACAAGTTAGACGCCCTCTACTTTGTTGTTGCAAGTTTTACGTGGCTGCTACGGGCTGAGCAAGAACCGCTTTACCACGCATCAAAACCACAACGATATTTCGTCAAATAGACTCGCTTTTAACCTTCTCAAGGACCGGGCGTAGCCACACTCGATTCAACTAAAGTGAGAGAGACAGACACCGCCATCACCTTTAAGCAACGAGTGCTCACAGCGGTGAAACCAGTCTCGCAGAAGCGCACGCGTAATGTCGGTCCGGCCGCTTCATCTCACAATACCGCTGAACCAAAGTATGACATGCTGGTAGGCAGTATGACTTGTATCGCCCACAACTCACTTGTGTTCTACTCTGCATATGACATCAACGCATAAAACCAGGCTCGATGCCACTGCTGGGGAACGAGTAATTTCAAAAATTTTCCCACGATCACGCAAGACCATGGTGATGGCATAGCAACGAGGGAAGAGTGTCCGCCCACGCACTCGTGAGACCGAAGCGAAGCGCTATAACAACGCTGTTGATGTAGTCGACGCCTTCACGATCCGACCGATCCAAGCACCGAACGACGGCACCTCCGAAGTTCTGCACACGCTCAGCCCGATGACGATCCCGGACTCCGATCCAGCAAAGTGTCGGGATGAGTTCCACAAGACGACGGCGTGGGACAATGATGATGCTCCACCGACGCAGGGCTTCGCTAAGCTCCGCGACGATATGACTTCTCGCGCACAGGCTTCGCTTAAGCTCGCGACGATATGACCAAGTGGAATATGGTGGAAGGGGCACCGACACGGCTAAGGAAATCAACATGTGTGTCTTGGGGTGCCCCTGCCTCAGATATAAAGGAGCCAAGGGGAGGTGGCCGGCCAAGAGGAGGAGGCGCACCAAGGAGTCCTACTCCTCCGGAGTAGGACTCCCCCAATCCTAGTTGGATTAGGATTCCTGGGGGAGAGAGAGAGGGGCGGCCACCTTTCCTAGTCCTAATAGGACTAGGGAAGGGGGGGCGCGCCACCTAGGGCTGGCCCTTCTCCTTTCCTCCAAGGCCCACTATGGGCCCATGTAGTTCCGGGGTTCCGTAACCTCCTGCACTCGATAAATTCGATTTCACTCGGAACCTTCCGATGTCCAAATGTAGGCTTCCAATATATCAATCTTTATGTCTCGACCATTTCGAGACTCCTCGTCATATCCGTGATCACATCCGGACTCAACAACCTTCGTGCATCAATACTTATAAACTCATTATGACCGCCATCAAACGTTAAGCGTGCGGACCCTACGGGTTCGAGAACTATGTAGACATGACCGAGACACCTCTCGGTCAATAACCAATAGCGGACCTGGATGCCCATATTGGCTCCTACATATTCTACGAAGATCTTTATCGGTCGAGACCGCATAACAACATACGTTGTTCCCTTTGTCATCGGTATGTTACTTGCCCGAGATTCGATCGCGGTATCCAATACCTAGTTCAATCTCAAGCATCGCAAGTCTCTTTTCTCGCCCGTAATACATCATCTCACAACTAACACATTTAGTTGCAATGCTTGCAAGGCTTATGTGATGTGCATTACCGAGAGGGCCAGAGATACCTCTCCGACAATCGGAGTGACAAATCCTAATCTCAAATATGCCAACCCAACATGTACCTTCGAGACACCTGTAATGTACCTTTATAATCACCCGCCACGCCAGGACGCTTGGTAGCACCCAAAGTGTTCCTCGAGCAAACGGAGTTGCATAATCTCATAGTCATAGGAACATGTATAAGTCATGAAGAAAAGCACTAGCAACAAACTATACGATCGGTGCTATGCTAATGGAATGGGTCATGTCAATCAGATCATTCAACCAATGATGTGATCCCATTAATCAAATAACAACTCCTTGTTCATGGTTAGGAAACATAACCATCTTTGATTAACGAGCTAGTCAAGTAGAGGCATACTAGTGACACTCTGTAGGTTTATGTATTCACACATGTATTATGTTTCCGGTTAATACAATTCTAGCATGAATAATAAACATTTATCATGATATAAGGAAATAAATAATAACATTTATTATTGCCTCTAGGGCATATTTCCTTCAAAAATAAAGATGACCCTTGGGTTAATTACTCCCAAGGGAAAAGTAGGTGGTGGTGAGGCAAATGGTAAAACCAATGTTGGGCCTTGCTGGAGGAGTCTTATTCAAAGCGAACTGTCAAGGGGGTCCCATAAATCACCCAACCGCGTTAGGGACGCAAAATCCGGGAACATAATACCGATATGACGGAAACTAGGGCGGCAAGAGTGGAACAAAACACCAGGCATAAGGCCGAGCCTTCCACCCCTTACCAAGTATATAGATGCATTAATAATATAATAGATATTGTGATATCCCAACAAAAATCCTGTCCACCATGGGGCAATCTTCATCTTCACCTGCAACTAGCAACGCTATAAGAGGGGCTGAGCAAAAGCGGTAACATAGCCAAACAACGTTTTGCTGGGAAGGTGACAACGAGATAGAGGTTCATGGCAATTTGGGAGGCTTGAGCGGCAAGTGATAGGTAGTGCAGCATAGCGAAAGAACGAAGCAACTAGCATAGCAATGATAGTAATGAGATCCAAGGTGACGGTCATCTTGCCTGAAATCCCGCAAGGAAGAAGAACGAGTCCATGAAGAAGATGAACGGATGAAGCCACGAAGACGGACCAAGCGTGGACGAACGAATCCTCACGATCGCAACGAAACAGGAACTAACAAGAAGAAGCACACAACATAGTGAACACACCACACATAGACAAGACATGATGCACAACAAGCATGATGCATAACAAAGCTACATGAAGCTACTCATGGCAAGAAATGATGCAAATAATAGCAACGCATCAAAGCAAGTTTAAATGAGGCCGGGAACAACATATAACAATTCCAGTAAGTCCTCATATGCAAATTTCGAAATTGGTCCAGATCTGAATAAACCTTATGTTCAAGTTGTTAAACAGCAAGTTAAGATGCACCACGATGATCTACACGAAATTCTAGTCAAGTTACATAAAAAGTTCATTAGGTTCGGAGCTACGGCCTAGAAGATATGAGCAAAACAAGTTAAACATGGCATTGATGCAAAATGCATACAAACATCACGCAAACACCTCAAAACAAGGATGCAACATGATAATATGAAACTACATGCAATTCTAAGCAAGTTTCATATAGAGCACACTCAAAACGGAGCAACGGTTCAACACATACACCCTATACAAGTCATGACAACAATCTGTCCAAAACAGCAACTAGGCATATTGCAAGCATCAAAACACTATGCTACAGCACCTCAACATGAAAACAAAAGACATGGACGTGATTTACAGGTAAATCGTGACAAAAGATGAACACTGAGCTATCTCCAGAAATCACAAGAACATGCTCAAAATGACATGGCAAGATTGCAAATAATATCAGTTTCAGACTTTGCAGAAATAACATCAGGTTGCAATGTTTAGAGCTATCAAAAAACATGTTACATGAACTTATCATGGCAAAAAAAGGCATGGCACGAATCTACTAATTGCATAGAACAAAAGTCCCTTACTGACCATGAGCCAAAAAGGATCAGAAGATATGATGGCACCCATGTAAACATAGCAAGTTCATAGGGTGCATGGATCACTAACAACAATCATGGCAACATTATACTTAATGATAACAGGCTGACAGCAACATTATTCAGCAACTTTGGAGCAAGATTACAACATGTAACAGCAGACTATAATTGCAACAAAGGGCATGGATGGATAGATCAAGACATGTATAACAAAACATCCTTAGTGAACATCTCCAGATTATGCATATAATGACTTGTAGAAGCAGATAAACATAGCATCATGATATAGCAGATTCAGACATGCAAAACAGCAACAACAAGTACCCTACTTAACAAGCTTGATGCACTCACTACAGGAATCACAAAAATACATGGATGGCACCCCTGTAAAGATGGCATGGCATAGATCAAAACTCATGTAGACATCAACCTCATAGGATGCACACATCAATCATGGCAAAAATGACAAATGAGCATGTTATAACAGTTTCTGCAGATTAACATCACATAGCATTCTTGGGGCGATGATTCAGGCATCAAGATGACCTCAAATGAATATGATGCAATGGAACGAAATGATGTACTCGTCGAGTCGAACAATTCGACATATTACACGCACGAAATAGAGCTACGGATGAAGAGATCCAACAGGTCAAACATGGCATGATAATAACAAAATACTCCGGGACTTAACAGATTTGGACCTCAGGGAAAAAGTCAACGGTGGCGCGGATTACGAGGTTCGCCGGAGACGTGCGTGGAGGAGGACGCCGGAGGTCGGGGAAGTCGCCGGAGATGGCCGGGGAGACGGATCCGAGGCGGGTCCGCCGGATCTCGCTGGATCTCGAAGCGCTGACCTCGAGGAGCGGCCGAGGCCGGGCGCTGGGTGGCGGAGCTCGCGGGAAGCGGCGGCGGCGACTCCGGCCGGGGAGGAGCGGCGGGCAGTTTCGGGAGGCCGGGCACCGGGCGGAGTAGGGGGGCGGCGGGCGGGCGCCGGGTCGAGGCGGCCAAGGGGCGGGCGCGCGGGCGGAGAAGGGCGGCGAAGGCGCAGCCAAGCTGGCGGGCGGAGGTTCGCCGGGCGGGCGAGGGCGAAGCGGGTGAGCTGCGGCGGCGCTGGCTCGGGGCGGGCGCGACTCAGCGCGGGCTCTGCGGCGGGTTCAAGGGCCTGCGGCGGAGGGAGTTGCGCCGGGACACATGGCGGGCTCCCATAGGCTGCGGGCGTGGCGCAGTTTCGTCCGGGAGGAAACGGACATGTCCGGCGTGGTGGGAGGAGATGGACTAGGGTTTGGACTGCGGAAATTTCGGGGGAGGCACATATTTATAGGTAGAGGGAGCTAGGAGAGTCCAAATAGAGCACGGTTTTCGCCCACACGATCGTGATCGAACGACCGAGAGCATGGAGGGGAGTTTGCTGGGTTTTGGGCCACTTTGGAAGGCGTGTTGGGCTGCACACAAAAGAGGCTTTTACGGTTACCCGGTTAACCGTTGGAGTACCAAACGATCTCCAAATGGCACGAAACTTGACAGGCGGTCTACCGGTGCTATACCAAGGCCGCTTGGCAATCCTCGGTCCATTCCGAGAAAGTTCAACACCCGCACAAGAAAAGAGGTAAAGGGGGGCGCCGGGAGACATAGGAGTGCCGGATTGCAAAACGGACAACGGGGAAAAAGCTCAAATGCATGAGACGAACACGTATGCAAAATGAAATGCACATGATGTCATGACAAAATGCAACACACAAGAAAATGACATGGCAACGACGGCAAATAACTGGCGGACACCTGGCGCATCTAATCCGGGGCGTTACACATACCAATCCCCGTAGAGGTCTTGAAGCACCTTGCGGGACCTCAGCTCGAGGGAGACGAAGGCACCGCGCCCCAGGGCGGCCGCCTCCTCAGCAGCGGAGAGGAGCTTTTCCCTGGTCTCCAGCCTAGCTTCGTCCGCGGAGACGATCTTGGAATGGGACGTTTGGGCCGCCTGCACCTCCTCCTTCAGCTTCTCCAGGCGGTTGCGCTCCGTGCTCTGTTCCTGGGCCGCCTGCTCCAGCTCAGCGTCGTGGTTGGTGAGCGCAGCCTCCTGGGCTTTTAGCTTCTCCTCCTGCTCCTCGAGTTGGCGGGTGCGGGTGGCCTGTTCGTCGCGGAGGGCTTTTAGCTCGGCCTCCGCCACACGGCAGCGCTTCTTGGTGGCCGCTGCGTCTTTCAACGCCACATCACGAGTGGCCGCGGCCGCACCGACCACCTTCCTGCCCCCCTCGGCGGTAGCCTCGGCCTGGCTCCAAGCCGCTCTGACGGACGAGTCCGCTTGGAGCCACCCCGAGACTAGCTCGAGGCGCCCCGATGCCCTGAATCGGCCAGGGCCCCGAATATCATTCTGGAGCCGGTCCAGCGCGGAGAAGGCCTCCTCCACAGCACCGGGCATGGCAGAAGAACCATGGCCCACCGGCATGATGGCTGTGGGAGGAGACGGCGTTACGCTAAGATCGGGCGAAGCAAAGAAGAAGGATGATCAGGCTCGAGCCCTCGGTCACAAGACGCCAAGACCGAAGGCGAGTGCCTCCTGAGCCGGCTTGGCCACAGGGGCAGTCTTCTCTTGAGGCTGGGCCCCCGAGCCCCAAGATGGCAAACCTGCCGCAGGAGGACGCGAGGCAGCCTCGTCTTTCCGCGCCGGACTCGCTGCGATCGTGGCAGGCTACTTGGCCTCAGAGGCCTTCGCCTCCTCCTTCTTCCTCTTTGCTGCATGTGTCAGCCTGGCCGCCGAGAGGAAAATGTCGGAGCACTACGTGAAGAGCGGGAAGCAAAGGTAAGGCTAAGCACTTACTCGTCTTCGGTGATATACGACCTCTTCCTGCTCAGCAGCGCGGCGCCCCCGAGCTTCCTGGGCACAAGCTTCGCCACATCTTCAGGGGCGGACAAGCGCGTTGGCGGCTCTGCAACGGTGGCGGCCAGCGACGAGGTGGAGGTGCCGTCCTGTCCTTCGTCGGGATCCCCTGATTCAGCCTCTTCGGTGGCGTGCCCCTAGACCTCGTGGCAACCCCGGTGGAGCGCGGCAACCCCTCGACCAGGCGCTCGCCGGCGTCGTCGTCATCATATAAGGCACGGAGGAGCTCGCTCTGCCGCATGGGAGAGGTCTCCCCCACCCTCTCCAAGGTCGGCACCAAGTCCTCATTCCCCTCCACCCAAGAGAGATCGCCGGAGGCTTCGGCGGCATGAATCCCCGCTCGTTGAAGACAGGCATGGCGGCGACCACTTTCTCCCCGTCGTCGTGGTGGTACAGCGGGAGATGGGTTTCTAGGGGCCTCCCTTGTCCTTCTCGAGCAAGTTGCGCACCGCCTTGCTCAGCTCCTCGTCAGACAGGTCGTCTGGGCGCTGTAGGATTCGGGGTTCCGTAGACCCTTGAGAGGTTCGAACTCTGGGGTGTGTACAAAGAACACTCCCTTCCCAGTCTGCCCTCTCAACGATCCCATGGCCTAGCTCAATGAACCCAAAGAACAAGAGACACAGGGATTTATCCTGGTTCGGGCCACCTTGCGGTGTAATACCCTACTCCAACTTTTTATTGGATTGCCTCGAGGGGCTGAGGATGAACTAGCACAATGGTGGAACAGCCTCGGTAGGCAAGGTGTTCTTGGGCTCAATGAGCTGGTGAGGTGGGTGGAATGGATCTGATCCCCTCTATGGTGGTGGCTAGTCCTATTTATAGTGGCATTGGTCCTCTTCTCAAAATGTAGGCGGGAAGGGATCCCACAACAACCAAATTTGAAGGGAGACAACTAGTACAAGCTATCCTGACAAAAGTAGTCTTTGCCTGCAAAAGGCTCTGGTGGTGACGCTGAAGTGGGCTTCGTGATGACCTCCGCCTGCCGTCCTGGCGGTCTTGGTCTTGTTACACCAGAATGGAAACCTTTGCTTGATTCCTCGGGACTCCGTGCCTGAGCTTGCCTCCTTAGCACCAAAGAGGAAACTGGTACACTGTGCCTGCTGGCGCCCGCCTGGCCTTGGTCGTCATGGCTCACGTCATGTGAACCTCGTGAGGTGCACCTTGCATAGATATGTCCGCTCCTCGAGAGCCAGCCTAGTGAGGCTGCCCCCAGGGAGGTCTTGGTGTCGTCCGCCTCGTGAGGCTTGGCCCCTCGCGAGGGTCATTGCTGCTGAAGCTGGGTCGTGCCGGGCCGTTGATGGAGCCACGCCATGGGCCGCAGGCAGGAAAGTCTAGGCACCCCCATTCCCAGGACGCCGACAGTAGCCCCCATGCCCAAGGCATGCTCGAACTCGACTTCGAGGCGAAGCCAGAGGGCAAGTGCGGAGCACCGCGGGCCCTAACCGCCTGCAGCCTCGGTCGATGCATGGCGATTGATGGGACATGGGCGCCTCCGCTTCCCCATTCTGCCTTGACAACCGTTCGACTTGTCGAGACTCTACTGCATGCAGAGGAAAATAAAAATTACGTGTGATCGTGGAGGCCGTCGGTTGGCCTCCTCTTGGATATAAACGAGGAGAGGGGCGGAGCCCCCTTTGCTTCATCTCCTTCTTCTTGTTGCATGCTCTCCCTTCTTCCTCTTTGCCTCGCCGTCTTGCCACGGTTCCCATGACACCGTCGAATAGGTTCTCCGCTGCCGAGAAGGGGAAGGCTCGTCAGGAGGGGCCCGGCCTGCCGCTACCCAAGAGAGGGTGGGGTCACCCTCATAAGCACGCCGCGACCCCTATGGTGGCTCCTCGGGGGCGTGGGCGCACTCCTTCAGGGACCGGCGCCGTCCTCGGCGGCCACGGCGGTGTCTCTTCTTGCAGCGGGAGCCGCCCGTGGCGAGGCAACCCCCTTGATGAGGGGAGGCCCGCCGTGGTTGCCCAGCCTCCCAGGCCGCGCTTCCACTCAGCGGAGGTGATCCCGTAATTCGTCGTTTGTTCAGAGAGTCCGGCCGGCACCTGGCTCCATCTTCCGTGCTCCATTGCCGGCGAGCTGCCGACCGAGGGTCTTGACGGCCTCTCGCGGCAGGCTGATGGTTGCTGCAGCAAGGCCTCGTGGTTCGTGGTGGAGGTCTCCGCCACGGGCAACGTGGCCTTGGCCCACGGCGGGCAGGCGTTCGCCCGTGCGCGCGGTCTGAGCAGGAGGTGCACCCTCCACTTCAAGTATGACGGCATCGCGACCCTCTTCATGAGGGTGTTTGGGGAAGATGGTCGTCACGCAGGCTGATGCTCGAAGACAGTGGCGGCGATGATGAGCTTGGCCTTGATGATGGCCGTGACGATGCTGGGGGCGAGCTTTCCCTTGGCAACGACCGTGGCTCGTCCAGCGGTGGCAGATCCTCCACCAGTGAGAGCACCAGCAGCGGCGGCTATGACCAGCCGCCGGGCTCGCTTCGAGGGTGGTGGCGGGTCGTCGTTCCGCCACGCGGTGCTGAAGTGCGAGGAGGGCTCAGGCTGAGCTGGCGCTAGGGGGCCCTTGGAGCCAGGCCTCGTGAGCTACTGCGGTTGTGCGGGCCGCTTTTGTTTAACCTTTCCTTTCTTCCTGCATTTGAAAAAGTAGAAGGCCCCGTAGGGGCGTGTAATGAACCATGTCATTTGTCCTGCTACTCTATGTTTATCGTTCCGATGTTATGCTGCGGTGTCTTTGCTCGAAATGGGTATGGTAGAATAACTTAGCTTGATACACTCACGGTAGTTTCCCTCCTCGCGAGGGCGCGTGCCTCGTTATCTGGTGAGGCCCACCTGCTGGCGTCTCAAGAGTCACCGACCTCAGGAGGCATCGCGAAGCTGCGGAGTTGTTAGGAAACTTTGTCGGGTGTCTCATTCTTCCTGGCGCGAGCCCTCAGGAACGAGCCAGTCGTGGCTTGGTGCACCGCGTCACACTGCCCGAGGGGCAAGGGCTTCAAGAGGGTTCATAGATCGCGAGTTTCCTCGAGGGCATCTCGCGAGGACAGAACAAGTCGAAGCTCTAAAGGAGCGGGGCTATGGTGAAGTTTGTATGTGGCGCGGGGCGAGCCCGTCGCATGCGCAACCAGCCTAGCCCCTGCGCGAGATGTGTGAGAAAGAGCGACAGGAAACTGCCGCTCCTCCTGAACCAGGACCAAAGCGCAAGAGAGAAAACAAAGGGGAAAGTCGGCTTGGCACCTGAAAACATGCGAACTCCAAATTTCATTAAAAAGGTTGCAAACCAACTACAGAAAGCAAACGAACAGCCGCGTCCGGCACCTAGTCTAGTCTTCTCACCGACGTGGACCTAAGTGCTGCCGCTAGGACGTGGGAGGTTGCCCCCGAGGCTGGAGGGCGGCACTCTGGAGACTCCAGGGCGTGTACAGCCCCACTCATTATTACGTGAGAGTGTCACGAGCGGGGAACTTCATAGGCACTGGACCTTGCTTCATGGGTAGAACTTCCGGAGGTGCTGGATGTTCTAGGTGGTCTGGATGGGGATCCCCTCCCGCTTCTCCAGGCGCGCAGCGCCAGGCCTAGAGACGCAGGCGACCCTAAACAGGCCCTCCCACATGGGCGAGAGCTTATGTAGCCCTTCCCTGGAGAGCACCTACCGTATGACAAGATCACCCACCTTGAGTGTCCTGGAGCGGACGCTGCGATAGTGATACCGCCGCAGCGCCTGCTGGTACCTTGCTGCTTGGAGTGAGGCTTGACGGCGGCGTTCCTCCCCCAGCACAAGGTTCGTCCCCCACGTGGCGTCCTGGCGTGCCTCGTCAAACGCCAAGACTCGCACGGAGTGATGCCTGACCTCATGTGGGAGAACCGCTTCAGCTCCGTAGACGACGAAGAATGGAGTCTCACCGGTCGGATTGGTTACGATGGTGCGAATGGACCACAACACAGATTGGAGCTTGTCCAGTCAGCCCCTGCCGCAGGCTTCGAGCTTCTTCTTGAAAGTCCTTTGAGGCCCCTCGGGACCTCTGCGTTTGCGCGCTCAGCTTGGTCGTTGCTCCTGGGGTGTGCCACTGAGGCATAGCATATCTGTGTTCCAAGATTAGCACAATGTGTTTTGAATATATTGCTAGTGAACTTTGAGCCGTTGTCGGTGATGATGCGATTAGGAACTCCGAACCGGCTCACAAGGCCCTTGATGAACTTGACCGCCGAGTCGGCCGGGGTGGTACGGACTGGCTCTACCTCCGCCCACTTGGTGATCTTGTCAATGGCGACTTAGAGGTAGCGGTAGCCCTGTATGCGCGAGGAACGGGTTGTAATATCCAGCTCCTGCATCGCAAACGGCCATGAGAGCAGGATAGTCTGGAGGCCCTGAGCAGGCTGGTAGATTTTCTTGGCATGGAACTAGCAGGCTTCATAGGATTTCACTAGCTCTGTTGCGTCGTTGAGTGCCGTGGGCCGGTAGAATCTGCTGCGGAACACCTTGCCCACCAAGGTGCATGATGACGAGTGATGTCCGCAGTCCCCGCCGTGTATGTTGGTTAACAGCTCGCACCCCTACTCCCTGGAGATGCATCGCAAAGAAACATTGTTTGTCCATTTTCGGTATAGCTCACCGTCCTGGATACAGTAGGTTGTGGCCTACCGAGCTACGCACTCCATGTCTTCCTCCTTTTCCGGCAGGGTTCCCTGCAGCAGGTATGCCTTGGATTCTTCGGTCCAGCACCCCTCCCGAGGCTCGAGCACGAGGAGCAGCGTGCTCCTGAGGTCGGGCCGCAGGCGGGGGCTCCTGAGGTTGGTGGCGCGGGGAGGTCCTCCTGAGGCGGCGTCGTCTCTGCAGCCGCCACTGAAGGCTTGAAGAGCCGCTCCTCGAAGACGCCGGGCTCCTGGGGCAGGCGCCTGGACGCCCTTTTGGAAATGTCATCGGCTTCATTGTTTGTGCTGCGAGGCACGTGCTGCAGCTCCAGGCCCAAGAACTATTTCTCCATTTTCCATACCTCCGCTAGGTATGCCTCCATGTGTTCATCCTTCGGCTCGTACAATTTGTTGGAGAAGTTGACGAGGAGCTGAGAGTTTCCCTTGATGGTGAGACGCTTCACGCGTAAAGCGGCCGCGGCCTTGAGGCCGGCGATAAAGCCTTCATACTCTACGATGTTGTTGGCGACCTTCTCGCCGTGTTGGAAACAGAGCTGCATGGCGTAATAGAGCTTGTCTTGGGTGGGCGAGATGAGCACGCCCAGCCCCGCTACCGACGTATGGCGAAGCGCCCATCAGTACATGACCCAGCCGCTCTGTGCTTTGCTCCTCGGCAAGAGGGACCGGTCCTCCCCGCTTCTGTGTATTGGGTCCGGTTCATTCCGCCACAAAGTCGGCGAAAGTGGCACCCTTTGATGACCCCGTGGTGCTGAACTCCAGCTGAATGCCTGCAGTTTGATGTTCCATTCGCGCACCTTCCCGCAGCATTGGGGCTCTGGAGCACCCTCTCCAACAGGTAAGCTGAGACAACCTTGATGGGGTGACCTTGCAAGTAGTGGCGCAGCTTGCGCGAGGCAATGAGGTGTGCGAGCAGAAGCTTCTACGTCATGGGGTAACATGCCCGCACGTCATGCAGTACCGTGCTAACGAAGTACACCGGGTGGTCGACAAGGGCGGAAGTGTCGGTGGAGCCCGAGACCTTCTGAGGCTAGGACGTCTCCTGAGGCTGGGACATCTCCTGAGGCTTGGTGTCCTCAGAGCGGGTCGCCTGTCAGCGGTGCAGCCCGAGCGCCGGCCATGTGGATCCCGGTCATCTGGCCGCATCGCTGCTGCTTCGGGCGCCTGTCTTGGTGTTGCACCATCTCGACTGGCTGCGCGGCGTTGTGCGTCAGCCCCTTGACCTTGCGCTCTTCCCGGACGGCCACTAGTACTGTGCAAGCAGAATGAGGCGCGGCGGTCAGGTAAAGCACCAGGGGATCGAGGGGACGTTCTGCCACCATCACTGGTGGGTTGGTGAGGTATCTCTTGAGGTCTTGAAATGCTGCGTCAGCCTTTGGGTTCCATTCGAACGGGCCCTTCTTTTTCATCAGCTTGAAGACCGGGAGGGCACACTCCCCCAGTTTGGAGATGAAGCGCCCTAATGAAGTCATGCAGCCCACCATATTTTGCATTTCCTTGAGAGTCTGCGGTGGGCTCATCTCTTCTACTGCCTTGACCTTCTCTGGGTTCGACTCGATTCCCATGTGTGACACAAGGAAACCCAGCAACTTACCGGAGGGGACACCCAACACGCATTTCTCTAGGTTGAGCCACAGGTCCACCTTGCGCAGGCTGGCGTGTGTCTCCTCCAGATCCTAGATGAGGGTCCTTGCCTCCCGAGATTTTACCACGATGTCGTAGATGTAGGCCTTAGTGTTCCTCCCGAGCTGCTGGCCTAGGGCGATGTGCATCAGCCGCTGGAAGGTCGCCCCGGCATTGTGCAGCCTGAACAGCATGTAGGTGTAGCAGTACACCCCACACGGGGTCAAGAAGGCTGTCTTCTCAACATCTTGCACCGCCATCTTGATTTGGTGGTATCCTGAGAAGGCATCTAAGAAGCATAGCAGGTCGCACTCAGTGGTGGAGTCGACGATTTGATCAATGCACGGAAGTGGGAACGGGTCCTGAGGGCAGGCATTGTTGAGGTTGGTGAAGTCGACACACATGCATTCCTTCCCGCCTTTCTTGGGCACGACGACCGGGTTCGCTAGCCATTCTGGGTACCCCACCTCGCGGATGACACCAGCCTCTTGCACCTTGTGGGTTTCCTGGACGATGAAGGACTGCTTCTCCGTGGACTGCCGCTGTGCCTTCTGCTTCACCGGGCATACGTTGGGACACACCCTCAGGTGGTGCTCGATTATCCCCGTCGGGACCCCAACCAACTGCTTGGGCTCCCAGGCGAGCACCTCCTTGTTCGCGTGCAGGAAGCCCACCAACGCTTCTTCTTGATCTGGGGTGAGGTCAGCGCCAATTGTAAAGGTGGCCCCAGACGCCCCGTCCTCATCGACTGGTACCCGCTTTGTCTTAGCCCGATCTTGAGAGAACAATCGCTTTTTTCAGCCGAGCAGCCCCTCGACCTCAGGGGCCTCGCTTTCAGCTCATGGGCACCTGCAAAGGTCAAGGCGTGCTTCAGTGGCCGATAAAGGCCTCCTTGGTGTCTGCAGCCATGGTGAGGACACCGCCGCTTCCCAACATCTTCATGAGGTTGTAGGCGAGATGAGTCACCGCCATGAACTTGGCCAGGGCCGGGTACCCAAGGATGGTGTTGTACGGGAGACCGATGCGGGCGATGTCGAAGCTCAGTGCGGTAGTTGTCATGGGTGCCAAAGGTGACGGGAAGGCGGATCTGCCCCAGGGGGCAGGTGGAGCCGTCGACGACTCCAGAGAATGGCTTGGTGGCGCTCAGCCGGCCGAACGGCATGTGAAGCTAGCTGAAAGCTTCCACGGAGAGCATGTTGAGTCCAGCTCCGCCATCAATGAGGGTCTTGGTTACCACCACATTGCAGATGGTGGGGGTGCAAAGCATCGGGAGCGCGCCCGCGCCCGCCGTGGTTGCGGGGTGGTCCCTGGAGTCGAAAGTGAGGTCGGCGTTGGGCAACTCCCACCCTGGAGGAGCTATCTGCTGCACGCGGGCGGCACCCACTTGGAAAAAGAACTGCTTGATGTGCTGGTCTGAGGGCGGCGCTTGAGATCCGTCGAGGAGGGCTGGGACGGCATGGGGCGCCGGTGCCGCGAAGCGGACGACGAAGAGGCCACGCAGCTCCTCCCAGGTGGCCGCAAAAGACCCTGGTAGGCTGAGAAGCCAGGTGCACGGTATGCCAGTGAGGGCCATGGGGAACCAGTTGGCCATGACCTTGTCGTCGCCGCCGGTTGCCCGAACGGCCTCCTCGTTGGCCTAGAGGAAACCTGGCGGATCCGCAATGCTGTCATAGCGAGGCGGCATTTCTGGCCTGAATTTGGGCGGCCACTATACCTGCCGCAAGGTAGGGGTGATAGCTCAGAGGCCCGCAGCGCATCCGTGCGCGCTTGTTGGTCCGGTCGAGGAAGCGATGCTCGTCATGGGAGTAGATTGGCGAGGCGAAGCAGTTGGAGAGGCGAAGCTTCGACGCACTCCTACCTGTCGCGCCAAATGTCGGATTCGGGGTTCCGCAGACCCTTGAGAGGTTCGAACTCTGGGGTGCGTACGAAGAACTCTCTACCCAGTCTACCTGCTCAACGACCGCACGGCCTAGCTCAACGAATCCAAAGAACTAGAGACACAGGGATTTATCCTGGTTCGGTCCACCTTGCGGTGTAATACCCTACTCTAGCTTTGTGGTGGATTGCCTCGAGGGGCTGAGGATGAACTAGTACAGTGGTGGAACAGCCTTGGGAGGTGAGGTGTTCTTGGGCTCGATGAGCTGGGGAGGTCGTCCGGGTGGAATGGATCCGATCCCCTCTATGGTGGTGGCTATTCCTATTTATAGTGGCATTGGTCCTCTTCCCAAAATGTAGGCGGGAAGGGATCCCACAACAGCCAAAATTGAAGGCAGACAACTAGTACAAGCTATCCTGACAAAAGTAGTCTTCGCCTGCAAAAGCTCTGGTGGTGATGCTCCAAAGGCTCTGCTGATGACCTTTGTCCCCGCTGGGCCCCGCGTCTTGCTCAAGCACCGGAATGGAAACCTTGCTTGATTCTCGAGACTCACACGCAAGCGCTTGCCTCCTTAGCAATCAAGAGGAAACCGGTACATCCGCACCACCGGCGCCCGCCCGCCATGGTTGTCATGACTCACGTCATGTGAACCACGCGAGGTGCACCTTGCATATATATCTCCGCTCCTCAGGAGCCATCCTAGTGAGGCTGCTCCCAGGGAGATCTTGGTGTCGTTTGCCTCGCGAGGATTGGCCCCTCGTGGGGTCCTGAGTCGTTGCTGCTGAAGCTGGGCCATGCCAGGCTATTGATGGAGCCACGCCACGGGCCGCAGGAATGCAAGTATGGGCACCCCCGTTCCTAGGACGCCGACGGGTGCAACCGGAGGTCGTCTTCCGCACCCTTGAAGATCCACAGGGGGTGCGAGTGCGCCTGGAGCGGAGCCAGCCACTACGTCAGGAACTCCTTAACGATCATGGCCCCTGTAAGCTTCTCCGCCTTCACGTCAGCCATCATCTTCTCCAAAGCAACCGCTCCGCACGGGGTCGGTGAGCTTCTCGTAAGCCCACCAGTCCAGCTTCGCCGGGAAGGCGGTCGGCAGCTCCAGCCGAGCGTGGGAGCGCTTGGCGTCCATGAAGATCCACTTGTGCCGAAAGTCCTCCACCTTCTTCCCGGGCCTCGAGATCGCATTGCTGCCGTGATCCGCGAAGAAGCTGGCACACCCGGAACACTGGGAAACGCCCATCTAGAGGTAGAAGAAGTGGCGGAAAAGCGTGACGCAGGGCATCACCCCCACAAACGCCACACACTAGAAGGGAAAGATCGACATGAGGAGGATGGAGTTGGGATGAAGGTGAAGGGCGTGGATCCGGTAATGGTTGAGGATGGCGAAGAAAAAATTGGATAAGGGGGATGAGCCCCGCGAAGACGCTGTGGAGAAAGAAGGGGTAAAAGGTTTCACCAAAGGCTTCCGGCTTGGTGGAGCCGATCCGAGTACCGTCTCTCCTCCCTCATTGCCGCTGCATGCCGTCAGTGGGAGCACGGTGGCAAGGTGCTTCTCCTCAGCAATGGTGGATGCGCACAGGGCCGGCTCGAACCATGAGACCGAGCGCGCGGCAGGGGCTGATAACTTCGCCTTGTCGGTGGCCATCGGTGGCGAGCTTGGGGAAAGGATTCAACAGATCTGGAGGCTCTCTAAGAAGAGGGAGAAGGGGATCTGGAGCAAGACAAAGGGAAGGCAATGAAGGCTCAACGGCAGGCACCAGCCTTTTGTCAGCCCGGGACAGTTGTCAAGGCCGCGTGGGGAAGCGGGGACGCCCACGTCCCATTAAGAGCCACACACCGACCAAGGCCGGAGGTGGTTGGGGCTCGTTGTGCTCCACCCTTGCCCTTTGGCTTCTCCATGAACCCAAGTTCGAGCATGCTGTCGGCGTTCTGGGAACGGGGGTACCCGGACTTGCCTGCATGCGGCCCATGGCGTGGCTCCATCGACGGCCTGGTACGGCCCACCTTCGCTATAGAAAACTCAAGACACTCGTGAGGCGGACGACACCAAGACCTCCATGAGGAACAGCCTCCTCAGGCTGACTCCAAGGGGCGGAA